>JAGKQL010000025.1:3055993-3254318 GCA_018398635.1 Cyprinodon brontotheroides | reverse complement strand
AGTAGAAAATGAAGGCTAATCATGTTTTGGGTGTACTATTCCTTTAAATATACGATGAGCCTATATAAAGACCATTACTTCACTATTTTGTGTTTAAAGTTTTTAGCTTTTTATGCACAGTCTGCTAATGCAGCCAATCAAACTGCAGAAGTATTATCTTATTATTATTATTATTATTAGCTCTTATTTACAATAATCATAAGTCTAGTATTTGTTTGCATAGAAGTGTGGCATAAAATCAAGTGATGCTTTTAACAGATCATTATGTGAGATGTTTATAGACATCGTCTAGGTTTCACCTATAGGTCACAAATCTCATGCTAGCTAGATAACATTGGAAATACTGCAGTATCAGAGAAAGATAATCCTCCACATCTTCAAACAAGGAAACACAAGGGAGAAATGGAATTGTGTGACATCATAAAACACATGGAGCAAAGCAAAAAGGAGACAGCTGGGGAAAGCAAAGGAGCCGCAGCCAAGGTGGAGCCGGGTTCAGCTGAGCTAAAAGCCAAAGCAGAGGACTGACCTGTTGAAGAGCGGCCTTGTTTACATAAACAACCAGAGGTTTATTCTCTAAGAATGAGAAAAAGAAGCAGCATCTGGTTTCTCTTAGTCTGTCCTCTGATCTGAGGAAAGATGCTCTAATTATACTATTGCTTATTTCAGTCAACTTTGCACTTTACTAACACACTGTTTTTCACAAGCTTTTGTTTTTTTGGCTCTCTGACCAACAAAATATGACTACATGGATTTCAGCTCAAGGTGTTGGAGATTTGTTCCTGCTTCGAAGCATAAATGACTCGCTTTGTTGATGAGCTGAAACGCTGCGTTTTCATTGGGTGTCCTAACGATCTGCCCCTAAACTAAATGTAGTTCATCTGATAAAACTGTCAAAGTGTTTCCGTCAGAAAAGTAACTTCCTGGTGGGTGAAAATGTTGATAAATCTGAGAGACCTTGGTGGAAGCTTTAACTTCACTTTTTTTCCCAACTATCAGCGGTTTTAACAGTGGTTGAGCTTTTAATTATTATTTTGTATCAGTTTTCTTTTTGTTTATATATGATTTTTATGTTGATCTTAGACCAGAAATATTTGAAATAAGATTCCTCAGTAGAGCTACTACTGGTTTGTTTTTTCTTTCCCACCACAACAAGATAAAAAGCAATATATAGATAAAGAAGTACCTAAAAAAAAAAATAAACAGATGTTAGTGTTGGAAAAAATGTTCATATCTTGCATTGTGATGACAGATTTAATGAGAGTTCTCTGAGCATTAAACTTTAACTTTAAATTTCCTGCAGCAGATGTTCCCTTTCTTAAACAGATGTTCGTTTTGTGTCATTGGAAAGGTTTGTCGTTATGTTGTCCTTCTTATGAATGCAGTGAGCTGAGAATGATGAACGGTTGAAACATCAGACTGAAACTCTAGTTACCGCACTTTACTCCTTCTAACAGTCATTTATTTCATCTTGATTTAGTCAGGATTTCCTTTCCAATTCTTAAACTTTTTAAGGTCAGAACCTATTTTTAACCCAACCAGATGTTCTTGTTTTTTTTAATCTAATCTGTCCTCCCATAGCCCCCTAAATAATCTGTGGAAATTTCTTAATCAATATTTATCTTTGGCAGTGAGCTGATGGAAGTTTCTTTAGTTCCCCCAACCGATTGTCTGATTTGAGTCAAAGTCTCTGAGCTGCTCTTAGTATTTAATATTACTTCCAGTCAAAAGAAGCATCCTGGTAAAATTGACTCAGAAACTAAACCTACCAGAGGTCTATGACTCATTTTGGGTTTAACTCTGTATTCAGCTGCCTGTTAAAAAAGTTAGAGCTTAAACTATTACACTGCAGTGCAGCAAACAGGCCTGATTATTTTCTAGAATCTATTGCAGGACTCTGTAACCTTTACCATCCAGATAGCCATCATTTAGCTCAATAAAGCTCCATTAGAGTCGCAAATGTTGCACGAATGTCTGGAAGTATTAAACAAAAGTCTGATAAACATCTTTCTTGTCTTCGGTGTTGATATTTGGGGGAAAAATATGTTAAAAAGGACATTATTTCCAAACTTATGATAAAACATTAACAAACAACAATCAATAGTACCTTCAGTATCTTGAGTAATTGAGAGTGGTTTATCAGTGAAAATGTGCTTAAACATGCAGAATGAATGAAATTAAAAAGAAATTTAGAAAAAAAGGATACACATATAAAACATATAATACGTAAATTGTACTGTGCATGTATAATATAACTCAAATCTAATAGAGGTAAGTTCAAAAAGGAGGTGAGGAAGACGTCAAAACTTTTTTTTTAATTTTATATTGCATTTATTACATGCTAAAAACAGTATAGATGACCAATATATACACCTTCATTGACACATGCGCATGCATATGCAATTATATAAATCCATGTTCACATCTATCCCTGCCCTCTATAAATATTTACGTACGTTTTATAGCTTTTTTTTTATTAGATATAAGAAATTTACACTATGCTTTGTGTATCTAGCTGTGCTGTGAACAAAGGCACTCCACGGCTAATACTTTATTGTTCTTTTTCTTTTAAATTCATATCTTCCCTCATACTATATCCATTATTTACTTCTCTGAACATTTCTTAAAAGTTTTTGGCAGTAATTTTATATTGTTTCATACATAATCTTCGCAGTTTTGTATTTTACCATATCTAGAATTGTCAAAGTATGAGAAGTTATATATAATACTGTCGTGTGAAAAAAGCTTTCCACCATACATTCTATCCATCCATCCATCCATCCGCTTATCCCAAGCGAGTCCGCGAAATGCTGGTGCCTATCTCAGTGTCACCACAGGCGAGACCTGCGCCCTGCACAGGTCGCCTGCCCATCACAGGGCAACACAGAGACAAACGGGACAAACAACCATTCACGCACACACTAACACCTAAGAAGAATTTAGAGAAGCCAATTAACCTAACTGATGTTTTTAGATGGTGGGGGGAAGCCAGTAGCCTCGTGAGACCATCCTGATCTCGCGAGCTTTCAAGGTTTCACTCGCAGATCAGTCTGGCTAATTTCCGTTAAAGAAAATTTGGAACCGTTCACCAAACGAACGTCCAATCAGCGTTGGCTTTGAGGCGGGTTGAGGTGTGACGCAACGAGAAGCGCGACAGTTCAGTCTAAAGAACATGGCGGCTTCAGCCGATGAAACTAGCGTTAGCGTGGCTATCGAGCAAGTTTTATCGGAATTACAGAGTATTTCTTCCCTGAAAGAAGCAAACGGCAAATATCCTTTGCCGACATGTTGCTTATTTGCTGAGCTAACGAGCCTTTACCTGCAGCAGCTAGAGTAGCCTGGCTTGTGGTTTTGTTTTCGTCGTCGTTCTGTTAGTACATCATATGCTTCATTGATCTGATTGGTTTATTTGGCCCGTCTATCACCAACATAGGCCAATCAGCTAACCAGTATTTTCGCCCCTTCCCAAAATTACTTCAACGGAAGGTTTCAAGATGGATATGCAGAGTAAATCCATCTGGCGGAGTCAGGTTAGGAAGCCAGAATACCCTGAGAGAACCTATACATGCTCAGGGAGAGCCACTTCATGCAGAAAGACCCCGGGCCGGGAATATACCTGGAACCTTCTTGGTGCAAGGCAGCAGTGCTACCTACTTTTCCACTGAGCAGCCGCCATACAGTCCAGTTAAATAAAAAAATTAAGTTAAACTTTATTTACTTTGCAAAGTAAATTGAGAGCAAAACATCTCACCAGTATGATGGTCTGCCCTGTTCTGTCTTAGACAGAGTCGTTCCCTTACTTAAAGTAGGCAGAGCCAAAACAGATTACAAACACTGGTTAAGCAGTAACATGTTATGAATAAACCTTGAGAAAGTATTGGGCTTGTTGTGGGAACAAGTGTCATTTTTTAGTAAGTAAATAGCATAAATCAATACATGAAATAAGAAATGAATAGAAATAAAAATTTTCAGACCACAAATTCATTTGTGTGATCTATACAATTGATCTAAATTTTGTATTATTCTTACATCGATTTTCTGAACTGTGATTATCGGAAGTAGAGCGCTTTTACAGTTATTTCCCCAAACCGCTGCACAATAGGATGGGTGCAACTGAAACACTGTTGCAATTTATGGACTGAATAATGGCTTACTCATCCTCAAATTTCTCAGCATGTTGCTAGTTTAGTTTTTATATATCCTACATGAAGTTTCCAGAAGATTTTATGGACCAGGATAACACCAAGAAACTCTACATCATTCTCTCTTTCAAAATATGTATCTTTAATTCTCAGTTGTGTTATGCTTCGAAAAAGAACAGTATAACCTTTGTTTCCCTCAAATTTAGTGATAATTTATTGTTGGCAAGCCATTGATTAACATATTTTTTTTTTTATAGCCTTCAGAATCAACTTAAAACTTTTCCAAGAACAAAAAATATTTTGTCATTTGCAAGCAAAATAAAGGTGACTTGATGTACAGTCTAAATAACTTTGGTCTCAGTATTGATCCCTGTTGTACTCCAGATGTAATTCCCCATGTAAAGGGATTTACATCCATTTATTGCACAAACTCTGGCCTTTTAATTAAGCAACTTTGAAACGAAACCCCTGTTTCACCATTCTTTATAGTTCCTTATGCCTGAATTTAATAATTATATCTACCGCTTAAGTTTATGAACTTTTCTATGCTATTCTATATCTTTTTTGATGCAACTGGGAGTCATATCCACAGAGATAATGGGAAGCATATTTTTCCATTATGAATGTTGCTTTGGCTCTCTCTCCCAGGAACAAAACTAAGGCAGTGATTCATTCTCACTTTACTAGATGTGGTATTAGTTGTATTTTTTGTCCAGTGTCTGATCTTTCTCAGCTACTGCTCCACAAAGCAGTTAGCACTACAGTACATTTTTGTGATGCTGAACCCTCTGGGGGGACTAAATGCATGTATATTCTCAGCAGGTGTGAAGAGTTTGCACTATTTTTGCATCAAGTCACAGCTGCTTTCTCTTCACACTTAAAAATGAGCTTCCTCTAGAAACATCACCGACATGAAAGTGATAGAGAAAGGAAAATGCTTATTTCATGTTTTGTGCTCTTGTTCCATGAGAACACGGTTCCTCTGGGCTAAGGTTCTTATGTCAAACACAAAGGCTGCTTCAGACGGACATGACAAAAAACATTTCTATTTCTTTTTAACATAAGATATAATTTGCATTCTTAAACCAGATAAAGCACAAGAAGAGTCTAGAAGAAGTACCAACACAGTTTGACCTAATAAACAGTGCAGGTATAAAGATTCCATATGGGATTAGATTCACATTTGCATTGCCTGAAATTAATTATCCCAGGAGTTGATAAACTGAGATTTGAATTGGAACTAGACAGGAGTAGAACTAGAATTAGGCTGATTTGGAAACTGTACTGCACCTAAAAATAAATCACCCTTTTTTTATATCAAAACCCCGTTTTTTTTTAGAGTAAAAAAAATGCTGATTTAAAATGTTTTGCTTTGTATCCTCATTTACAATGTTTGTCAGGCTTAATTTAAGAGAGGAGGGATGAAGAAATGTGGGTCGTTGGACTATTGATAGAGTAGAGGACACCAGTCCATTACAGGACAACCATGCCTACACACATCTCAGTTGTTCTTTTTTGTTTTTACTGTGGGGGGAAGCTGAAGCAACTGGACAAACTAAGCAAACTCTGTGCAGAATTACCAAGACTGCTATTAAACCCCAGGACCTTTCAGCTGCGAGGTAACAGTGCCAACCTCTCCAGCATCAGGCAGCCCCATTCAATTCAGTTCAGTTTATTTATGTAGCGCCAGTCAACACACATTTAATCTCAAAGCAATTTACAGAGACAATAGAACCAAGTTTCTGTCAAGTAAAAGGGGTTGATTGCATCCAATCCTTGTCTTGGAAGACATGCTCCTCCTGGATGACCTTGAAGAAACGATTTTTCGCTTGCATTTGTCATTGACGTTTTAGAAATCCCTAACCGTGCATGCAGTGACAGTGGAAAGGAAAAACTCACTTTTAACAGGTAGAAATCTTCAGTAGAACTAGTCTTAGAATCAAAGAGAAGGAGAAAAAAATGGTCTCTATGTCCTCCAGCAGCCTAAACATAAAGCAGCTTAAATATCGAAAACAGCTCCTTGCCACAGAAATATTGACCTATGAACACCTTAAAGCATGTTGTTTCTGTGACACAGGGAGCTGTTAATGCTCTGGCCTGCCAGTGCACTCACAAAGAGCAGAAATAGCCCGTGAACCCTCACCTCTTTTAAATTGTCTTTTAATTTTAACAGTAAGAAACTGTTGATTTTAAATCTTCTTCCCTACATGCACAGATGACTGATTTTCTTGGCATCCTATCTCAATATGAAGGTTGTTAAAGTTCCCCCAGCAGAGGACATCTGTAGCTCTGCAGTCACACATATATGTAACCCCACAGTGCTTTTAGAGAACATTAGAGAAATCGCTTAACCATGCATACAGTGACAGTGGAGAGGAAAAACTCCCTTTTAACAGGAAGAAATCTTCAGTAGAACTAGTCTTAGAATCAAAGAGAAGGAGAAAAAATGGTCCCTATGTCCTCCAGCAGCCTAAACATAAAGCAGCTTAAATATAGAAAACAGCTCCTTGCCACAGAAATATTGACCTATGAACACCTTAAAGCATGTTGTTTCTGTGACACAGGGAGCTGTTAATGCTCTGGCCTGCCAGTGCACTCACAAAGAGCAGAAATAGCCCGTGAACCCTCACCTCTTTTAAATTGTCTTTTAATTTTAACAGTAAGAAACTGTTGATTTTAAATCTTCTTCCCTACATGCACAGATGACTGATTTTCTTGGCATCCTATCTCAATATGAAGGTTGTTAAAGTTCCCCCAGCAGAGGACATCTGTAGCTCTGCAGTCACACATATATGTAACCCCACAGTGCTTTTAGAGAACATTAGAGAAATCGCTTAACCATGCATACAGTGACAGTGGAGAGGAAAAACTCCCTTTTAACAGGAAGAAATCTTCAGTAGAACTAGTCTTAGAATCAAAGAGAAGGAGAAAAAATGGTCCCTATGTCCTCCAGCAGCCTAAACATAAAGCAGCTTAAATATAGAAAACAGCTCCTTGCCACAGAAATATTGACCTATGAACACCTTAAAGCATGTTGTTTCTGTGACACAGGGAGCTGTTAATGCTCTGGCTTGCCAGTGCACTCACAAAGAGCAGAAATATTCCGTGAACCCTCACCTCTTTTAAATTGTCTTTTAATTTTAACAGTAAGAAGCTGTCAATTTTAAATCTTCTTCCCTACATGCACAACACATGGTGCAAGATGTCTGATTTTCTTGGCATCCTATCTCAATATGAAGGTTGTTAAAGTCCCCCAGCAGAGGACATCTGTAGCTCTGCAGTCACACATATATGTAACCCCACAGTGCTTTTAGAGAACATTAGAGAAATCGCTTAACCATGCATGCAGTGACAGTGGAGAGGAAAAACTCCCTTTTAACAGGTAGAAATCTTCAGTAGAACTAGGCTTAGCGGCCATCTGCTTAGGCCACTGGGTTTCAAGGAGATAAAAGTAGATGATGAAGTAGTGATACAAAAAGCAACAGTCAACCAGCTCCAGAGGCGGCCCCTTCCAGGAAAGACAGCCAGGCAGACAAGCTCTGAGCCAGCTCCCATGTCAGAGGATGAAAGAGAGCACATACATTTAGTGACAGTGAAACAAGCAGGACTACACTGAAAAACAGGCCAAGCTCCAACATTATAAACAAAGGTGTTGATGGCAGCAGCACAGTTGATATTTCAATGCAGGATGAAGTCACAGCCAAACAGGAACAGACTAGAATAAG
The DNA here is from genome assembly GCA_018398635.1 of Cyprinodon brontotheroides. Classification (NCBI taxonomy): domain Eukaryota; kingdom Metazoa; phylum Chordata; class Actinopteri; order Cyprinodontiformes; family Cyprinodontidae; genus Cyprinodon; species Cyprinodon brontotheroides. The sequence goes on along the minus strand of JAGKQL010000025.1, from coordinate 3,246,451 downwards.
CTCTGATGACAGGAAAGAGCAGAGAGAATATAAATTATGAGCTGAATTTAACAAATACTAAAGAATAAGAGAACAGAGATAGAATCAAAGAGAAGGAGGAAAAGTGGTCCCTATGTCCTCCAGCAGCCTAAACATAAAGCAGCTTAAATATAGAAAATAGCTCAGGATAACAGACTATTTTGGATGAGGTATGAGAAAGGTAGAGTCAAGGAGAATCATAATCCTTTTGAATATTAGATGAATTTAATCTTCTATAAATCATTACTTAGGTCACAAAAGGTCCTTATTTACAATTTGTCATGGTTGCTGCAAATATCTGCTCTGATAATGCTATAGATAAGCAATAAAAATACTCCTTACGACAAAATTAATGACCTATCAACACCTTAGAGCATGTGGTTTCTGTGACACAGGGAGCTGTTAATGCTCTGGCCTGCCAGTGAACTCACAAAGAGCAGAAATAGCCCGTGAACACTCACCTCTTTTAAATTGTCTTTTAATAGCAAGAAGCTGTCAATTTAAAATCTTCTTCCCCACATGCACAACACATGGTGCAAGATGACTGATTTTCTTGGCATCCTATCTTAATATGAAGGTTGTTAAAGTCCCCCAGCAGAGGACATCTGTAGCTCTGCAATCACACATATATGTATCCCCACAGTGCTTTTAGAGAACATTGGAGAAATCACTAAACTGTGCATGCAGTGACAGTGGAGAGGAAAAACTCCCTTTTAACAGGAAGAAATCTCCAGTAGAACTAGGCTTAGCGGCCATCTGCTTAGGCCAACTGGGTTTCAAGGAGATAAAAGTAGATATATGGATGAAGTAGTGATACAAAAAGCAACAGTCAACCAGCTCCAGAGGCGGCCCCTTCCAGGAAAGACAGCCAGGCAGACAAGCTCTGAGCCAGCTCCCATGTCATAGGATGAAAGAGAGCACATACATTTAGTGACAGTGAAAGAAGCAGGACTACACTGAAAAACAGGCCAAGCTCCAACATTATAAACAAAGGTGTTGATGGCAGCAGCACAGTTGATATTTCAATGCAGGATGGAGTCACAGCCAAACAGGAACAGGCTAGAATAAGCTCTGATGACAGGAAAGAGCAGAGAGAATATAAATTATGAACTGAATTTAACAAATACTAAAGAATAAGAGAACAGAGATAGAATCAAAGAGAAGGAGGAAAAGTGGTCCCTATGTCCTCCAGCAGCCTAAACATAAAGCAGCTTAAATATAGAAAATAGCTCAGGGTAACAGAGTATTTTGGATGAGGTATAAGTAAGGTAGAGTCAAGGAGAATCATAATCCCTTTGAATATTAGTTGAATTTTATCTTTTATAAATCATTACTTAGGTAACAAAATGTCCTTATTTACAATTTGTCATGGTTGCTGCAAATATCTGCTCTGATAATGCTATAGATGAGAAATAAAAATACTCCTTGCGACAAAATTAATGACCTATCAACACCTTAGAGCATGTGGTTTCTGTGACAGAGGGAGCTGATAATGCTCTGGCCTGCCAGTGAACTCACAAATAGCAGAAATAGCCCTTGAACCCTCACCTCTTTTAAATTGTCTTTTAATTTTAACAGCAAGAAGCTGTCAATTTAAAATATTGTTCCCCACATGCACAACACATGGTGCAAGATGACTGATTTTCTTGACATCCTATCTTAATATGAAGGTTGTTAAAGTTCCCCCAGCAGAGGACATCTGTAGCTCTGCAGTCACACATATATGTATCCCCACAGTGCTTTTAGAGAACATTGGAGAAATCACTAAACCGTGCATGTAGTGACAGTGGAGAGGAAAAACTCCCCTTTAACAGGAAGAAATCTCCAGTAGAACTAGGCTTAGCGGCCATCTGCTTAGGCCACTGGGTTTCAAGGAGATAAAAGTAGACATACGGATGAAATAGTGATACAAAAAGCAACAGTCAACCAGCTCCAGAGGCGGCCCCTTCCAGGAAAGACAGCCAGGCAGACAAGCTCTGAGCCAGTTCCCATGTCAGAGGATGAAAGAGAGCACATACATTTGGAGGCCCGCGTCCACCACGTAGAGTCCAAAACGAACACGGCAGCTAATATTTTCCAGAAACGTTTACAGCGTAAAGAAGCGGAGGCGATAAAATAAATGTGATACGTCCACCGCGAATGCATGAAAATGCTGCAAAATGTATGCAAGGCCTGTAAGTGGCGGCGCTATGGGTGCCAAAGCAAAAATAGGCTGACGAAATGTTGGGCATGCGCACTAATATTTATACATGGTTGCCCTCTGGGGTCCATTTTAGTGGTTCAGTCAAATTCAGGTGCTGAACTATGTGCGTCGATATTGCTCTGTTCTTCCTGGAGATATTCCAGAAGAAGAAGATTCTGTTGTAAGCCCGACAGCAGGGTGAGTAGCATGAGCAGCAACCATTGTTGTTGTGATTCAACACAGTGCGCCGCCATTGTTGTTGTGATACTGTATTAAAAGTGCATGCTTGTTTAGAAGCGGCCATTATGGCCAGCATGCGTCGTAAAAAATTGTTGATTAAGAGCTTAAAAGATGGAAGCGCGAAAACTGTGTTTCAAAATCTTCCTACTCTGAAGGCTGAAATAATAAAAAGATGGATTTACAGACCCCGAAGCGCCGGCCCGTGTGGATGAGAGGCTGGTTTGGTGAAAATGGAGTGCGTTTAGGCCAGGGGTTGACTTTGTGTGGACGGGGGGGGCCTTAGTCACAGTCAGAAAAGCAGGACTACACTGAAAAACAGGCCAAAAGCTCGATGGTCACAAAAGGTCCTTATTTACAATTTGTCATGGTGTTGCTGCAAATATCTAGCCTGGCGGTAGTCCCGACTCAATTCTAGGTCAGAATATGAGTCGAGTACTGCTTCCATAGAGTTGCTGATTATGGGGCCAAGTGTTTTAGGCGAACCAGGAAAAAATGCCTCCTGCACTCAATTGGATAGACCCACCACAACCCAATAAGGGAACTAGCGCAGTCGTGATGGCGTGTATCTTAGCGAGCATAGATGTATTTGTCCACAAAAATCCAAAGCGTGCAGTTTCATGCCTAGAATAAGAAGATGAGACTTGATTGCGTTTCTCTGTTCCTCTTTTAAAATTAATTTGCTGTCGATATCTTCTAGAACAGACCTAATAGCAGGAATCTACTCACTTTAAACTCTCCAGGCAGCCATTATTGTTGTCATGGCGGCGGCGCTTTGGTCACGTGGTTGATAGCGTTACTCTTGATCATCTGTCCATCATGGTTATAAAGCCGCCCTGATGAAATTTGATTGGATCGCCTGACAGTGGGCTTTAATACTGCGGCGCTACTTTATGGAGCAGAGCCAGACCGAACTTCGAACTCAAACCTTGTGGGGGACTAAGTTCGGACTGGCACCCTAGGCTAGCAAATATCTGCTCTGATAATGCTATTGATGAGCACTTATAAAAAATAAAAATAAATCCTTGCCACAGAAATATTGCCCTATGAACACCTTAGAGCAGCGGTACCCAACCTTTTTTGCGCCACGGACCGGTTATATGTCAGACAATATTTTCAAGGACCGGCCTTTAAAATGTGGGTGGCAAATACGATCAAACAAAATGATACAACAGGCATAGAATCAAATACAAACAGCATTAAAAAAGAACTCACCATTATGTTGAATTAGTGGGAGCCCTGAGCCTCCAAAACAAGCTGGTCCCATCTAGGCGTGATCGGAGGCAATGACAAACGAAGTCTGCTCCTAATGTCCAGTCTGCTCCGGAACTTTGTTTTGGTCGCTGTAACTGCAGAAAATCCCGCTTCACAAAGATAGGATGTTATAGATGGGATGCGTCTTGACCTGAATTAACCTGTGTCGTGAGGTACAGATGCACCGACTGATGTAATTGGGAGAGAATACCCCAATTTTGTTTTTATATTTTTCAAAATAAAACATCACTTAGACTCTGATTGTTGATAAATTACACATATATTTTTTTCTGTGCAGCCCGGTACCAAATAACCCACGGACCGGTACCGGTTTGCGGCCCGGTGTTTGGGGACCGCTGCCTTAGAGCATGTGGTTTCCGTGACACAGGGAGCTGTTAATGCTCTGGCCTGCCAGTGCACTCACAAAGAGCAGAAATAGCCATTGAACCCTCACCTCTTTTAAATTGCCTTTTAATTTTAACAGTAAGAAGCTGTCAATTTAAAGTCTTCTGTAGCTTTGCAGTCACATATATATATGTAACCCCACAGTGCTTTTAGAGAACATTCAGGGTCTGTTCAGAATCCACAGTGTGCTGAGAGTTTTAGCTCACGGTGTTCTCAGAGTTTTGGCTCACAGTGTGCTCAGAATTTTGGTTAACCACAGGCTGAGTCGAGAAAAAGGGCAGGGTACAAGAAGCTGCTGTTAGTTTTCTAATGGAACCCAAAACTGCACAAAATTCCAACAGGTGAAATATGTGAAACAGGAAAAAAAAAAGCAAATAACACTTCTCAGCAGCTCGGGCTGTTGATTACGAAGCTGAAATGTGGAAATTATGACAGGAAATCTCTTGGGGATGTGTTGCAGAGACGAGAGTTGACTTCCTATTCTAGCTCTGCTGGTATTTTGAGCTCTTAAGCAACACGTTCCCTGCAAGAAGGAGAGAGAAGCACAAGAAAGCGAACGCTGAAGTATGGTCAGAAGCTTCTAATTGAGAAAAAGGAAGACATGTGAGTAGCATGTAATTACTTATTTTCTATGTATTTTCTAAAATTCTGAAGATTTTAACATCAGATGCAGAAAATCTGAAAGTTTCCACCCGTCACTGTTGTTCACCTAAGTTTCACCTCAGAGGTTTCAAGTTGTTGCTTTGTTAGTGGGAGACCGGTGTTGCTGAATGTGTGCGTATATACGTTCTACAAGCACATTATAGTGTTAATATGTTGGTCTCCAGGGCAGTGCATGCTTCTGTTAATGGGACAACAGCCATCCCATGGAGGGGCAGCAGAAAGAAACTTTCACTGCTGGAGAAACTCAGGAGCTGTCAGGATGCCTGGTGTCCCGGGGCCCCCTGGGACCGGGACCGGGCCCATGCTGCTATCAGCGGAGCACCAGCTGGGGTAAGAGCAGAATAACCAGAAAAAATACTTGTTTGTTGATATGAAGTTCATAATCTTGAATAATTCAAAAAGTGAGATAACCTGCTGATCAATCTGCTCATTTTTTGACTTAACATGTTTACTCTGTAATTGTCCATTTTGTATAAAAGCAAGTAATTATGAATACGTTTGATTTGCTATATTATTACCTCAAAAGTCACTTAAATGAAATAGAATGTGAGGGTTTGTGATGTTAAAGATAATATAAAAAAGAAAAAAACAACTCTTTCTCCTTTAAAAATGTCCCCCTCCAGTCCGTGAAACTCAAAGCATATCCGGTAAATTGAGAGTTTTCAGAAATCTGAACTGATTTAAAAGGTAGCTGCCATGCCATGAAATGTCTCGATTAATCCTGTGTACTAACTATTGATTGATCGGTTATTCCTCTGACATCACTTTTAAATTCTTAACCCTCTCAGGCTGATTGTTAGCTTGGTATCATAAGGTATTAAAATACAGCTACAAAAATCAGAATATGAAGATGAAATTCACTATTTATCTGCAAATCACTTTAAAACGTCCAACAGATATTAGCCTTTATAGTTTCATTGCGCGTAGACTAAAACAGCTGAAGGTGTTTGATGAGTGTGGCGAAGAGATCAGGAAAACCCAGAAGTCAGTGCCTTAGAAAATTATGTCAGTGAAAATTACATTTTAAACAGAAATATCAGTCTAATTTTTTGTTATTGCCTCGTTTTAAATGCAATACTCCATCAATACTTTGTGGCGTTGAAACAATCAGACTGTGTTTCTGCTGAGATGTAATGGAGGCCCAGGTCGTTTTTATGCAATGTTGGTTTCAGTGCCTCTCATCTTTTTCTTCACTTCCTTCGCTTTCTGACCACAATCCCAGATATTCTCTCTGTGGTTCCGGTCAGGTCAGGTGTGGTTAATGACGCAAAGTAACACTATGATCACTGAACCAGCTTTTGTTACTCGGTACCTGCCAAGTCCTGCTGGAGAATAAAATCAGCGTCTCAATAAAAAGGGAAGGATGAGGTGCTCTAAATTTCTTTGTAGGTGAATGGATTTATTTTCTGTAGATTTACTTTGTGCTGGTTGGAAAACCTGGTGGACCAACACCAGCAGATGACATGGTGTCCCAATAATCTACGACAGGAACCTGGATTATGTGTGCCTGTCCAGTCTTCTTTCTCAAGGAGCTTGACTTTGAATTAAAACTCAACCTTTGCTTTAATCTGAGAAGATACCTTAGGAGCAGTGATCAACAGTCCTGCTCCTTATTAACCATTTAGAAACATGTTCCTATTCAGCTCAGAATTTCCTATAACCAATCGTGTCATTATCTCCTTGTGGCTGTTGGACATTTGGCAAATTGGCCATCCTCCAATCAAGTGCATAAAATGTGAATTATAGAACAAAAAAAAATAATTTTGATCTTCTTGACTGTGATGGGGTGGAGACAAGTTGCCTTTTGCCCAAAGACTACTAGATATCAGCGCCAGCCCCCTGAGACACTTGCAGAGGAGTTTTAAAAGATTAATTCATTAACCGACACATAATAAATCTATACAATAAACAGTGTTGACTTTCTGAATTCAGTGATACAAGGTGATCTTGTCTACACTGCAAAAACCATCTAGGAATAAGTAAAAATGTCATAAATTAGGTGTATTTTTCGCTTAATATGCACTGCAATTGTTTTTTCTAATTGTAAATGTAAATTGCCATGTTCCGTTGGCAAACTTTCTCACTTACCTCCTCAGTTCAAGAAGAAATTCAATTATTTTAAGAAAAAATGACTTATTTATATTTCAACTTTTTGCAGTGTATAACAGTATTTTTTTTACTTTTCCTTTAAAATTGGGTTCAGACTAATTTCATTTCTATATTTCCATGATTTGAAATCGTGTAAAATAAATAAAGGAAAGAAGTGTGTGCTCATGTCAGCTGAGAATGGAGCTGAACATTTTTAGAAGAGTGATGTTTTTATGTTTGTACCTAAAAGTATTACATCAGTGCATCAACCAGACATTATCCCACAAGATGAAACAAGAGGAGGTGGTCGCATGAAGACCCAACAAACCAGCAAACTAGTATCGAAATGCTGAGTCCGGATTGCTTTTCTGTCCTAAGTAAAAAACTTAATACACTAACTGAAAAGTTAAATAGCTAATTTGAAAAAGGTTAATATGCTAAGTTGAAAATTAGATAAAATAAGTTCCTATATCAACAATAATGGGTTATGTTGTAAAAATTTTTTGTTTTATGAATTTCTTACGGAAGTACTCTTTGGGGTTTTTTTTCATATTAGGGCAAGTGATATGAAAATACTCATTTTTCAATATTACAATAGTAATAAGGTCTTGTTCTGTCATCCAATAACATAATTGACTTGAAAGTTTGAATTTCAAGTATTTCACTGAGTGAATATAAAGGGTTAACTAACCATGTGAACAGAACGCTGAGCTCTATTAATCCCAAAGGGAAATTAACTGTTAGTGTAACTCAAACAGTTGTGTAATGGCAGCTGGAAGTCCTTTTAGTCTCCACACAAGCATTCTGGGTTTAGCTACACTTACAATAACGCAACTGTAACTTTTTCAATAACTGCCTCGGCAGCGTCGTCCCTGCTGCTCAAAAGGATCCCCACAGCATGATGCTGCCACCACCATGTGTCACAGTAGGAATGGTGTTGTTCATTGTTTTGGTTTGCAGTGGTCAAAAAGTTTTGTTTAATTCCAGTTTGACCTGACTTCCTTCCTCTATACCACCTTCTTATGTTTCATCTGGGTGTTTTATCTATTTGCTTTTGTAAGGCTGTTGATCAGCTTAGTTATGTTTGAACCAGTCTAAGAAGCTTTTAAAAACAGAGTCTGTAACTTCTTTATTCCTCATAGTCATTTCTGATCCCTTTAAATATCCTCTGTCTCTAAGTCCTCTTTTATTCTGGCCCACTCATGTCCTCTCTGCTTAGTTCTGTAGTCAAAGTCTTGTTTTAACTCAAAGGGTCTCTGATCCAGGTCAGCTTATGAACAACTCTCTCTATGACATCAACAGTTCCCTTTTTTGTTTGACATCTGAAAATAAAACAGACTCCTTTTTAGGCCAAATGCAGAAGTACTGTTGAATAATATCGTGTGCCTATCAGGGAAATGACATTACAAAATGAATGCACCAACGGTGGAGAGGCACTGTGAGTAGCAAAATACTTTTTCTCTCTATATCAGGATCATTTCAAAGTATGGTTTGCTGTTAACTAGCAAGAAATGCAAAACGTTGAGCTGCAGCATCAGGTTATCAACCGGACCAATTAAAGCAAAGGAAGACTTTTTCTGTAGCATCTGTGTGGTGTTGGGTTGTGGAGGTTGTGGTGTGAGATAGATAAAGAGCTAGAAATGATTCGGCTGTTGGGCAGTTGTGAATCGACCAAACAGTCTCATGCGAACGTTGTCTGTGTTGCTGCATCTCTCCGTGTTCAGAGTTAAGCGGCTCAAAGTGATCTTGTCTTTATTTCTGTGCTTTCTGGTCTAAAAGCCACTTCCTGCATGCATTGTTTTAGTATTTTATGCTTTCTGGTGTGTAGGAACACCTCTAAGCTGAGTTTAATGGCTACATGGATGTGCTTTTTTCTTAAACAACTCCACTGTTTGTCAACCAACCGCTTAAAATGCTTGTTGTGTCTGCTTCCAGGAAAAAGACAAAAACAAACAAACAGATGATGCAACAGTTTCTATTTTTAATCTTTTATTTGTGGTATAAATGTTAAAATCGGTGATTTAGTTTTTCAAAATGCTGCTTTTTATGATGAAGATTCAAAACTTTTTCAAAACTTCCTGCTTTGAGCAATGCTCTTCATGCATGTTACTGAGACAAGCTATCATCTGATCAGTGGTGTCAAAAAGTACACACATATGTTACTTAAGTAGAAGTATAGATACGGCAGTTTAAAAAACACTCTGGTAAAAGTTGAAGTATCAGCTTGCGCTCTTTACTCAAGTAAAAGTGAAAAAGTATGTGCTCCAAAAACTACTGAAAGTATAAAAGCATAAAGAATGAAGAATTTTTGCGATAGGGGGCCAAGGATGAGGGAGATGTCTGTTTGGTCTCCATCATCTCGATGCGCTTCTACGCCTGTGTCCAACTTTTTAAGAACATTTTTTAACATCTTTTTCTAGGAATCTGACATTGTAGCATGGCATAGAGGATTCATGTTTGCAGTTTGAAGAACACCTGCTTGCTTCTGATGATTTCCTTGAGTGTTTGCGTTATATGACTCATCCAATTACACTAGTTTTCACTAGATGTGGATGGAGCCAATGATCTGCATTGGATGGAGCACATGGCGGGAAATAAATATTTATAAACATTAAACCGAAGCCAAGAGTAACGAGTAACGTTTGTTTTAAAAATGTAAGGAATAGAAAGTACAGATACTTGTGTGAAAATGCAATGAGTAGAAGTCAGAAATAGGAAGAGAAATAAGTAAAGGAGTAAAGTAAAGAAAGTATTTGTGGTTCGTTACTTGACACCTCTGCATCTAAGATATATATAAATATATATATGTATGTATATCAGAACAATTTTGAATAAATAAATAAATAAATATATATATATATTTTTTCTGAATTGGTATTTGTGCACAAAACAATAGACATCACAATTTCTTCTTGACAAAAAAATAATCCAGGTTTCAATATGTTGGATAAAGAGGTTGAACCAGTGATGTGGCTTTAAAATGCTGTTAAACTGACCTATAATCTTAACCTATGTTGCTGTTCCAGAAAAATTCCTAAAGAAAAATTCCAAATGTTCAAATTCCTACAGCATTAAAAAATATAGATTCATCCTTATTGTTTTAGCAAAATAGGCATTTCTTTTTCAGAGACGGTGTTTCAAATGAGGAGAGGAATGTTAACTCGAACATTGTTCTTTATGACCTTTTAAAGTAAATTATATTTACCAAGCATCTATTACATCTTTTTAGATGCACCAATCAAAGTGATGTGACCACTGAAAAATCTGGAGATCGTACAAAGCTTGAATTTCGTTGGCTGATAACAATTTCAGGTTAAGAACAATCAGAAAAAGTCAGGGTTGTCTGCTCTGTATCTACATGTTTTTTTTTTCCTTTTAACATGGATGGTTTGAGAGTTTGAACAGTTTGTTTATCAGCACATGCACTCAATCGAAAGACATTTGAATCCAATAAGTTAACAGAAACGTTGAGGCTGCCAAACTGCTCACACCACCTTACTCAGCAGTAAGATTCGGGTCACTGACCTGCTGGGAGCTGACCCTTTCTCTCAGGGTCAAATCAATTTTTTTTTTTTTTAGAATATCTCTTTACTCGGCAAAATCAAATTTTCTCTCGATGTGGACCAGTCTCTCTGTGTCTGCTGCTGAAAAGCATCCCTACAACTTGATGCTTCTACCATCTTGTTTTCCTGCAGGAATGGCATTCTTGTGCTGATGAAATGCAGGGTTTGCATTTTCCTTACTCCATAAAATAGGGGAGTCGCCAACATGTCTTTGACAAACTCGTTCATTTTACCAAATTAGCTTTTTTCTGGCTCCTCGCTTAAAGGAATACTACACCCAAAACATGATGATTAGCCTTCATTTTTCTACTCACCCCCATGCTGAACAACACTCTGGAGTACTTTTTGATATCTCAAATGCATCTGGAGATCTGGGAGGCTTCTTGCTGTCTGCTGACATTCAAATAATGTGGAGGTCTATGGTGCCCGAGGCAGAAAAGGTCATAAAAGTCCACAAAAAGCGTGTCAATATTCCTCACTGCTGCTGGGTCCAATGTATTCCAAGTGTCCTGAGTGGGTAGTTCCAGAATTTACTCGAAACAAAGAGAGTCATTTAAATGTTTTTAGAGCATAAACAGTAGTGTATAGGACTTCCTGAAAGCGGCAGCCTGTGCGTTCACTTTCACGCTCTGAAGCCGCAGACCAAACCAGATGAAAGTGCTGCATTCAGCGTCTGCTCTGCCCGATAATGCAAGCATAGAAGAAGAAATGTGCTGTTTACCTGTGCAAAGAAAGAAACAACAAAAGAAAAATGTCTGAGGACTTCAGTGTTGAGGAAGAGCATGAGTTCTTTGCCGAGCTGAATCGCGACTTTCATCTGGTTTTGGTCCGTCAGCGGTTTCCGTGAGGCTCGTGAGGCGCCGCTTTCAGGAAATCCTATACACTACTGTTTATGCTCTAAAAAACATTCTAAATGACTTCGTTTCGAAAGTAAATTCTGGATACTACCCACCTCAGGACACTTGGAATACATTGGACGAAAGCAGTATGGAGGAATATTGTGCACGTGTTTTGTGGACTTTAATGGACCTTTCTGTCTCGGCCATAGACCTCCATTATTTGAATGTCAGCAGACAGCAAGAAGCCTCCCAGATCTCCAGATGCATTAGAGATATCAAAAAAGTACTCCAGAGTGTTGTTCAGCATGGGGGTGAGTAGAAAATGAAGCCTAATCATGTTTTGGGTGTACTATTCCTTTAAGGTCGACAGCTCTTTGGTTTGTTGTTGTTATGGATTGATACTCCGGTCTCTGCTGTGCTCCCTGTCCCGCCTCTCTGATTTATGCCATCCTTACCTTGATTGGGAGTTTTGGATGGTGGCCCTCTCTTGGCAGGTTTGTTTTTGTATCTGCTTTTCATTAGGATCTGCTGAACTATTTTTTTTCTGTAGAAGAACATCAAATATTTTTATTTCTAACCTGACCCTGGTTTGTACTTTTCAACATCATCAAGGCGTCACTTTTTCTGCTTAATGCTGGACTGGGTCACAGGAGGAGTTCATTTAACTAATAATGTGACTATTGGTTGCATCAGTTGGAGGCTTCCTAGCAAAGAGGGTGGATCCATATGAAAAAAACCTCCCATTGCTTGTGAAAGCTTATCTGACATTTTTTTTTCCTTCCACTCAACTTTCCACAAGCATACCAAGCCCTCCACCTTATAAGAAGAGAAATTTCTTGTCAAACCTCCCTTGCAGAGGATTTCACAGCTAAGTCATCATTCTTTGCCATGACTGTGTGGAGTATAAATGACTGTAAATAATATCGTTGTTTGAGGATCCTTCTTATTGATAATTTAACATTCCTGTTTTCTGCTTTTAAAGTGTTTTTAAAATAATTGAAAATAAGAATGGTAGAATATTTAACTGAGTAGAATAATTAGCTGAGGAGGAAATGCATAATTTAATCAATCTTGCTGTAGTATCTATTGAGTAGAAAGGCTGAGAGATATTAAGCCGTGTCTGTGTCACAGCCCCCCATTAAAGTAGACTGCAGCACTGATAGCATCTTCACATATCCACACTGTGTTTAAGTCTTTGTCTGAGAGATCAGAACATCAGTGTCGCTAAAAAGACATACTGCTGCCGCTTTCAAAAAACCACACAATGACAGTGTCAGCTTTTTATACCCACCCTTCAGTGTCTTTTTTCTTGTGGTCTGGTTGCCATGGAGCCCCGCTGCGTGGTCTGTGTGTGTTGGTGTTTCAGATGAAGCGTCTTAGTGCTCAGCGCGCTTCAATCACACTTCAGACAGCTAAATGAGTCACTTTGTGTTTCCCTGCAGAGTTTCCTGGTCGTACGGGACTCTGTGACGTCTCAGCCCTGCCTACTGTGTGTTTCTGCAGGGGATCAGAATGGAGAAGTTCTGGATTATAACATGAACTGCACCGGGACAGGTATGAGACAGGACTCTGTCTGGGTGGAATCCGGTCAGATGATGTCCCTTGAGTTTCTCTTAAAGAGATTATTTGAACCAATGAGTAAACAGGCCAATGATGTCATCTGTTAAACCACTGCCTGATGCATTCAATTGTTCAATAATAGTACTTATACATAAAAAGATTTCACCGTTATCCCAGCCGTTGTTTTTGTTGTTGTTTCTATGAACAAGCTATAATAAGGCCTAATTCTGGATGAATATTAGATGCATAATCTGGAGCTGTTTGGCTACCACCCTGCTTTTAAACATAGCTGACAAACTATCTGTAGATTTGATGCCGGGGCTTTCCAAACTTCACATTAGCAAACATTATTTTTTTATATGTGGGATGGATTTCTTTCTTTAAGAACGTTCAGCTGTGCCTGAGCTCTTTCATCTTCATTGTCTCCAGTTCACTGCAGATTATGATTGTTAGTGTTAATTTTTATTTATTTGTTTAATTTTTATGGGGGGGGTCATTGAACTTACTGACCAGACATGATTGTTTGTTAGACCAGGAGGAAGATTCCAAACAGCTCAATGCAGGCTGCCGTTAACCATTTTGCAAAGGCCTGATGATCTGTAGGGGATTGAATACTTTTTGTGTCTGCTAATAAAAATTCACAATCAATTTTTACTTGTGTAGCCAGATCCTGCTGTTAAATAAATACATGTTTTTAATTCTTTATTCCTGTAAAATTAAATTTTAAAATATCTGATAATAAAGCCCATGATGAGTGTTTGCATCATGAAACTAGCTATGAAAGAATCAGCTGACCCTCTCTGAAACCTGCTTACTAGAAACAATCCAGTGTCAGGAAAAAAAAAACACATCTTAAAAAAAAAAAAAACCACATCTTAAAAAAAGCAGCAAGCAAAACTGCTCGAGCCGTTACAGCAAATTTTCTGCAGAAGTCCTCTTTTCAGACTTCCTCTATCAGGTTTAAAGTATTTCCCAGAATTTACATTTCTTTAAACATGTAATAACGCTGAGCTGCCCACTCTTTCTCTGTTTTTCTCTAATAGCCTTCCAGGTCTCTGCGTCTCGTCTGTCTTTCTCAGAGTTGCCTCAGCTGGTGCTTTTCTACTCTCTGTCCAGGTAAGAATCAACTTTACCACTTGGGTCAAATTTCCACACTGCAAAAACGATCTAGAAATAAGTAAACATTTCTTAAATTAAGTGTATTCACCCTTAATTTGCATAGGTAAATGAGGTAGTTTGCCAATTGAATGAGTAATTTTACTCTTTAAATAAGATAATTAGATAATATGCACTTGAAATAAGACAATGTAATTGTGTTTTTCTTATTTTAAGTGTAAATTGTCTTGTTCCATTGGCAAAATGTTTCTTTTTACCCCTCAATTCAAGACCAAATGCACTTATTTTAAGAAAAAATAACTTCTATAGGTTTAGATTTTTTGCAGTGCAGATATTTACAACATTTTTGGTAGATGTTTAAAAGTTCTCTTTAAAACATTTTCAGTTTTATGCTGCAAATGGCTACTTTAAGTTCTTACGAAACGACTTAAATACATTTTAACATAGTATTATAGAGCCTTTGCAAAGTATTCACACTGTTTTAACACCTGGCATTTTTTTCTCTTATCTAGGTGTGTTAAAGTTAAGGCTGTTTTTTTTCAGAAAGGCCCACAGGGTTATGAAGTGAAAGCAAAATTATTCATGAATTTTATCACTTCTGGTAGTGTGACATACACTTATATTCATCTTCTTCTTTTTCACTTTGCAAAAAAAAAAAAAGACGAGCTTGGTCAGAGTGGATGAAGAGTATCTGTGAACAACGTTTTTAATTTTGCCACGAAAGTTTTCGATCTGAACTTTGATCCAAATGCTCTATTGTATGAAATGTCTTAAACTCTTACCAGCTTCCTTATCCCTGATGAAGGAAAAAACAGGCCCAAAGCATAATGCTTCCTCCGTCATGTTTAACTATAGGAACAGTATGAAATGTACAGTAAATTTTTTCAGGACGATTTGTTATTGTGGGACAAAAAGTTACCTTTTGCTCTAAACAGAGGGCCTTGTTGCACATCTTAACAGTATTCCTAGGACGGTTTAAAGCAATTTTCAAAATGGACTTCTCCTGACTTTCTAAAAGCTGCCTTGTTCTTGCCACTCCTCTGCAAAGGACAGATTTATGACAATCATGACTAGTCTTCCTTTAGACAGAATCTCTTAGGTTGGAGATTTTGCTGTACTGACAATTATAAGAGATTATACAAAAGTCACAGAGCTTTATATTAATATTTGAGGTTACAGACTAACTCCTAGTGGTCTGGAGCACTTCCGTTATGTGACACCAGTTTGCAGCTTTTCTTAAACCACAGTTGTTTTTCCTACTTGCAGCATTTTTCCTTTGCTTTTGTTTGCGTGTTAGCATCATTTATTTATATGGAGCTGTTTTTTCTCTGGAATACGTGTCGACTTAGATGCTTTCCGTTTTCTGTGATTGCTTCATTTTTGTCTTTACTTTGTTTTGTTTTTGTGTTTGTCTGTCCATTGAATTTCTCAATTTGCTAATGTCCTTTTTGTGTTTTCAAAAAAATGTTCACCGGCTGCTCGCCCACTGTAATTTTTACATTTTTCCTCAAACATGGGTGAAAACCATGTGCATTTTCCCATTCAATTCACAGTAATGTGCAATTTTTGTCCTGCTCTACCAAATACGACCCTAATAGCATATGGTACTCTAATTCGCTGTTAGTTGTTATTTGAATGTATCATAAAATATATTCGTACCACTTTCCAGGTATTTTTTTTAGAGGTGTATGAATACTTTATCAATGCCTTGTATGAATCTTTATGATCTGTCTCTTTATGTGTGTGTTTCCAGGGATGTTTTGGCTGTCTGCCTGTCCATTCCCAGTTTGATCTACAGCAAAAGTGAGATGAACAAAGATCATCTCTCCCAGCTTGAACCTAGTGAGTCTTTTGTACCACTTTCCAATATCAAAAATACAAAAGTACAGTAATATTTACTAAAACTGAGCAAAGTTATTTATTTTTTGCATTACAGATACTTGGTTGTCCCCACCACCTGAGTATCAGACAGAAGAAGTGCCGCAAAAGGAGCCAAGCCACGTGATGTGCTCCATACAGGTGTGTTAGTCTGTATCAATGATAACTCACTGAAGGAACAACTTCTCTGTTTTTGCTCAGTGAGGAAGTTCAACGTCCACTGATCCTCTCAAATGCTGGTGAAGAACAAAACATTCATTGAGAAACTAGAGGAGGAACTCTGAAAGTTACATTTCCGCTAAAGTATAATCTCAGCTCAAGAGAACAGGACATGCTGTTATTTTAGCCACTTTCAGAAATGTCCAAGAGAGTCTGGCTAAAGACCTGCACTGTCAGGACCCTTTGTTGCAGAACTGCACTGTGAGGTGTCCTGCTCTGTCAGAACCAGAAGATAATTTTAAGCCTTTTAATGTTAAAGCGAAATAAAATATTAAGCTAATATACTGGAAATAATTTACATTCCCATGATTTTTCCTGGGTCCGCACAATAGAAATATAATCATCAACAGAAATAATCATCTGTTTAATAACTTATATATATAACTTATAAATATAGCTTATATATATACTATATATATATATATACACATGATATATTTTATATATATATAAATTGCTGAATATCTAGATACTGCATGACCAAAACAGCCAATAAACCTCCAAATTTTATATATATAAGTCTAATAAGTAAAAGAAAATCACCCAAAAATTACGTGATAAAACACAATTTTCTTGGTCTTTGAGTTGGAAAAAGAAAAAGAAAATTTGTCTTCTTCTTACAATAGTATATTATTTTCTTGAAGATTTCGAATATAATGTCTAAAATAAACTTCCGGTCCTGACATTGCAGGAGACCTATTTGTGCAGGTCTGCAACAAAGCGTCCTGACACTGCAGGTCTGCAGCCAGACCCCTCTAACGTCTCGAAATGGTTGTTAGTAAAGTTTTTAGGTATTTCCATGCATTTTATAAGAATTCAGTAAACAATAAAACAGAAAAAGGTTTGGCAAGCTATTCCCTTTTGCAGGAAAACACATTTTGATTCTGATTACTGGTTGATTTTAAATGGAGAAAAATGTTTTTGCTTTATACTCTGGAACTGATGAGGATCACCACCTTTTTCTACCACAGTGCAAGTAATTGAAGGTTTGCACTGAGTAGGCCTACTTCCTGTCTGATGCTGTTATGATGTTTTTTCTTTTTTTCAGTATCTTAAATATTGTCTTTTATGTTAGGGCAGGGTTTCTTCTAAGGTATTTTTGTTCCATTATTTCTGCAAACAAAGGACATCGTTTGAAAATGGAAACTTAAAAACAGAGTATATAAAATTTGCAATCCAGAAATGAACCTTGAAAAGCATCTTATTTGGAAAAAAAGGTTTTGAGAGCAACTTTGTTGTTTTTTCTCGGTTGGTATTTTTGAAAATGGATTTGTATATTTTCTACAAAAAAAATACTTTTAAAATGATTGTTTTCAAAATATCTTTTACTGATTTTTTTTTTTTTCAGATTAAGTTTCATGAATTGCATTCTTTTCAAATAGCTCTTTTAGATATATTCTCTTTACTTGAAGACCAAACAATCGCTCACTCTTCACACTCAAATTGACCAGTGAAAATGTTGTTGCTAATCTATATGTAAACCATTAGAAATGCACCTCAGTCCAGAGAAAAGTCCCAAAAAACAATAGGATATGACCTGTAAAGCATTGTTTTAAAAAGAATACTATTTGGAAAACTTGAAAAAACTAATATAAAAAAAATATATTTTTCAAAGTTGCTTTTTTTCCTCAAATTTCCATTTTCAAAAGTGTTCTTTGCTTGCAAGAATAGTGGAAAATTCCCTCCATATAATTGAACTTTTTTGATCTCACATTGGAGAAATTTACGTCTGCATTTAACCCATCCCCTTGGGGAGCAGTGGGCTGCCATTGTGGGCCGCCCGGGGAGCAGTGTGAGGTTAAGGGTCTTGCTCAGGGACCCAGACTTGCAGTCTGTGGGAATGAGTGGGGCTCAAACTCAGAACCTCATAATTGCAAGCTCTATGCCCTAACCGCTAGCCTGCCAGTCCTCCTATTGCACCACACATATACAGTGCACCCACACTTTGCATAGTGGGCCTGTCTAATGGTATACATTTTAATTTCTGCTGCTGTGATTTCTCCCTCTGGTTCTGAGTGAACTGAGCCCATCAAACAATTATTTGCTAAAATAATCAGAAGATTGGTCAGACCACCTTGCTGTGAGAGCCACTTCAAACACTCAGGGACGAGCGAGCCTTAGAGTACAGATAGAGCCTCTGCAGAGTAGCATTAGCAATGGAGGCGATGTGCAGAGACAAGCATCAAGCAGTGCAAATCCAGGGTTAGACTCAGTCTACAATGATTAACAGAAATCCGAGATTTGTTGTCAATTAATGACTTTACACCTTCTGTGGTGAAGATTTGACTATTTAAGTGATATGCTCACGAGGATTTGATAAACATAACTACATAAATGTTATGTTTATGTTTGCTATCTGAAACTATCTCCAGGGTTTGCAGGAGGTAAATATGACATTTCTACATGCTCAGGTAAAGATCAGATAACCTATGCTGCAGAATCCTAACAATTATAGACTTAAAGCTGCCTACCCTTTTATGATATAATGCAAATACCTGTGATATGGATATTCATTAGATGATTCCATCCATCCATCCATCCATCCATCCATCCATCCATCCATCCATCCATCCATCCATCCATCCATCCATCCATCCATCCATCCATCCATCCATCCATCCATCCATCCATCCATCCATCCATCCATCCATCCATCCATCCATCCATCCATCCATCCATCCCAGGACCATTTTCCTCCTGCAAAGCAAAAGTGCTGCAAACCAGCAAATAGCTCCAGATTAGAGTAAAGTGGACTTGTGCCACACATCAAATAGGAATCCCAATCAGACATTTTTTTATGGGCTATATTGTTTCAGATGCAACACGTTAAAAAACCTCTTATTTTTGTGAGATGTGTTAATGTTTTCAGTCTTTGAGGCAAAACCTTAATATAAATCTTAATGATGAAGATACTTAAGCTAACAGAGAGAGAGGTGTGGTCACTGTGTAGATAGATGTTGGTTAATAATAGTTGTTATTATTAATTCTGCTTTTATATATAATAATGTGATTTCATGTTTTTACTCTCAAAATCATTTTGGAGCCCTACATTTGAGCTGTTTTAACATGTAAATGGGATATTTTTACTTTTGGTTTTTGCATTTGTTTTATTAAAAAAAATGACTCTGTGGAACTGGAAGCCACTTAACTGAAGGTTTTACATTAGTGAGAACAAATATTTTTAAAATAATACATTTATACAACATCTTGAGAACATCTAGAATAAAAATTATAATTTTACTGGGAAATATTCAGAATCTAAATAATTATTTTCTACATTTTGATGGGTTCAACATATAAACATATTTACCTCTAGTTATAGATTCTGGTTGCCAATGATACAAAACGATTCTCCACACTGGTAGGTTGAAATCACTTGGCCCCTGACATAATTAGTTTGTAATAGCTCCGTGGTAGTGGTGAAAAATGGCTTATTCTTAGAGTTACATTTTCTTAGATTTAAGCCAAAACAAAAAAAGAACTAAAACTAGAGAGAAAACTTCGTCAAGCTATCGAGTGTTGTTGCTAAGTTAAAGAATTAAAGAGGCTTGGAAAGCATGCAGAAGTTTCTGCTTTTCTGAACTAAATTAGATGTTTGGTTTGCATTAGACTTGGTTACTGGCTGAAAAACAGTACAGAACAAAAGTTGGTTAGCCCAAATGAGCCACTTAGTGACAGGGAGAAGTTAAACTTGTAGCAATCACCTTTAATCAATCATTTTTTAAATGTTTGTTGGTCTCAGGATGCAGACGACAGAATAAACATTGGCGATAACTGAGCTTAAATAAACAACATTCTGCTCCATCTGTCTCTTAATAACTTCTGCTTATCTGCTTGTTTTTGTTCTTTTATAAAGCTGACTTCCTCCAATGGAGCCTTGTGTATCATAAATCCCCTCTACATTCATGAACATGGAGACGAGTGGTTGACTCACAAGCCGGCGGGTTTACAGCTGTCGCACATCCGGCGAGAACGACGCCTAAGCACCACTCGGACCTGGGCAGGGGCCGGGATACAAAGCAAACGAGCCACCTCATTGGACCAGGAATCCAAATATTCCAACACAGAGGCTTCTGGTTAGATATAAATGCGTTAAAACATAATAGCTACATTTTAAACAGGTGGAAAAGCGTTCATTTAAGAGAGTGTGGTGTTTTTATTATACAGGTCTGACCAGAGCCAGGTCTGCTGATTCCCCACTCACCCCACAAACACCAACCGAAGTGGTCCTCAGGAGGCCGAGCCGGGATTTGACATGCAGCATCCATCAGAGAGCAAGCACGGGGAGCCTTTCCACTCCCACCACACCAGGGACGCCTGAGCAGCACCGTCACAGCAGTCCTGTACCTCAGTCACCTCACAGGGTCTCATGGATTGAAGATGGAGTTTGGTTGCCTCCACCCAGGCCTTCTTCTCTGCTCCAGCCGCCATCCCTGGAGCTTGATTCACTGTCGATTAGCAGCATAGAGGAAGAGCAGGAGACCCAAATAGCTAGCCCCACACCCCACCACCCTTCAGCACACCGTCTGGCTGATAAGGTCATGCACCGTCTGTCAGCTGTGGGCCAGGCACTCGGTGGACTGGTGTCCCAGAAGAAAAGGCTGACCAACCGAGTGGTAGAGCTGAGCGAGAGGAAAGGAACTGCTTTTGGAGAGACGGTGAAATCATTTGTAGAGGTGACTCTGAAGGGTGGTTCTGATCCCAGTGGGCCGATGGGAGCAGAGTTCCTACAGGAAGTGAGGTCATCACTTTCATCGCTCAGGGAGATCCTGTTGGACTATCCAGACATTCAGGCAATACTGGATAGTATTACGGACTTAAATGACCCTGAAATTGGTGAGTGAACCAATGCTTATTCTGAAGTACTGTTAACCACCATGTCTACCATCAGAATCCATTATTTCCCAGTGTAGATTTCTCCTAATATGTCTTTGAATCCTTCTCTAGACTCCCTGGTGGAGATCACCCTCCACAAAGTGGCCTTGAAACCCGTCTCCTCCCATCTCTATTCTTGCATTCACACCGCCCGGACCAACGACGGCAGCTTCCAACGCCTTCAAGGAAACTTCCTGGTGTTAGAAAAGAACGGGGTCGAAGAACTTGGTGGATCGAAAGGAGTAGGAGTCCCTGATCCTCTCACATTAGACAGAATACAACAGAGATGGGCAAGTATGCACGAAGCATACTCTCCAAACAAGAAGATCCAGATTCTTCTCAAAGTCTGCAAGAGCATTTACCACAGCATGAGCGCTAATGCCACTTCTAGCACAGGTAGGCTGTTGTTTGCAGAGGTTTGCATTTATTGGTATTCCAGTCCAAAATGATGGGCTATATACAGGGATGTCGTTGGTTCCTGAAACGCTCCTCTTCTACAGGTACAGTGTTTGGAGCAGATGACTTCTTACCGTGTTTGACCTGGGTTTTGCTCCGTAGCAACCTGATCAGCTTACAGGTGGACACTGACTACATGATGGAGCTGCTGGACCCAACACAGCTACAGGGAGAAGGTGAGACCTGCAAAATACATTTAAAAAGTATTTTATAGCACTGGAACTCATTCCCTTTAAAATCCAGACTGCCTGGTTTGGATTTTAATTAGCAGTACTGCACAAAATAGATCAAATAGGGAAATTCCAGTTTTCATTTGTCTTAGACCTCAATTTACTACTCTAAACAAGCATTTTTTACTGCAGTTATAGTCATAAAACAAAATGAAAAGACTTGAACTTGTCACAGAGCTCTGCTCAATCCATCACCTACCAATATGGCAGAACTGCAAACCTGCCGAGAAATCAGTGTCCACCTTAGCAGACTGACAAAGAGAGCAGATGTCAGCAGCCAAGAGGAACAAGGTAACTTTGGAGGGGCTGCAGAGATCCACAGCTTAATGGAGAGAATATTTTCACAAGACAACCATGAGTTGTGCACTCCTCTATTTTGACCTTCATAGAACATGGGCAGGATGTTAACAACAGCTGAAAGAAAACTACAAGAAGCATCATTTGCAGCATGTCCATATTACTGCAAGCCATGTAAGGATCACAGACACATGCAAATTACTGTGTTTAGGAAAGCTAACTTACCGGTAGTACTTTGCATAATACCTAAAGGGAAAGATTCAGCAGAATCATGTTTTGGGGATGCTTTTTTTTCATCAAGGAAAGGGAAGCTGGTCATAGTTGAACAGACTTCGGTTCATCTCAGTATGTATTCTGGTCCACTCCTCATAAGCAAGCTGCTTTAGTTGTTTCGGGTTTGAAGGGTACCTTTACCAGACGGCATGTTTCAGCTCCTTCCAAAGATGCTTAGTAGGATTTAACTCAGGGCTCACAGAAGGACCCTTCAGAACGGTACATTCTGGATGTTTCTAGCTGCGTATTTTTTTGGTCATTATCCTGTTGAAGACCAGCAGCACAGTTCTCTCTAGAATCGCCTGTCTTGAGATTTCATTTTACCCTGCAGATTCAGGATGCCCAGATAAAGCAAACCAGCCCCAGGAAATGAAAGAGCCTTTTACTGATATGCTTCTTCTTTCCATTTGTGAAGATAGTTGATCTGCTCGACAAAGACTCCCATTTTTATCTCATCTAGCCATTGGAAATTCTCCCAGAAGCTTAGTGGTTTTTCAACATGTCTGGCAAATTACAGATGGGCTTCTCTATGATTTCTTTTCAACAATGGTATCCTCCTTGGTCGTCTCCTGTTAAGTGCACTTTGACTCAAACAATTACAGATCCTGCAGTATGACACTGGTGTTCGTTGAGGTTGAGGTTCACCATTAATCTCTTTAGAAGTTTTTCAATGTCATTTTGTTACCATCAATTTTCCTGCTGAGGGAGGCTAGTTGTGGATCTTAAATATCTAAGTGATATGTGCAACTGTAGTCAAGGCATTATAGCCTTTTCCTTCAACATGCTTGTCTGAAATGTTGTTTCAAATCTCCTGAGAAAACTCTTTCCTTCGCTTCCTCTGGTCCATGTTGAGTGTGGTACACACCATGTCACTAAACGGTGCAGTACTACCTGTAGTCCTATATATATAGGCCCACTGACTGATATCAAGATTTTAGACACATATAACATTAATTAATAGACACAACTTGAATTGATAAGTCCCCTTGTTCACATTATTATCAGTCTTTTTTAGGGGTACCATGTATTTTTGTCCATTATTGTTCCATAGGCTTATTTTTTAAATCTGTCTATGGAAACATGAATGAAAAAATTTTTTTGACTTTCAATTGTTCATTTTCATTAAATTGTTCTTCATATTTACTTTTTTTAATAGTTCAATTATTTCTGTGAGCATTGTGAGTTTTTTTCTTTATCAAACAAGGGGTTCGAACGATTTTGTTCACATATGTAAATCTGTCAGAAAATTATTGCCAAGATTTATGATGTCCACAGATGTTCCCCTACCAACTTATTAGGGGCAACAGTGGTGTTGGATGTAGGAGTTTGCCCTGAAATCGAAGGATTGACGGTTCAAGCCCCGACTCTGACTTTCAGTGTCGTTGTGTCCTTGGGCAAGACACTTCACCTGCATTGTCTACTGATGGTGGTCAGAGGGCCCGGGTGGCGCCAGTGTACGGCAGCCCCGCTTCTGTCAGTGAGCCCCAGGGCAGCTGTGGCTACAATGTAGCTTGCCACTATCAGTGTGTGAGTGTGTGTGTGTGTGTGAATGAATGTAATGTAAAGCGCTTTGGTCAAGTCTCCTAACTTGAATAAAGGCACTATATAAGTACATGCCATTTACCATTAGTGCTCAAGCTATTTTCCAAAGAATAATACATTTTCTAGGTGGTTGTCCTATACCCGGTGAATTGCCGGTTTGAACCCCTGTTTTGTCCTTGTCTGTCGTTATGTCTTTGGGCAAGACGGTTTACCTCTTTCCCAGCTGTTGGTGATTAATTCTGTTAAAGTGACCCAGTGTGACTGTGGCTATAATGTTAAAGCTAACCACCATCAGGGTTTGAATGGGTAAATGACTGAATGTTGTGTTGAGCACATGAACTGGATAATGTGCAACCATTTGCTTCCTGTCAGAGACATACCCTAAGACCCTTATAGCTGTAGCAGTTAAACCAAACCTTAGAATAGCTAAATATAAAAGCCCCCCACAATTTTAGATATTTGCTTTGAAGGACTATTTAAAACTGCAATTTTTATCCATCCGTTTGACTTCAACAGTATAGTTTTATTTGATAAATGTTTATAAGGTCTAAGACTAAAATATTTTTACAATAAAATGTTAACTGAAGTACAATCAACCAAACCACAGCTTTCATACTGTGGTGTCGATTTATCTGTGTTTTCTCTTTTCCACAGGTGGCTACTACCTTACAACTCTATACGCCTCTCTCTTCTACATCAACAGCTTCCAGCCAAGGTTGGCTGCCCGTCAGCTCAGTGTAGAGGCCCAACACTCTATTAACCAATGGCATCGTAGGCGCACGCTCCACTGCAACAAGTCGCGTCGCAGCGTGCAAAGACGGACGATTCGCAGGCAGATGGCCAAGCAGAACCTAGAGACAGAAACTAAGAGCAAGAGTAAAAGTGGGACAGAAAATGAGTCTGAAGAAGCTGGTGTTACCGGGCAGAGCACAGAAACTAGCACAGAGGCTGACTTTATGCCAAGTGAGAACACAGAGTGTGAACAGGAACTGGAAGACCAGCCACAGACCTCTGTGCAAACTGACTTTCAAGCTGCAAAACAGCAAGAGATGATGACCAGCGAACAGGAAGACAGGCTGAGCGTTTGTACTGAAACAGAAGAAACTAAAGATGATTCTGATGAAGAGCTAAAAGGAGACCTGAGGTGACAAAATTTGCTGCCAATAAATCATGCATGAGGAGAGTTTGTTCTCCCAGGTGACACATTTGCCTACTAGGCCAACTTTTATTTCATTCCTAAAAAAGGCATCATAGTAGTATTTGCATTTGGACATCACTGAATCCCCTGATGGAAACCTTAGTCTAGGTGTTTCTGGGGAGAAGTTTAATGTTTGCCCCATGCTGCTGTGAGTTTGCCTTGTGTGACCCAACTTCATATTTACAGTCAATTAGTGAGTCTGACTTCTGTTTCTATGGTTGCTGTTTGTTTTTTTAAAGATATTTCCAATCATTTGTCTAGGGTGCAAACAGCTTTTTGCTTTCTGAAACCTAATATCTGGTCCAACCTCTCCTCATTTCTGCACACTGAGACGCAGAGTCTAGAGATAAGGCATTTGGCTTAAATGGGGGTTTGTCAAACAAAAAAAGCTTCTCTCTTAGTCTTAACGTAAAATGCCTTGCATTGTCATTTGTACTCCTTGAACTTTTTCACATTTTATGACTTTAGAACCAAAGACTACATCAAATCTAAACATGGCCTAGTCAAAGTTCAAGTCTTATCAAATTTAGAAGCTATGGTAATGCTTGATAGTTGATGTTTACAGACGCTCCTTATTAGTCGCTGAGAGCTTGAGCTGTTACAGAAAGACTTGATAAAAATAAATATTCGTAGATGTGCAAAGCTTGTTGAACAAAACCCCAAACATACCTACAGTGTCAGCTATTTGGTGTTAAAGGTGTCGACTAGAGGACTTACACACACACACACATATATATATATATATATATATATATATATATATATATATATATATATATGTGTGTGTGTGTGTGTGTGCAATTAACACTTTCAACTTTCTGTATTTGGAAAATACAGAAAAAGCTTAAAACCCTTTGTGTTTCTACTTCTTATATTTACTCTGTGCAGGTCATTTGCACAAAATTCGCATTCAAGTTTGTAGCGAAGTGGGAAGAAATATTCAGTAAATAAATAAATAAGAGGCTGTAGTTCTGTGTGAGAAATTATTTAAAACGAATCATAAATGCACTTCAGTTCACAGCGGATCTTTCTCCTCTATTCCTTTTAATTGGATATTATGGTTTGTCAACATTACAGTTTGCAGGATAGTTACTGAGTTTTGATTCAGACTGATCAGTATGTTTATGTCTTAGTCCAACAGAAAAGCCTTTGAAGCTATCAGATGAATTCAGATCTATGCAAAACAAAATATATTTTTTTATGCTTTTAAACGGATAAACATAAATGTGCCTAAATTTAAAAAAAACATTTTTCATAATTTCTGCTAGATGTTCACCAGTGGGAAATTTGACAGCCAAGTTACCACCTGAGATGGATTAGTCTAGTATGACAGTTAAGCCTTTAGCTGTTTATTTATTCAAGGACACCTAATGTTAAGTTGATTTCTGTGATCAGACTTAAGTTATGCACTGGTGTAATGTTGCTATTTCCTTTCAGACTGCTGTTTCCAGCTTATTTATCATTGTACATCATCAGATGGTTGTCAAAAATTGTTCTAAGTAATCTTTATTTAACTAAGAGGTTTATGCTTGAGATTATATATTTATGTATGCAGCTAAAACGTTTTTTTTATTTATCAAACCGCACCAGTGTATGGATGCTATCTGTGGCACTGTCATTATGTCTGCCTTCAAATAAAGATGTCTTCCTATCCAATTTAACTTGCTTAATGTCTAAAAGCATCTTGGTTTAAAAGCATTTTATTGGTTTTCAGCTCCTTACACAAAGCCTCAAGACTAAGAGTGGATTTTATTGGAAACAATATGAAAATGTTGCTAATTCAGGGGTTCTACAGCGATGTTTTCCTCCTAGACCACTAGAGGGCAGCACCACACTGAAGCATTTACAGTAGTTTTAACACAGCCTCGAGAGAAGTTGAACTGAAATAATGCATCTTTTGTGGGTTGAGGTTTATTTTAAGTGGTAGTTCATTGTAACATAAATCTACTCTAACTAAAAATGAAATATTTGTTAATGTTTTATTATTATCAGGAACAAAGTAGCGATGGAAATCATAGCAGTTCAGTAAAATGGTTGTTTCATTTTCATTTTGTGATTAACGTCCATATTAAAGGTGGAAAGACTCAAACCCCTTTATCTGAGAGGAGAAAATAGCAGCAAACTTAATAAAGGTTCTCGTTTCTTTTAAATTTTGTTATAATGTTTGGTCCCTTTGGACACAAAATATTCTCCCACAAAGACCTTGAAGAATAATTATTTTTAGCATATTCATGAATGCCAGTATATTACTTCAGTCTTATTAAACATTACAAATTAGTCATACATTTTCAGAAAGGGTAACAGTAACTCTAAAACAGGCCATACACACAAAGAAGGTTTTTGAGAGTTTTAAACATATTTTTATAAGTGTTGATGAATTAATTTTTGCACCTTTGTCCCTTTAAGGGAAGTGCTCTTTTAAGCATAGATATTTTGGATCAACATACCTCTCCAAATCAATACAATAATTGACTTCAGTCCTAAACATAAAATTGTTTACCTCACAGCTTGATGATTTAGGTTAAAAGTAATGTTTTAATTTGACTAATACTTTTCACCTGACATGAACAATTGTGATGCGATCGGGCCAGAATATAATAGAAAATCTATAAAGCGAGGTAAAGATGATGGTGGTGGCAAAGAGGCCTTCCAACCCGAGGGACTTGAAGCTTCTCACCAAAAATAAATGCTTGAAACACCATTGGAAAAATGCAAAAGCTGCTCTGTACTTAGAAGAATTACATTACAGGGATTCTGCCTGTAATGATTTTTTCCCACCAATTTTAATGAGCGGCAGGTTTTATTTTTTAGCTTAATTCTTTATATCAAAGATACGGGAAGAGGATTAGGCCACTGAAAAAATAAGTTAACTGATTTTTTTAATTTTATTTCAGTATAGTATGGGGAAAAAGTCAAATTCTGACTTTAATGTCAGAATTCTGACTTTTTCTCAGAATTCTGACTTTTATTGTCAGAATTCAGTCAAATTCTGAGATTAAAGTCAGAATTCTGAGATTAAAGAATCAGAATTTTGAGAAAAAGTCAAATTCTGAGATCAAAGTCAAATTCTGATCTTTAATCTCAGAATTCTGAGATTAAAGTCAGAATTCTGAGAAAAAAGTCAGAATTCTGACTTTAATCTCAGAATTCTGAGAAAAAGTCAGAGTTCTGAGAGAAAAAGTCAGAATTCTGACTTTTTTTTCCCATGTTAAAGTGAAATAAAATTTAAAAACCAGTTTAGTTTTTTTTTTCAGTGGCCCTAATCCTCTTCCGCATTCAAAGATGTGGATGACATAGACTTAAAAAAACAACTTTAAATTTGTCTTTCATTGTTTCATTATCATTTGAGAGACAGTATGTTTGTCTCATCGTCTGTCAGAAACAAACTTCTAGGTTTAATACCAAATATGTTCAAATAAGTCATCAGAAACTTTGTTTTCGTGTTTCTGGTCACCTAGGCGAAGAACGAACAAGTCACCGAGTGGAAAACAAAAATTTTGGATGGGATTTTATAAGTTTAAAAACAGAAATGCTTTTGCAAGGGTATTGAGAAAATGCAATGAAATAGAGTCTATGGCTAAAATAATACTAAAAATAAAGATTCTTCTTTGTAGATTAAAACGAGTATTGGAGAGTTGAAACAAAACATCCTTGTGAAAATTATTCCAGAATAGACAATAAATGCAATACATTTTCTGCACAAACATGGCAAACCTTAATCAGAAATTATAAATAATAAAATAATAAAAAAATGCAACAAAAAAAGATGTCAAGGAACCCATAAGTGTTGAATTAGCAGGAACAAAGGAAACCGATTAGAGATGATTTCTTCTTTGTGACATGGAGCCCCATCCTGCTGCTCATAGCCATCAGAAGATGTGTGGTCATACAAAGACGGACATGGTCAGGAAGCCTCTGGTGTTTAATTGATGCTCTGTTGGTACTGAGGGGCCCAAAGTGTGTCAGGAATATATATCACACCATTACACCAGCAGCAGCAGCCTGCACTGTTGACACACGACAGAATGGATCCCTACCTTTCTGTGATTCTTCCATCTGCAAGTTGAAGCTGAGACCCAGAATCATTGAAACAGGCAACATTTTCCTTAACTTCTCTCCTCGTCTTGTATGCGTAGCTTCATTTTCCCTGTACATGGCTGGCAGCGGTGGCGCCCAGTGTAGCTTTCTGCTGTTGTAGCCCATCTGCTTCCGATTGGATATTTTCTGTTCTTTAGATCGGTCTCTGCAAACCAGAGATGCTTGTGTGTGAAAATCCCAGTAGCTGAGCAGGTTGGAAAATACTAGCCAACCTGTTTGGCACTAGCGACTGTTGCACTTAAAAATTCATTCAGTAAGTTCCCGTCACCACATCTAGATCCCGAAATGAACCCAGTTAGTGGCTTTTAACAGGAACTGAAAAGAAATTAACCTTATGCTCATTGGTGAGATTATTTCTAACGGATAAGCATAGATTTACAAACAGACCAGCAAAACAAACTGAAAGTGACATTTGGTTTTATATGTATTAATAGAAATAATTGGTTGATTTAAACCCAAACTCTGTCCATTAAGCTGAAGTTGTTGTGAAGAAGAGGCTTACAACACATCAAGTCATATGTGAAGATGGAAAGAAAATTAATCAAGAGCTTATTTGTAAAAGCTTAAGGAGGTTAAAGCTGAAGGTTAAAAGTTGCTGTTGAAGTTGGAGCACATGTGGTAATAACTTTGTGCTCAACACTTACAGTAAAAGAGACCAAGCTCAAGCCAAACTCCTCACAACTGAATGAAAGCCAAGATGTTAAAGACATGAGATGCTCTTTTTGTTGCAGCATTTCCTCATATCAAATTATTGCATAGTTATTTCTTTATTGCTTTTTAATTAACAGCCTGTAAATTCAAGTGTTCTTGCACTGGCTAATGAATGCATATGCACTGAGAACACACACATGTAAATAGTTATCCAGGGGCCCTCTTATGTAAATGTACACACTTGAAGTCATGGACACACGCATATGGAACTGTCTCGTCGCTTGCATCCGATCAAATTTGCCTAATGAGACATCTGGCATTCTGCCTGCATGTGGATGCTGAGCTCAGAAACAGCTGGGCCTTCACACACACACACACACACACACACACATGCACACCCCTATATATGTATACATAAACACATGCACACAAACACACCAGCTGGAATCTGAGGAGAGCGTTGTGGTCCAGACCAAACTAGCCAGAACCCAATCTCTCACTCTAACTCTCCTGTGAAACGCACTTCTTTTACACATGTGATATATTATGCATACATGAGTGTGTTACACACTCAGCACAGCCATAAATTAGATATATGGCAGTGGTGGCTGCAGTGGAGGAAGGGGTGCACGAAGAAGAGAGAAGTGGATGTGAAACAAGGAGGGAGGGGGCACAGATGGCTGTGGCCTGAGGCATTTGAGGTACTTGGAGTTAAACATGAAGACTTCTATGCACATACTTAGAGAAATATATATGAAGAGGGTTCAGGATATATATATATATTTACATATACGGATATATACATATATATGTCTGTGCGTGATTGTCTTTGGCTGGCTGTATACAATAAGCTGATATATTAAATGCAAAACAGAAGGATATAATACACCACATGTGCCTTATACACATATTTCTGTCTAATATAATTTAATCAGAGGTTGGTAGTAACTATTTGTATTTACTCGATTACATTAACTTGAATAACATTTTTGAAAAAAAACTTACTTTTAGGGGTAGTTTTCCAGCATTGTACTTTTTACTTTCACTCAAGTATAAATGTGATGCAGTATCATTACTCTTACTTGAGTAAAAGTTCTGGTTATTCTATCTATTTTCAGCAACTTCACTTAATGAAAACCAGATGCTTTAAACAAAAATACACCATGGAGAAACAGTTTCTTCTTTTATGCACTCAGAGCTCATTGGTTGAATGTTATTTTCCATCTGCTGAGTATGGAATGTCATAAGGTTGAGTTAAAATACAGTTACTGTAAGTTTACCAATTCAAATACACTGTAACTGTTGATTGTCAAATCAAAAATGTTTTTTTTTTTATTATGTAATTACTGTATATTATCTGTTTATTTTTTTAACCTTATTCTCTGAAACTCTAGAATGTGCATATCACCTTATATTTTGTTTAATTTTACATAATTTTTTAAAATATTAAATCAGTTGTAACCAGTTACTCAGTACTTGAGTCGCCTTTTTGCCAAATACTTTTTTATTCTTACTTGAGCAATTTCTTTAGAGGGTAATTTTTACTTTTACCTGAGTAAAAATAAGATGAAGTAGTAAAATCTTTGGGTTTTCTACACACCTTTGAATTTAGTTTATAGGATTTAAAATTTCTTTAAATATTGCATTAAGTTTCCTTTTTTGTAAATATCATAATCAGAACCAATCTACATATCAATACAGATCTTTTTTTTTATAAACTTTAGAAATCTATTCCTGTTTAGAAGATGTTCAATTCAATTCAGTTAATTTATAAAGCTTTAATTCACAACACATGCCATCTCAAGGCACTTTACAGAGACAATTCAACCAGATCATATCACACTGGTTCAAAGTTTTCTAAGGAAAACCAGCTGATTAAATCGACTCATTCACTTGAAGGCATCCCTCACACCAAGTGTGCTTGTAGCGACAGTGGAGAGAAAAAACTCCCTTTTATCAGGAAGAAACCTCCAGCAGAACCAGGCATCTCCTACATATCTCATTTAATAGCAAAAAATTTTTTTACATAAGTTGTTTTTTTTATTATTATTATTCCTCTGTCCCATCTTTTCAATTCATAGACACTGCTTGTATGCTCAATGGAGGTGCTCCTCAAAAGAAGCAGTGACCTGATAATAACACAACTTAATCTCCTGCTATGTTAAGCAGACACTCTGTCTTTGCTGATGAAGATTGCCTCACCATCTCATCCTGAATTGGTGGAGTGGCTCCAAGTGAATGCAGCTTTCAGTTTAATCCTGCTAATAGTTTTCTGATCATCTAGGGACACTAATTGTCTGCCTGCAGGGCATTTAGTTTCTACTCTTAGACAGTAAGGTGATTATTTTATAAAGGAAAATAGACAAATTAAACCAGAAATTGCATCAGAAGGCTTTATTTCCTTACAGCACCTCTAAAGAAGTTACATTATAGGCCTGGCTTCATTAGGGTCACGAGGAAGGGAAACCTGATCCCCAAAAATTCTGTATTTTACTCCTGTGTATTTTCAACAGCTCTCTGCCACATCCATTTTACACACTTCTTATTTTTTCCATTTGAAGTCCTCAAAAGGAAAGAAGAAAAACAGTTTGGTTATCTGTTAGTACTACTGTGATCTTTTTATTCAGGTTTTAATTTGTACATTTAAATCAGTCTAATGGCCTTGAGAATGTTATTTAAGAAATATATAGAGAAAATTTGGAAAACTAGCTTTGTTTTTTTTTATTGTATACATTGACGTAGTGTTACATTAGATTTAGAAAATAAAAAATCTGAAGGAATACATGTTAAATTGTATTTAATATAATCATTATTATTGAATCAGGATCTCTAAAAAAAAAACGAAAATTGGATTCGCCTCAGAAAACTGTAGTTAATGTTTGATTCATTCAGTTACTTTTCTATTTCCGTTTTGCTAAAGCTGTCCCTGTGTTTGTGCCCTTAAAAAAAATACAACAGACAAATGCATTTTCTGTACATGTTTTGTTGTCTCTCCATTAAGCTTGTTGGTTTTATCTTTAATTTAATCCTTATTTTTTTTAGCTCCAGATGCTCTGAGCTCAGCAGCCCCTAAATCAGTCTAGGTGACATTTAGGAAGCTTGGCTGCATCTTTACCATCCTGCGCCGCTTTGTTCTAGTCTGTCCTGCGTCCCTTACGCTACATGTTTGTCTCTTTGTCTTTCCAGCAGCCTTTCAGAGGCTTTCACCATCCAGCAGCTTGCCTCTGTCACGGCTGGTCCGCACATAAACAATGGGATTTTCTCCCTATTGCTTTTTACTCCTTTCAGTTCTGCCGGAGCTTCTACATTCCCTCTAAAGTCATTCGGTTCCTCCCTGTTCTCTTTCTCCTTTCCCCTCTGCATTCCTCTGTTTCTTTTTTTACTTTCTCTACCCCTCCCTCTCCCTAAACCCCCCTCCTCCCTTTCTCCCCCTTGTCTCAACTCTGACAGGTGTGTAATTGAATGATTAATGACCATCAGAGTGACCCTCCTCCCACACACACACACAGACAAAAACTAGAACGCATTATGTTAAAATGTGATTTTACATATTTATATGCACACCCACATAAAGGCCCAATAACTAGCTCACAAAGGTGTGCACATTTTTATATCAGCCCAACAGCCTGCATGGCCAAAGCAAGTAGGAGTCTTGAAATAAAATGAAACATTATGAGGACTGTTGCAATATGCTGAGAATGAAACGTATGGAGACGTGTCGACACAGCAGCCGTGCTGCAGCCGAGTTCACTTTAAATGACATAGTCATATTGTTTTCATTTAATGGTGCTGTTTCATTCTCTGTGAAGTTGTGAGAAATATGCTGCACCCCCCACTCTCTTTGTAGGTCCATCTAACAACTTCAACTACTGAATATAGAGGGTTGAATGCCAGGAGAAAATATAAATTTAATCCAACATTCAGTTCCCTGCTTTTGTTTGACTTAATCAGCATTTATATAATTAAACCATAAACCATTTATTTTCTACGATTTTACTTCAGTTTTTTGAGTCCTGCACAGATTTGTTTCTGCACAGTTCTCCGAATGTGCCCTTTTTCTGGTCTGGAGGTTGAGGTCTTGACTTTGTATCATTGGACACATCTGATTGTTTCCTATTTTTAGCCAATCTGTTGCTGATTTGCTGATATATTTTTCTCTCTTGCTTGTTCTTTGCTATTTTGTTCTTTTCTATTTTTAGTTTTTTACCACAAAATGTTTGCTATTAATCATGGTTCAATTATTCCACAAGTTGGGAACAATTTCAACCTTTTTTTGGCTAAAAATTAATTTAAGAAGTTTTCTACTGTCTACTTGTGTCTACTTATTCATTTTCATCTGTAGGGACAAATTCATAAGTATTCACAATATTCAGGTGAAGATTTTTGTCTTTTAGTATCTAGCAGGTCAGATGTATGGAAAGGTCTTGTTTTTTCATCTGAATGTTTTAAATGCATGTTTAAATCTTTACAGTGTAAAGATTTAAACATGCATTTAAAACATGCATTTAAAACCTAAAAAAAAAAAAAAATTATATTAAATCAAAAGGTGTAAGGTTTACACATTTGGAATTTTAATATTACTTTGTTTAGTTATAAGTCTGTCTTTTAAATTATTTTTTTGTTCTTTAATTTTAGACATTTTATCTGCAACTTGAATAGTTGCAGAAATCCTTTTTAATGTACGCAAGTTTAAAACAACTTCTTCTTTTATAGGATGATCAACTTACTCCCCATCTTATCAATTGACAAAGAAAACAAGTAGCAAAGATCCTTCGTAAATATTTTCTTATAATTAGGGGACCTAATGTATAATAGCTAAAAACAAAAATTAGAATTAAATCAAGATTGTGATTTTGGCATCTTTAGGATTTTTATCTTACATTTTATAACACATGCTTAACTGGCCAGAAGAAAAATTTGATATGTTGATTACCAGAGAAGGAAAATCGTTATCATGGGAAAGAAACTAAAAGGATAATGGGACAAGGAGAAGACACATGGGTAAGAAATGATTGGGCCAAATGTCAGATTTCATTGTTTATTGAATGAACAAAAGAGACCAACCTGTCTTCTTCCTTAAAAATATCAAATTTGGCTGAATAGTAAAAGGTAAAAAAATCTCCACATGTCTAATAAAGTCTAATTGTGGTTGAAAGGTGATTGTGACATCAAGGCCATGTAAATAAAGATTTAAGGGTTAAAACAGCTTTTGCATTTTTAATTTACAGTTAGTTTAAGAGGATTAATAACTGTATGGGCCAGCTGTCCTTAAACAGTCCCAGGTTTTGGACCTTGCTACAGTTGAACTTACGTTCGACTGAGTTAGTCGGAGGTGTTTTTGTCACTAAGCTGCAAAGGATGTCAATTTCTATTTTAATATACTTTAAAAGGGAAGTAGATTTCCCTTAGCAAACCGTTTCAAACGATTTTAGCTGTTCAGCCTTTTTTTTTCAATGACACAATCATAAACATCATGTTGGTGCAGTTAGCAGCTGATCTGACCTGCTGCATGACCAAAGTTTGAGCAGAATATCACAAACACATGGTGCAAATAACTAAGGAAAGTTCTCCAAGTCCTGAAATGGTAAAGCAGCCTTAGACTATCTCACTACCAGGGTGCTTACATTTTGTTTGTTTTTTTATTAACAGTGTATTGTATTTACTTCAGATGTAATGACATACTCTCCTGCAGCGATCTTTTTTGTTAAATATGAAATGGGCTTTTGTTTTGTTTTTTGCCCTTTATGCTCACCTTAAGATGCCATCTTTAAAGGCCAATTAAGTCACTTTCTTATTGTCTAACCCTGAGCTCTAACCTTAACTGATGCAAGAATGGCCTGCAGTGTTTTACATGTTCCTCTGGATATTTCTGTGACTTTCTACAGGGGATGGCAACATAATTTACATAATTCTGAAGTGATTTTGGCAGAGCGACTCCTCCTGGGAAGGTTTGTCACTATTTTATGTGTTGTCCTTTTGAAGAAGATGGTTCACCAAAACCTAAAAATGTCTTTACGGTATAATCTTTTTCAGACTGACTTAGTGATTTTTTTTTTTTCCCTGATCAATTGTAGCCTACTTCCTGTAGTCAAACAGGTTCTAACAGTGTGATTAGTTGACCCTACAGGCTTCATAGTATTAAAACCTGGATTTGGTTTGTAAAATAGAAGCAAAAAAATCAGGTTTAAACATAATTCATTATTTACCAAATGTGTACTGCTGTTGACAGTTATATATTTTAATTAGTGTACACATTAACTAACACATACAGTCATAGAAAAAAATGAATAAATAATGAAATAAATACTTTTTTTTATTTGAATTCTTTTAAATATAAATATGTCGGTATAAACGATGGACTACCTTTGTCATAAAGAAAAAAGGCATTAGGTCCTGTGTGTATCTAGTAACTAAACAGGCAGAATAACACAGAATGCCTGATTTTTCTCATTATCAAGAAAACATGAAAATTAAGAAATTTTGGCTCTTTAATCAAACTCTTATGAGCTGGTTTTGTTACTATCGTTATATCTGCCTTTAGTTGTACCAGTTAAGGCAAAGGGGGTGATCCAATCAATTAACCATGAGTTTAGATATAATGTAACCAAAGAGGGAAAATAAAATTTCATTTATGATAAAATTATTTATAACATTCTTTGTTTATCTATTAGTTTGATTCTATTTCATCCACTAAATGTTTTGATTTAAAAAAATGTCTCTCTTTGTTCTCCACGGGTTTTGCAGCAAAATAGAGGACAGCATTTTAGTTTCCACAGTGAAGCAAACACTGCACTGCTTTGCATGACAGTGTGGTGGGAAACGTCGCAGGGAAAACGAGTCTCCCAGGAGGTGGAAGAGTAAAAGTGAGGCCAGTGCGGTTGAGGATTCAGCGTGTGAAGGAAACAAATAAATGAAAAGTAGAGGGGCGCCTAGGTCAGGACCTGGTGCCAAGGAGAACAGCCATTTCCTGTCGACCTCCCACTGAACTCTGGCCCCTGAACTCCTCTCCTGTCCACCCTGCTCCAGGCTGAATGGGGGTGGGGAGGCGAGGGTGTGGCGCTCTGGGTTTGTTGTGTGCT
Organism: Cyprinodon brontotheroides; assembly: GCA_018398635.1. Lineage (NCBI taxonomy): Eukaryota > Metazoa > Chordata > Actinopteri > Cyprinodontiformes > Cyprinodontidae > Cyprinodon > Cyprinodon brontotheroides. The sequence continues at coordinate 3,209,730 of JAGKQL010000025.1, read as the reverse complement.
CAGTGCCCAGAGGATGGATGTGGGGTTTATCAGTGATGATGGACGAAGGAAACTGGAATGGAAGAAAGAGGATACTGTGCCTATCATGGACTGTCAAAGGAAGGAAGTGTTATAAACTAAAAATTCAGAGCTTGGTTTAGGATTGGGAATAATGATCTGAGAGGTGCTCGGTGCTTTAAAGCCTTTGGAGAGATTCTGTCTCTTTGCTGTGAAGATCCAGCCTGTGTGACAGATCGCTGCAGCTGCAGCCTGAGGCCTCCACCAGAGATAAAACAGATAGTTATAGAGCAGGGAGGGACATGACTTATGACTGCAGAAAAGGAGGAAGATCAGACTATTTTTCAGGGAAAGATCCGTTTGAAGTGAATAGCTGAGATGTTTATCATGAATGTTTTAATATCTCCAGGGTGAAAAGTAAAAAACGAAATGTTAAAAAAAACCAAGTCGTGTGGAGCGCTGTGAATCCAAGCAACACAAACATGAAGTATGTTTCAAATTTTCAGTGATTAGTGCCATAAAGTGTTTCTCTTAATGTTCTATAAATCTTAACATAGATGTCTCAATGAAATCTGCCCTATAGTTGCCTCATGGTCCTTCTTCTGCACCTCTTTTATAAACTTTACATTGCAGCCACAAAAAAAATATTATCACCATTTCAATTCTTTAGTCCTGTGAACCTTTGCCATCTTTATCTATATAAATTGAATTTGATTATCATGCAAACAATTATATTTTACACTAACTAAATTTTCTAAGTAAAACATGTAGATTGCATCTAACAGACTGATGTTTCGAGCCTTTATTTATGTCAATCAGGATGATTTTTCTCTTACAGCTGATGACAGACAGATACTGAAGATTACATTAAATTAGACTAAAAAGATAAATATTTTTAGCTTGGTTATAATCTGCATAATGTTTTTTTAATTTAAAAACTGCATAAAAGAGGCATATATTCTAATATTTGTGTTCTGGTTATTCAGTTTCTTTGTGCATTTGTTTCTGTTAGGTCTCTATTAGATAATTACTTCAGGGTTTTCTCATCCATGCAGCTTCTCTGATGCTTATCACCCCTGCCTCAGCTATCATGTAAATAGCTTCATTCAGCCAATCTATGCCATAACAGTCAGTATCACTATCTCACCTGTGAGAAGCATTACATCTACACTCATCAGTTATCTTTGCTTCTTGCTGGTTTACACCGTTTAGCCCAGATCTGTTTGTTGTCACATTTTTCTGACACACACCTGCTTTTTGCTTTTTATTGTTATTAAATTCTCACTGTGCTGTTTCTCCCTGTGGGTTTGCATTTGAGTACAACAAACCACATTATCTGATAATTTCGGATGTGCAAAGCTCACACAGACTTACGCCACATACCACGGATCAAAGCACAAATTCTTTGTCTTCCGCTTCCCAATCATGCACTGCATGGTCCACAGTGCTTTTTGAATAAATTAAACCGTAAAACGGTTCAAAGAGTATTTAAATGCTTTACACTTTAAGGCTGGAGGTTATTACTTCACTTATATTTGTGTGCTTATTCTGACAAAAAAAGTTTTAATTAAGTGTCATCAAAACCAAAAAGCATTTTTCCGTTGTACGTTTGAGTCTGTGTGGATGTCTGCCTCCAGTGTTTGTTCTAGCAGTTGTAGCTCTTCTGCTTTAACATTTAACTTGTGTGTTTAGAGATGGTAGCTTTCCTGTTTCCTAAAGCAATCAGTCTGCCTCTGAAATCACCAAGGCCTTTCTGTCTACACAGGTGCCTCTCAATGGATGCTTGCTCTCATATTGTTGTGAGAATCTTATGATCAGCAATTCCTGAAATACCCCAACCAGCCCGTCTAGCAGCAACCAATGCGTTAGGTTACACATTACTTTCAGCATGTCTCCTTTCTTCTAAATTCTGATGCTCAGCTTTACATGTCTAACATTAACATTTAATTACATCTAATAAGTGGACATTAAATATAAAATGGTTTTTTGGTGATACCCAGTCTGTCCAATCGAATGGGTAATGAATTGTACGTATTCTACCAACGGGAATACTTTTTTTTTTTTGTTTAATTACACTATAGAAGGAACAAAAATATGAAAGAGGCTTTAGTTAAGACATTTAAATATATATATATTAGTGTATTTCTAGATTTTTACATCTAATAAGTGGACATTAAATATAAAATGGTTTTTTGGTGATACCCAGTCTGTCCAATCGAATGGGTAATGAATTGTACGTATTCTAGCAACGGGAATACTTTGTTTTTTTTGTTTAATTACACTATAGAAGGAACAAAAATATGAAAGAGGCTTTAGTTAAGACATTTAAATATATATATATATTAGTGTATTTCTAGATTTTTTTATGTAAAGTAGAATTGGACTCGAGAGAACTTAGGTGCTCCTCTGAATGGTAGAATGTCTGCAGCAGGAGTCATTTTTTTAAGTCCAGCCAAATAAAACTCGTTAAGAGCCATTAATGTTAACTGATGCTTTGAAACAAGAAAACCTAGTTCTTTATAAATATCTACAGCAAAAAAAAATTGTAATTTCCTGTTGTCACTTATATGCAATATTCTTCTCTCACAGTACAATAACAATTGCCAACTATTGTGTAGCCTGTGTAATTTTTTTACTTATTTATACGGTCAGTACAGTTCTGCAGTCCAAGTGTAATAACCCAAGACAAATACTATGTAGTCTTCCCTTAGCTCTCTACTGTGCAGATATTTTTTTATCTAAACATATTCCAGGACATAATTTTTTATGCTTTTTAGTTCTACATACACAATTTTTATAATGTCTGTCGCTTTTTTATCTTTAATGGCATCTTGCTTTAACTCTTTGTACGCTATATAAGCTAGTGGAACCATAATTTCAGTGAAGGAGTAACATGAAGGGATAAATAAGTTGAGTCTAAGTCTCTATGTCTATTTCTTATGTAATTTCCAGTTTTTATGTTTTAAACTAAAGAAAAATAAAACTTCTCTAAAGATAAATAAATTGTTGTATTTGGTCAAATATTGTGCGTTGCTGATACTTCAAGTATCATTATACGGCTGAAATTTAATGCAACGATTCAATTATCAAATTTCAAACATGTATTTTAAATATATCTATGTTTAAAAACCATTAGAAGCACAGGATGCAGACTTCCTGCCTACAGCGTCTATAAGAGGGAAAAAATATTAACAGGTTGTTGTTGCTGAGACCCAGCAGATCTAAATTTGATATTATAAAAAAAAAACATGTAAAAGTTAATACTTTCAACATAAAAACTGCAGGTGGAGTCATATTAAACAATGAGATGACAAGTGACAAGGCTTACAAAAAACATTTTAATACTTTAAGTTGTTTTTTTGTTTTTTTTTTCACCATCATCATCATTCAGAAATTCATCAACGGTCCAAGCAGAGCGGAGAAGGAGCCGAATGTCTGAAGAGTCCTTTGGCTGCAGCTCCCGTCTCACACAGCTGTGACAGTTAACGGTGCACCATTGATGCTCAGAATTCCTTCTGCATATGGATGTGTTAGTGTGCGTGTTGCGTGTCTGTTCTTTCATCTATCAGTGGGTTTCGGGTGCTTGGAAGAAAGCTAAGGTAACAGGCGGCTGCATGGCGCCTTAAGGAGGTCAGTGGTGCGAGAGCGAGGCAGACTGGAAGTCATTCAGAGTGTTTAGCTTCATGCCGAGGAAGAGCACTAACATTTTCGACAAACTCACGTGAAGCTGCATCTGCCTGGAGTGGCACACATAAATATAAAAATATAAAAAAAAAAAAACACACAAAAAAAATCTTAAATTAAGTGTGTGTTTGTTTCTGACAGTCAGTGTGTGCAGGAAGACGGGGGAGCTGTGAGGAAAATGAGGAAAATGCATGAACATGTCCCATTCAGTAACATCCGTGGGTTGATCCTGTCATCCTGTGGTCCGCAGTCATGATGGGAAGTGTAGTTTAAAGCATGTCTCACCCACAGGACACAGTGGAGACTTTTGAAGAGGAGGAAGCACTTCTACTCAGAGAGGTATGGCTTAAACCTGTGGGTCCAGACTCAGGGTGTGTGGGTCGGATGTTTAGGTTTGCGTGTGTGTGTGCGTCTCTGTCAGTCGATCGGCTACATTAAGGTCAGTGTCTCTCAGTGAGGAATGTAAACTTTTGGAGCAGTTTGTCTTTGAATAGGGTATCAGCCATTGCACACCCATACTTGCTCTGCACACATTTATACAGTAATATATCCTCCATTCTTTCACACACACACAGGCTATGCTCCCCTGACAGCTAGTGCGCATGTATGTCCAGTCCTTGGGCAATGAGCGGCTCTGCGGGGTGTGCATGCGGCGGTGGGTGGAGCAGCATGGCGGGGTGAGGGTGCGGGCCAGGGTATGAGTGGAGGGAGGCCCCGGGGTGAGGAGGGTAGCCCGGCTGAGACAGCAGAGCGCTGGGGTAGTCACCCTGAAGAGAGGACATTCCAGGTAGACCTGGTGGAAAGGGAAAAAATGTATTTGATGTAAAACCTGGACTGTTTACATCATATATAATAGAACAACCTGATGATCCTCAAAACAGCTAATTTAAACATTTTATATGCACAAAAATTTAAAACACTATTTGCACCGAAAAGCTGAATTCATTTTTATCTTAAAGCTACAGTGTGTAATCTTTAGCGACATCTAACGTCCAGACTGCAGACCGCAGCTTACATGAACATCTCCCGCCACGCTTCTCCCCCCAAGTGCTGGCCGGCGTTACGAGGACAAAAATGTCTTCCACGGCGTCCGCATCACCTACCTTCTCAAGTGATGAGGTTTGTTTACATAGATAATTTTACAGATAGTATTCTCAGGCATAATACTGCCATCTATTGTTCAGTGCGTCTCAGTTCATCTCTCTCCACTTGCCGTAGTTACTTTACGGCGTAATGGGCGTCTACATGTCGCTAGTTTGTTGGCTCTGCGCTGCCGTGAAAGCGCAAAGATGTCTGCCTCCATGGCTGCGAGACCAGCTCCTATGTAATTATAAATAACGAATTCTAAAGGGCAACATAAAAATTAAGGTTAAGAGGCTGAGCTTGTAGATGATGATAAATAATATAGTTATGTATAATATATTACATTTCTGACTTTATATCCCTGTAATTATTACACACTGTAGCTTTAAAAAAAATTCAAATCCTTTCATAAGTCTAAAATCCATTTATATCAAATCATAGAAAAAGATAAACACAGATTAACAGTTAACATTAACAGTTTAACTGTTTTATTTCTAAGCTCCTAGAGACATCAGCATTAAAATCAAAAACAGCTTTATTCTAATTCTATATAACAATAATAATAGAGGTGGGTAGTAACTAGTTACTTTTACTAGAGTAACTTTTTGAAAAATATTACTGCGTTATACCTTTAACTTTTAGTTGAGTAAGTATTTGATTATCAAATATGACTTCTGTTAAACATTTGGCTAGTCTACTAAGCATCTTTTCAACAAACATTCATCAGAGACACACCTACAATCTATGGTCAAGCCAGAATCTTTTTTGCATTAAAGCTTCCTTGATATAATTTTATTTTCTGCTGATTCATTTGGATAACAATTTTATTTTCTCTTTAACCCTTTAAAGCCCAATCCAAGAATAAAACAAAACAGAAAATAACTTTTTTTTTTTTTGTGGTTTTAAGTCCTTATTTGGCCTTTTAACAAAATATGTAAAAAGAAAAGACAGAAATACATTTTTGATATTAATAATTTTTTACTATGTGATAAGTCAAGATTATTTTTTGTGTAGCCTTCTGCCCTCTGTTATCAGGTATATCTGATTGTGTACAATAGGATTTTGAGCAAAGTTTTTATCATTAAATTATGCAAAAGGTGTCAGACGTAAAACATTTCAGAAACTGTATGTATCAAATATGATACATTTGGCATTACAGGGTTAATCTAATCTATACACATATCATACTGTTGGTAGAGTAGAATTCAACTTTATTGTAACAAGAACAGAGCAACGAAATCAACCCCCTGCTTTTAACCCATCCTCTTTGGGAGCAGTGGGCTGCCATTGTGCAGCGCCCAGGGAGCAGTGTGAGGTTAAGGGTCTCTCAGGGGGCCAGAGTGGCAGTCTGTGGGAGTGGGGCTTGAACTCCAAGAACCTCTAGAATCAAAGCACAATGCCTTAACCACTTGGCCACCACTCCCCATTGCTATTAATAGCAATAAAAGAAAAAAATCTCTCTCTCTCTCTCTCTCTCTCTCTCTCTCTCTCTATATATATATATATATATATATATATATATATATATATATATATGTGTTTCTTCCACCTAAAATTATCATGTAAATTATTTTTGTTACATTCATCTTATTTTTTTTTTTATCTCAGTCTTTAGATCACCAGAACTTACAAATAACTTTATATGTTGTGTAACTTCATTTTTAAAATGCTAACTAAGACGCTCTGAACACCTGTAATCATCAGATCAGTATTTGAGAAGTTTTTTTACCAAATACCTTTTTACTCTTATTAAGAAAGTTCTTGTATTGCTACGTGTTAATTTTATTTGAGTTAAAATATGATTACTTGAGCACAATTTTAGGGCACTCTACCCCTCTGAGTGATAATAGAAGTAATAAAAGCCTGTTTACTATAGTCCCATGCCCTATGAATTTCAAAATAAAGGCTTGTCTTAAACATGACGATTCAGAACGACGTTTACCTTTTCTATTTCTGTAATTGGATTAATAATTAAACTAAAGTATTGAATCAAATTTATCAAATCAAATTTATTTGTATAACCCTTTACAATAGCCAAATGATACCCAAAGTGCTTTACAACAAAGCCATAAAAACAATACATAACACATATAAAACATACAAGATACAATTAAAAGTGCTGTAGTGGTGCAGTGCTGCAGGACATTAAAAGCCTTCCAGAGGTGCATAGAAAGGAGCACACAGAAAGATGACATATAAGAGACAGTTTAAAAAAGTGGGTTTTAAGCTTTTTAAAAAAAAGGCTGAGGTCAGTAGTGGTGCGGATGTCAGGGGGTAGTTTGTTCCACAGTCTGGGAGCAGCGACGGCAAAAGAACGATCGGCCCACTGTTTGAGTCTTGACCTAGGGACCTCTCACAGAAGCTGACCCGAGGAGCGTAAAGCTCTGCCACAATTGCGGAAAGTTAAAATCTCAGACAAGTAAGAGGGGGCAAAGCCATTAATGGCGTTGATTGATGTATGGATGTTGATTGAAGTATTCTTCCAAACCGTTTAGAAGTTGATGTGATATGAACTGAAAACCTTTAAAATAACTAAAGAACTTACAGTATAGGGATATTACTGTCTGTAGCTGTTGACAGAGAAATAATATGGATTTTTAATTTGTAGTAGCAGCAGTTGCTTTCTCACTAAAATGGTAGAAAAGTGGGAATATGTCTTGGACAGTTTTCATCGGCAAATAATCCCAGTCGATTGTTCTGTACTGGAAAAAGGATCTAAAAATAAGTAGAAATGTCTTAAATTAAGTGTATTTATGCTTAATTTAAATAGGTAAATGAGAATGAGAATGGAATGAGTATTTTTGATCTTAAAATAAGAAAATGAGATAAAATGCACCTGAAATAAGACAATGCAATTGTGTTTTCTTATTGTGAGTGTAAATTGTCTTGTTCCATTGGCAAAATCTCTCTTTTACCTACTAAATCCAAGAACAAATACACTTATTTTAAGAAAAAAAAAACTTATCTAGATTTCGATAATTTTTCCAGTGTGGTGAATATTTTCAGCAGCAGAAACTCGAGTTTAAGGTGTGTAACTGCAGGTATTATGATCTGCTGCTCATATTTATGTGGATCAAACAAAAAGAGTCTGTCGTACCTGCCGTTCGGAGCCCCAGATGGGCCTGCCCGTCGAGCCCGTACCCGCCTAGAGCTGCTCCCTCTGGACTGTAGGGACCACCCTGACCTGGGAGACCACACACGCAAAGTGAGACGAAATACACACTCAGATACACATCACATATTTAGACAGAGACTGGCTAAAGACTGACCTGAGCGGTTTGACTGGTCAATCATCGGCTGAACTATTCTCCTCCGGGCGTTTATGAACCTGCACAGGGCGCGAGACATAAAGACAGAATGTGTTCAGAGAGGGAGAGAGAAAGATATGGATGAGGCCGACAGCTAATGGAGAAAAAGGCAGAGCGGGAGACTATTAACCTTTTCCCTTTTACAAGCACTTAACCCTTTCAGAGGGCAGAGTAAATCAACGTTAGGGCAGAGCACGTATCGATCCGCCCTGTGATAATTGATTGATCCGCTCCCTCTGTGTGCTGCTGAAGTTCGAATAGAAACATGTAAGCTACAAAACCATGTTTGTCAAAACAAAACACAGCGAGAAATTCGTATGCACAGTGAAGTAAATACTTGGAAGCAGGTTTTTTAAAAGCACGACTGCTTTGAGGTCTGTTGTCGTTAAAAAAAGGAACTTAGAAGCAGTAAATAATCTGATTATTGGATATCGATCCCTAGGTTTGTTTTATGAGCGACAGGATTTTACTGGCTGAGGGGAGAAAAATGCTTTGCAGTACATTTTTCTCTGGATCATAAACTATGCACCAGTAAACCACAATCTAATGCTCTCTGAAAGTCTTATAAAAGTGTGACCCTTTCTTTCCACTCACACTGAATGTGAGCAATAAAAAAATCACTACATATAGGCTATAAAATAAAGACAGTCACACCAACATCTGCTGCCACTCTTTACATCATACAGCTACCCTGTTAAAGTATTCACACTCTTTTATGTTTTCACATGAACTTATAACAACTTGGATTTGAAGTCATGAATTCCAATTAAAGAATTTTGAAATATTTTTCGTGCATTTTTTCCTCTTTTGAGGCAATAATTTGTAGAACCTTGCTTTTTGCAGGGTTACGGCGTCAAACCTTTTTCGGTTGTGTTTATGTTGAGTAATTTTCACATCTTTCTTGGTAATATAGCTCAGACTCGTTCCGATTGTTTGGAGAATGCAGGTGAACATAACTTTCTTTTTCTTAATGCAGATTCTCGGGTAGCTTTATATCTGGACGTTGAATGATGAAGATGATTCTAAACAAACCGTTCTACTGTACTATAACTTTGGTTGTTCAATTAGGGTTGTTATATGTGGGGAGAATAGCCTCCCCACAATATGATTCTACCACCGCTATGCTGCACCGTAGGGATGGTGATGTGAAGTTTCCATTAAAATTACTGTTTTGCACCAGGAGATAAATCTTCATTGGTATTTTATCTCCCTTGCCTACTTCTTGGGGTTTTTAAGGTTTAATTTGTGGAGTGCAGAACCAAGAGCAATCCTTATAAGAGTTTCTAATCTTTGGATCTCTGCAGCTTCCCGCACTGCTTGCATGGCCATGTCTGTAGCCTTGCAGTTCCTCCAGAATCTGGCCACTTTAGATCATGAACTGCATCTATGAGACACTAAAAGCTTGAGATATTGAGGAAACCCTTAATTTAACATCTGCCTGCTGCTGTGTTCTTTGGTCTTCATGCTGCATTTTGTTCTTTAGTGTCCCTAACAAACCTCTGAAGCCTTCAAGGACAGAAGAAATTAATTTATACCGAGTTATATTACAACCAGGTGGAGTATATTTGTGATTTCATTGACCTCTATTTGCTGCAATGAATGGTATTTAATGCTGAATGTTAATGCAAACCACAAATGAGATTATTTCCTCTTTATGAAAGATTTTTAAAATCATGTTTAATTTTCCTTACACCTAAAAATCATGTGCTACTTGGTGTCGGTTTATTACATAAAACCCTGATGAATTACAATCAGGTTTTTAGTTGTAATGTGACAAAGTGTGAAAAGGAATACCTTAGCAAGGCAATGTAAACTAATGCATCTCTTTTAAATAAAAGACTTTAACTGATTATTGATGAGCCACACGGCTGGGATTAGAGTATCGACCGAACGGAGCACTGACCAGTTGTTGACCTGTAAGATGGTCAGCCCCGTGTCCTGCGACAGCTGCTTCTTCTGCTCCTCCGACGGGTACGGATGCTGGGAACACACAGAGACACCCAGAGAGAGTGGAAGTTAAAAAAAAAATCAAAGACCCTGAGGTGTGATGCTGGCAGCGCTGAAAAGACGATCCACCCAGAAAAACACAAAGCCTCCCCTTAAACCCAGACTGAAATAATGTGTGTGAACTCTCAGTGTGAATTCTGCAGACCCTTCATCTAAATTCCCATCTACACTCACATTTAAAGCCTCACTAAACCCACTAACTCGGTCTCTTTTTTCCCCTCGCTCCACGCACACATACACATACTGTAATAATTGGAGTGAAACAACGTTTGACCTGCCTCATTTAGTAGCTAATTACTAATCTAACCACCTCACCAACAATTACACACCCCATTTCTATCACTTCTATCACGAGCATATTCACATAATCACTTAATCCCCAGTTTTACATTTAATTTAATTGACCTCCATCGTACACTCGCTTCCCTTCTTTGTCTATCTCTGCACTTGACGCTTTTCCCACAGTAAATCCTTTGAAAGGCAATCACTCTCCCACCGCTTTACGTCTGCAGAGGTGGTCCTAATAGAAACTTTTCAAGTGCAGGGGATGATTTCAGTGAGGTGTGATTGAAGGAGGGAGACAGGAAGCTCACCGACAGGTGCTGGAAGAGCCACGCTCTCATGATGTTTGTGGCCACTTTGGGGAAGATGCCCCTCTTCTTGTTGTTTCTCCTGTCCCGGTCGCTCTCGTCCTCCTCCCCTGTGCTGGGCGAGGCCACTCCCCCATCGAGACCGTCTCCTGGAAGATGGACCGTGGGGTCAGAGCAACGCACGTTACAAATCACACTTGTTTATAAATCCACGTAAAATGACTCAATTGGATTTAAATTACAGCGCTATTAGCTAGCTGCACCACCACCTGCGGAGAGAGTATATAGCGGGGTAGGTCATCTATTGCTAAATAAATGGGCATGTATTTCAGCAGCAATAAAAGTAATTTGGAGAGCAAATGACTGGGCAAGTTTTATTTAGACAACTGATGATCCCCATACACTGCAAAAAAAATGAAATCTAATTAAGTCATTTCTTCTTAAAATAAGTGCATTTTTTCTTGAATTAAGGATTTAAGTGAGACACTTTGCCAAACAAGACAATTTACACTTAAAATAAGAAAAAACAATTACATAGTCTTATTTTAAGGTGCATTTTATCTAGATACCTTATTTTAAGAGTAAAAATACTAATTCCATTGGCAAATCACCTTATTTACCTGCTCTAATTAAGGGTAAATACCATTAATTTAAGACATTTTTACTCATTTTGAGATCATTTTTGCAGTGTAGGCTATGCACTGCAAAACTATCTAGAAATAAGTAAATAATTCTTAAATTAAGTGTATTCACCCTAATTTGAGTAATCTAAATGAGGATGAGAGTAATTTTACTCTTAAAATAAGATAATTAAGATAATATGCACTTGAAATAAGACAATGCAATGTGATTTTCTTATTATAAGTGTAAAATTGTCTTGTTCCATTAAAAATGGCTCTTTTACCTCCTCAATTCAAGAACAAATGCACTTATTTTAAGAAAAAAATACTGTATCTAGATTCAGATTTTTTTTTTGCAGTGTGTAGCTTCTGCATAGTGAGCCATATAACTAACAGAAGCAAGCACTGTTTTTGTGCAACTCAAAACCTGAACATTTAAGTTTAATATAAAATAAGAACCTTTTCATTGCCTAGAATGCTGTTTTTCACTCTGATGTTCACAAAAAAATGCTTTGCCTGACAGTTCAAATGTTTTTTGTTGGATTATATGAGAGACCCTTTATTAGTGTCTTCTGGTAACATACTAAATCCTAAGTTGTCAACTGATTTGTGCATTGATATTATATAAATGGGTGAGTTAAGGTAAAAGACTGTCAGTCTTTAAAAAAAAAACATTATATAAGTTTGCTTCGTTTAATCAGCTTAAAAAGATGTAAAAATATGCTCATAGGATGAGCTTTTTATGGGCTTTTATGGGGCAGCCGCTCAGTTAACATTAATGAATAATTGGCCAAATAGCGTTCCTATCCATAACACTTTGTACAACCATAAAGGTTAGAAGTTGTTATATAAATGCAGTCCATTAAGCACTTTACAGGGCGTAGTGGCTGTGTCAGACTTTTGTTGAACAGTTGTTCATATTATCATTCACATGTTCATCATGATTCACTAGAACTCATGTCTACATGCCTGCGTCGCTGCAGTTGTCTCCTGTGCTGTGAGAGGGCAGACCACAGGTGCCTGGTGTTCCCAGAGGCGTAGTGGCACATTCATCTGGCTCTCGTAACCACGATGCATTCTGCAGGGGGAGAGATAGGGATGGAGGAAAGGATGCAAGGAAGAACGGGCTTTAATTCAAAGTAAAAATATATATATTTATATATGAAAATATTGGGGTGTCTTACCTGCTCTGACAGACTAGTGCAGGATCCGCCAAAGTCCTCCATGTCTGACTTAGAGCCTCCCTCCCGCTCATCCAGGACGAGGTCAGTGGGCATCTTTCCTTTCAGGCAGGTGATGTAGCGATGGCAGAAGTTATCACACAGGTCGTGTACCTTTAAAAGAAAATTACCTCTAATTATACTTGATATCAGTTTGCAAATAAATGTTCATAATTTAACCAAATAAATGTTGCTATAGTGTTCATCTTTCTCAGTATAAATATTAACATTATTGGTTGTATGTGCAGCTTTATCTTTACCCAGTTTCTCTTTGATGACTAAATGAGCTCATTTACTAGAGCAATTATCTGTTTTTTTTTATAGCCAATACCAATAGAGCAAATTAGTTTTTGGTTCCAAGAATGATCAGACATTAAATCAATCTGTCAATATCTAGGTATCCTGTTGCTAACTGGTGCTTAGCTGCTGCAAAACTCAAAAAATAAAAATTTAATCTGTAAAAAAAAAAGTGTAAGCTCTGCCAGGCTGTGCTAAGAACACTCAGTATGAAGGCAGATATCTAGTGGAGAGGAATCAAAATTATTCATTTTCTATCTCAGAGAGGAGTTCAGATTGAAGTCAGAAGAAGGAAAAAAGCTTCTGGTTTTCCTCAAAAGCATAACCAATGTTCATTCATTGTATTTTTTCTGGTTTGTAAAGGAGCAGTCTGCCATGAGATGCTTATACCTACCCACCTTAGTGACAGCTCCTCCAATTGGAAAAGTAATACATTTTAAATTCCAATCAACCTCTGCAGTTTTTAGAAAGCCCTAGAAATTTTAAAGTATGGCTGCAACTAACAATAATTTTGCAAATCGATTAATCTGTCAATAATTTTTTTCATTTAATCGATTAAAGGTATAGTGTAGGATGTTCCTTTTTCTGGGTGGATCATCAAAATAAGTGGTCCTCCTAATTGTTAATCATTCTGGTGATATGTTTACGTAAGGCCGTCCTACGTGCTCGCCCCCATTTTCATTTACCGGTGGTGAGTCTGACATAGTTGAAAAACTGCAAATCTTCTTTTGGAAAGTAAGCTTGTATGAGCGATGCAAACAGCAATTTTTTAACAGAGAGTGAACACTCTCACACGCATTTAATAGGCGTTCCATCGCTGGAGCAGGTCCAGGGGTGTGTATGTGAATTTCTTTTTTAAATTCTTTTCAAAAATTTGCGAAAATTCTTCACTATACCTTTAATAATTGGGAATCTGAAGGTTCCTTAAAGAAGATGTTTTACGAAATTAAACCAGGTGAAACTAAAACTTTTCAACTTGAGGAGTTCTGGATTTAACATATTGACATACAAAATTTTTTTTTTATCTTAAATGCAAAATGTTTATATATTTTTACAATTTTAATATAATTACTGCTGTAAGTGGGTTGCTTTGTCAGCTAAAGGCTTGTTCTAGAGTCTCCATTTAACGATGAATGGATTACTAAATTAATTGACGATAATTTCAATAATCGATTAATCACAATCAAGAAGAATTGTTGTTTTAGCTCTATTTTAAATTGAAGTTGGTTTGATCACATCTGATAGAAAGACTGTTTAGAATTATTGATCGCAGAGGGTAATGTTTGCTGTTGCATTTACAAACCAAAAAATGTTGAAGGTTTTTAGTTTTCCAGCAGTTAAAAAACAACAAGTTATATATGACTATATATATATAAATATATATATATACACAGAAATAGAAACTAGAGGATAATTAAACATTTGAAACAAATGAGCAGAGTTCAGGAGGGTGTGACAAACCTTCTCTAGCTCCAGTAAATGAAATCGAAGAACCTGTATAGCCTGGATCATCTGTTGGAGAAGATTATCATGTCAACATCGCTCACGATCCACTGAGTGCAAATGGCATTTTGAATTTTAGCGCTCTGTCAGCTCATGCATCATACCAAGTTGTCCAGCTCAGGATTGGATGAAAAAATCGGCTTCTCGGAACGAATCTGCAAAACACATCGTCTCAGCATAAAAATTAAAAAATCAAAACAAAAAACCACAAAATGACAGAAGAGATGTGCTGCTTCTCACACACCTGCTTGGCGAAGGCGGCGATGTCGTCATTGAAGGATTCGGAGGAACAGACGTCACTGTGGTTGACCATCCCGGGGAGGTGGGAGTTGGCTGAGAGGGAGGAGGAAGAGTCCCGAGGGGAGCAGGTGGCCAGCTCACACTTCTCAAACACTAAGGCCAGCAGTGGAAAGAGTGGGTGACTGCCCACACACACACATAAACACACACACACATATACATAAACGGTTAACATACCAGACATAAACACAATAACAGTTGGTATAGAGAACACATGATGCAGAACATGATCCACAAACTGTACAACAGAGCATGTATGAAACAGACAGCTGTAAACATTCAGCCAAGACTGTAAACCACAGAAATCCTCCTACCCATAGATCTGGTCCTTGTGGTGTTTGAGGGAGTCAGGGATGGCGGGGCCGTACTGTGGCGGAGGAAGCGCCCTGACATCCTCTCCGTACCCCCCCACCGGCATGCCCTCCGACCCTGAGTAGTGCACCAGCTCTTCATACTGAAACACAATTAGGTTTAGAGACAGAAAGCGTGAGATACACTCGACATCTGGGGTCATGCCACACGGTATCTCGCCGTTATTTTATTATGTGACCGATCCGTCGGGGGTTTTGGGGGGGGGCTGTACAGTTGGTAGTCATAATGCGGTTTTATAATTTAGGAGAATTTTTGTTTGTGTGTCACTGCAGGGATTTTGAGCTTTGGTTTGATCAAAAATTAAAAACTGACTCGACCTTTTATGAGGCTTACAATTCTGGTGTTTGTCTGCAGAAGTGTTCCCTGACACTCACTGACACTTTTTTTATACTTCACAGTATTTTATGAAGCATTTATCTATTAGACCAACACATGATGACACATTGTGTAGCTGAAGGAAAATTATATGTCTCTTTCGCATTTCTTTTGCAGATCAACCTTTTGTGACAAATACAGGTTTTATTCTTTACCATCTTTTAGGGAGTGAATGTTTTGCCCATTCCTCTTTTTTAAGGTTTATTCAGATCAGTTTGATTAAAGAGAACCCCAGAGCAACATTTTTAATCTCTTGTCCATTTTTTAGGCCTGGATTTTGACTGGGCCGCTCAAACATATAAATCTTTCCATTGTAGCTCTGGTTGTATTTCCAGGGTTGTCATCCTGCTGTAAAGTAAACATCCACTGTGATGTTAAACGTTTTGCAGCCTCCTTAGTTTTTCTCTCTAAATTTCCCTGTTCTTTTCTTTTCTCTGTGCTCATGAACTGTTTTAGTTTTATGCCTCACACTAAGCTATACGTGAAGGCAAAGACCTTCTCTTCAATCTTCTCTTCAGTGAAGACCTTCCTCCAAGATTGTATCTTGCAAGGCCTTATAACAATCTGCAAGCTGACTTTTTTTAGATTTGCTTTAACAGTCGCCTGTAGCGGTAAACTTTACCATCTTTAAAGCCAAGCTAGAAGGAAAAGCATGCTGAGGCCTCCCTGTCAACCTCGCTGTCAGACACCGACATGGGGTCTGCTCACTCACTAGCAAAACTCACCATGACACAAAGAATCAGTCCCACATATGGCACGCTCACAGGGACATGACATCGCCAAAGACTTAAGGAAAACACACGCTCAGCAGCAGCCTGTCAAGGCACACGTTGCATGGGTAAACACATCCGACTGAGTGTGTTATGGAGCTAATCTGAGCCTGTTTGCTGCTCTGGCATGTCTGTGCTAAGGTCAGCACATCTGCTTCTGTTTCTCTTTCTGCTGGATTAAAGGGACACAGGTCACAGTCCCACAGCACCGCTGGGATCACAGCTCAAGCACACACCTTTCAGTTCTCTGGTGGGGTTTTTTTTAATCAAGCCTTGATTTGCTGAGCCTGGCTTTTTGTGTAAAAGGAAGACCGCAGCACAAATATGTGTCCAATTTCTGCTCATTTTAACTGCATGTTTAGAATGTAAAACCTGAACTACGCCTGGTGAAAAAAAATTAGACTGGAAATAAAAAAAAAATTTTTTTTTGTAGCAGAACAAAATTTTTCCCATCCAAAACCATTGTATTCCTATCAAGCACTTTGCTGAACCCCACTTGTGTCCTAAACGGCTTATCAAATTGTTTTGAGTCCCATATGGTCACAGAGAGCACCTGCTCTGAGGCCCTGGACACCCTCTAGTTTTTATGGCGGCTGGCTATTAAAACAATCACCGCTATCAGATTGCGCGTCTCCTTTTACGCACGGAGCGGATCAAGTTTCTGTGCGTCAGAAGGATCAAAGCGCGCGAGATCAGGCGCTAAATTCCGCGACGTCATAAATTAAGAACAAACAAATCTGATCGACAGACATCTTCATAACTTTTTACAACTGTGAGGGTTTTGGGTTTTTTAGTTTTTTCAAAAGGAAGAGCTGCTGCTCCGATACATGGATCAGAGCGTCTGCTGCGTCTCAGCGCCCTGCCTAATGTGGCGTTTAATGAAAGAGCAGCTAGGCTAATAGATGAAACGCATACAAAATACTTCTGTATAAGTATTTATATGTTTAATCTTACATGCATTATGGAAAAAACCATTATGGGATTTAGCTTTTTTTTTTTTTTTTTTTTTTTTTTTTTAGAAATGGTAAAAGAGCGGACTAGTTTGAAGTTTATTCATCTATAGCAAAAAATCTTAGTTTCTATATCCTTTTTGTATATATTTGCACCGAAATTAAGAGTAAAGATTGAAATCAACATGCTGACGTATTAACCTGGAACATCTAACGAAAACCTTTTGAAAAAATTCAAATTAAATGCGCAAAAGATTTAGAATATATGACATTTTTACATGAATATTTTATACTAATAAGGAATTTGATTATCAAAACTCATTCAGCTCATATTGCAAAAATATTTATTTAAAAGCTGTATTTCATCTTTTTTGTTGTTCAAAAGGCTCTACACCTGTTGCAGCCTCCAAACGTTGATTTTACGCGACCATGTTTCACAAATCATCCTCTCCAAACACTAAATGACATTATGAATAGTATCCAATATTAAGATTCATTCCATTCTAAACAAATATTAGTTTTTAAATGTCTTTTTCAATAAAGGTTAAAGTCTGACACTAATGATTACTCTTCTCAATGAAAACTCTTGTCATGATGTTTCAGCCTAAACTTAAGTTGTTGGTTTTAGCCAGGCTTTGTTCTTATTGTCTGTAGAGCTCAGCAGAGAACAAGAAGGGGGGGATATGAATGAAGTCAGCATTTGGCTGAAACGACAAAATGAAGCTTCTATTCAGATTTAGGATCACCTTAGAAGGCTGAGGCTAAACTTAAAGCAAAGTGCAGCTTCCAAAACCTGAAAACTTACCAGTAAATGAACATTTTTCTATCCACATCACAACCCAGAAAGGAAATATGAAGATATTTATTGAAATGCATTTATTTTTACGCAAATATTGGTCACAAAGATTACATTAAACCTACTCACACAAAATGTTTGATAACTATCACACCACTTTGACATCAATCATTTGACCTGTTATCTTTCTCTCTAAAACCAGATATTTTTTCCAGTTGTTTTAGACTCTGGAATGTTCAGATCTACTTTATGAAATCCCTCCTCCTGCACACCCTCCATCCACTAATTGCTCAGTCCGCCTGCTGCCCCTTCAGCCTCAGCCTGTTCCTCCTCCTCCTCCTCCTCCTCCACCACCCAGCCTCTGAATCAGTGTAGCAAAAAAACTGACCTACATACCGAGCTGAAGAGCTGTATCTCCTCTGCTCTGCCCTGCCTCTTAATGACCAAGTCTCTAACCTTTAACTGACAGACATCAGACAACCTGAAATAAGGGCCTCTTATTGGAAGTTACCACATCCGTAATCTCCACTAGATTGAAGTTTATAGACAGATGTTAAGAATTCAAGTGTTTTAAGATCAAAACAGGTTATTTTGAAGATTTCTAATTAGGATTTAAAAACCTTTTGTAGTGTTTCCCCCTTAAACAAGCTCATGCCACTTCCAGCCCACTGCTCTCTCACTGGGCCTTGCGCGTTTTTGTGGCAGCTGTCCATTGCAAACAAGCCTCCCAGCCATGTGCTCCTGTTGTTATGATTTTAAACCGATCGGACTGTGGTTTTATTACAGCTCTTTAAATAAACTCGTAGAAAAAAAAAAAAAAGCCAATCGGACCTACCCTTTTCTCCATGCGCCTCGACAGCCAGACCTACACCGGAGAGGATGATGCGCTGCTCGGCTGTGCTCCAGCGATCCTTCCCCCCTCCCTTCCTCTCTGTATCCGGGCTCCTGGAAATCAGAGTGCATTTGCTTTTATTTATTTTTTTTTATGTTTTCATAAACGAACCAGTAATTAAGTTGTGAGCACAATCAACAAGGAGACAGAACAGCCCGCAAGGAGTCAAGACAAACATTAAGTGAGCAGAGAGCGGCTGTGTTTACTCCCTGTCCATCGCGTTTTATGTTTCACCATAATGATGGGGACTGGAGGGTTTATATGGGCGGCTGATGACCGCCTGTGAAAGCAGCCTAATGGCTTATAATGCGCTCAAAGGTAATAAAGGCTTTAACTGATTCCCGCAGCCTATTAAATGCTATTGCTTGGCGAGTAGGAAAACCTACGGAGCTCCGGTAAATAGCGTGAAATGTCCCACCGAGACGTAGATATCCAGTCCGGTTCGGGCCGCGTCCGGTGCGGGATTGAGGAGAGGTGAAAGGGGAGCAGCGGCTTCCTGCAGCGCGTCGTTCTCCGCTTGGTGCGCCTCTCGCTCCGGATCGCTGGGAGATGATGCTCGGCGCTTCTCTTAGCGGCGTCCTCCCCCCTCCTGCTCTCTCCTGCTTTTTGGCTCTCTGCGCTCGCTGTCCGCGCAGCAGCATACGGCGACAAGCTGGAAAATGTCACAGCCCGGGATGAGCGATGGTGTTTTCAGCCCCAAGAGGAGAGAAAGAGAAGGAGGAGGAGGAGGAGTGACTCTAGTGGTGGCCAGGCGGGTTGCGGGGAGGTTTCTGGGGGTCACAACGCGACGGGATCACTATCCCCCCCCAAACACACTCCACCCATCCCTCCCTCCTCTATTCCAGCTCCTTACCCCTCCCTCCTTCCACTCTCTTTGACCTACGCCTTCTGAAACAAACTCAACCACAATCATAGATAAATAAATAAAAAAATACATATATACATATATATATATATATATTAGTGTTGCACTGATACCAATACCAGTATCGAGCGGGCCAATACTGCACTAAAATGGTGGTATCGGTATGGCCCAGTACCGACATATAGGGCCCAGATAACATTCTGAGAGCCAAACATTTATTCAACTATTGTCACCCATTCCAGGTAGGCAATAAAAAGTTCTACTGGATTCACTTTTGCATTAGTCTTTTCCCTGCTTCACAAAGGTAGGCAGCAGCTTGACAAAGCCATGATGGTGGCAATTATTTTACATCTAAGTAGTATGCAGTTCCTCATATATACAAACATCAATTTCAAACAGATGGTATTGGTACCGATACCATCTGTTTACAATACAATACAATACAGCCAGGTATTTGTTAATAGAGTATAAGAGCCAAAAAATGGCGTTGGCGCTAAAGATTTATATATTATTTATTTATATATATATATATATATATATATATATATATATATATAAATCTTACCTGACTCTTACCTTGCTCCGCATATCCATCTGAAAACCTTCCATTGAAGTAATTTTGGGAAGGGGCGAAAATACTGGTTAGCTGATTGGCCTATGTTGGTGATAGATGGGCCAAATAAAACCAATCAGATCAATGAAGCATATGACGTACTAACAGAGTAGACGACGAAAACACAACCACAGGCTACTCTTGCCGAAACCAGTCGGGAGAAGAGCAAAAACATCTTTTCCTCTGAGAAAAGCCTCCCAGAGCAGTGTTTTGCTCTTCTTTCAGTGAAGAAATACTCTGTAGTTCTGATAAAACTTGCTCGATAGCCACGCTTAACGCTAGTTTCATCGGCTGAAGCCGCCATGTTCTTTGGAGACTGAACTGTCGCGCTTCGTTCGCTATGTCACACTTCAACCCGCCTTCAAAGCTCAACTCTGATTGGACGTTCGCTTTGGTGAACGGCTCCAAAATTTTATTTAACGGAGAGTCTCCAGACTGATCTGCGAGTGAAACCTTGAAAGCTCAGCGAGATCATAATGGTCTCACAAGGCTACTGCCTTTTGCCTATAGACGGCCGTAGATGGGCCCACAGCACCCAGGTGGAAGAAGATGGATAAATATATTGGCCCATTTCTGTAATATATCCATATCTTTGTTTGGGATCACTAGGCTCTTGTCCCAGAATAGCATTATTTAATGTATCTGTGGAACACATAAACTGTCACTTTCCTGAGCTGTAGGATGCTTGGACACCCCAGGATATTTAAACCATCATCCTAGCAGAGGAAAATTGTAACTTCTGGCATCTGGGAACTGAACTCATGGAGGAACCTGACCTCTAGGCATCCACAAGTTTTGTTGGATATGTTTGCAGATTTCTTTGGATTTTTTTCATCCATGATATTGTGATGGTCTTGCGATAGTCATATGTCTTAAGTGCGTAATCATATGGGTCTTTTTAGATTATACATTTTTATATAATATTCCCGCATTCTGCTTGTGAATTTTCTCAGTCATCCATGTTATAGTCATTCCAAAAAAGTAAAAAAAAAACATCCACTGGACTTTATTTCCAAGTTTGAAGAAAGACATATTGGCTCCCATCCAGGAAGCTTTTTCAATTCAAAATGTCTGAATACGGTTGAGTTACAAACTTTGTAGCGTGGACCAAAATAAAGCCTTGTTTTGGCTTAAAAAACATGCAAATTGAACCGGACAGACAGTCCAATTTGCATCCCTTAGGGCAGTGTTTTTCAACCCTGGTCCTCAAGGCACCCTGCTCTGCATGTTTTGGATGTTTCTGAGGTTCAGCAATCCTGATTCAGATGATTGCAGTTCAGCAAAGCCTGATAATCTGCTATCAATTGATAACAGGTGTGTGAAAGCTGGGAAACATCTAAAACATGCAGGGCAGGGTGCCTTGAGGACCAGGATTGAAAAACACTGCCTTAGGGAATGGGCGGTCGTTTGGGTTCTTTGTTTGCCTGCAATACCAGATACTGGACTATGCCTCTGAAAGGGGGATCCTTAGGGTGAATTGTTGGCCTGACTGAAAAGGTAAAATGTTCAGGTCCTCTGTATTTTCAGTAGGTCATATATTGTGCATACAGTCCCCTTTATGCCCACATTCTCTATGTAAAGTTGAATTTTTCTTTAACTCTGACGGGTTAAATTAAAAGTATAAAACTGAAATGCCATATATAGCTATAAGAATTTGTATTTATCCACTAAACAATGACATCCGCTATCTCTCCCTGTTCAAAGACATTTATGTTACCATGTTAACTTTCAATGTGAAAAAAGGAAAAAATAGAAAATAAAAAGGTAGAAATAGAAAACCCAAAAAGTTTTTGTTGATACTCTTTGTTCTGTTTCTTAAATCATTCTTGTACAATTTTGCTTTGTTCTGCACATTAATCAACAAAAACAAATGGTAGTAATTAGGAATGGTACTTAAAAAAAAAAAGCTCAGATATGTGACAAAGTAATGTCTGCACTGATAAACGGACTCAGCAAAGCATTTGTCGAAATCATTAGATTATCACTTTTGGTTTGCATCTTCCCATAGTGCAACTTGGTGGCATGTATTTACTAGGAAAGAGATACAAATCCACCTGGTGAAATGTGATGTTAAAGTAAATGTGGACCAAGAAAGCTTGTCTCATGTGTTTAGGGTCCAGTTCTGATACTTACATACTGCTTGTTGACACTTTTAACATTAAAGCAAGCTTAGGTAATTTCCTTAGCACTCAACCCTCTGATATGAAGGATGTCAACAATCTTTTCTTTCAATATGCATCAAAAACCCATCAGTAAACTTATTTCAGCTCACAATAGTTGTGTTTTTTCAGTAAATTGGTTAGAGATGTGAACAATTAAATTATATTTGAAAAGAAACACAAAAAAAGGAGGAACAGGCTTAACTTAAAGAACGTTTTTTTATTTTATTTTTTTATTCTGCTGCCCTCAACAGAGACACACCCTAGGCAGAGAACCTTTCAATGCAAGCCCAGCATTGCTATTAGGGGTCTGCCCAGATTTGATCCTTTCTTCATTTTTCTCCCGCCCTCCCTGCAGCTGCAAGATATTTATCAGGCTGAAGCTTTAGATGAGATTCATAATAATTCTCTCTGTGGAGCCCATAGTTGAAAAGACTTCAGGAAAATCTGGACAATCAATTTGATGATTAAGCTGCAGCTATTAAATTCAGCACAAGAGCCTGTGGAAATGTGGACAACCTGTAAAAAAACAAACAAACAAAAAAAAAGTTATTTATGAACCTTAATAGAATGTTTTGGAGGTTAATTGTAAAGCAAATTTAATTAGATCACCTATAATCTAAGGTCATAAATAAAACTGAAACGTGCTTGTTGACTGACAGACAGCTTTCAGAGTGTTTTATTGTTTTGTAGACATTCATTAAGGCCTTTTGACACATGCCCAAATGTCACCGTTTGGTCTTTCTCTTGTTGATTGAAAAAAAGAGGATGAAATAAGAAGGATAACAGAACCAGGACAGTGGGAAAGTTGAACTTTAACCAAAGAGACACAGAGGGTAGGGGAAAAAAAGCCCATTCACATGTTAGTGAGTAGCCAAACTTTCATGCTTGTGTTGTAAATGGCACCTCAGTAACATAATAATTATCCAAAACGCAGCTCTTTGACCGGCCCCGCTGTGAGGGGGGGCTGCACTTCAATCAGCAGCGGCTTGGAGGGGAGCAGCGGGCCGGGGCAGTAGTCTCTGTGGGCGGCATGCATGTTTTGCGTGGCCGGGCCCCCCCCTCACAGTCCTGTCCGTGCAGCCATGGGGCCTTTAAACTCTGCAGGGTGCGCGCTTCCCTCTGGGCTGATCACAGCGCAGGAGCCGGAATAAAGCAGCGTCAATGGGCTGGAAAAGGCGCGTTTTCCCTTCAACAGGTTGGATTGGAAAGGATTACCCGCTGAAGTGTGCAACATTCATGTTTACAAGGATTAACATTTATCTTCCGAACCCTAACGTCCTGGGCAGAATTGATTGTCTTATGGAGATGAATTGTACCATAAATCTTCAACATTTATCTAAGAGTCTATTATCTAAACACGTCGATTACTTTAATTTACATAAAAACGCGTATAAATAACAGTCCATCAGCCCGTTCCTATAAAACATAATTGAATTTAACAATAACATTTATATAACTGCATTTAAGGATTTTTTTTTAAGATAAAAACGTATTTATTTTTTTTTAGATTTAAGATTTGATTTAGATTTTTCTAACTATTATGCGTTTACTTTAAACACAATATACGATATTTGTAGATATCTATAATTGCTTGATGATAGAAGTATATGCAATCTGCTTAATGCTTCTAAGCAACAAAAAGAACATAATTTTTCTGCATTTTCAGGTCAGAATAAAGTTTCAAGGATGCAGAGACATGCAGACAATCATTTGCAGGTCCTCCTTGGATGCAGATTAAGAATTAACAGTTGCCTTCACTTTTGTAATGAAAACATCATTCATCTAAAAAAAAAAAAAAAGTGCGTGTGACATGGGGTGGGGTGTGAACCACATGCTGGCCCAACTTGTGAATAGTGAAGTGTTGTGGCTAAACAAGTTGCATAAACTTAATTTCCTCTTTTAACACATACAAAAATCTTTGCAGTTCTAAAAGTTCAGACTTTTAGAGAGTTCATCTTAATAAAATCTGTATAAACGCCACAATCTTTCCCTTCTATTGACAAAATGCAATAATAGATACAATAGACTGAAAAAAGAGAAAAAACTGAAAAAAAGCTGAATGTTGAAAAAAACTCTAAATCATGTCACAGTCTTTGCATCAAACTTTTTTTTTCACCATGTGACTTTTTCTTCTAATTTTTACATTTGATCACTGCACTTTAAGAAATGGACATGTCATGAGAGCTGTACAAAATGAAATTTTGTTTTGTATACACTCTGTGTTGTCAAAGTCTAATTAACAATAAAGAGTCAGGCAGATCAGTTCTAGCTTGTTTTTTGTTCCGACAGAGTAAGTCAGTCAGTGGAGTTAGGATCCAAAATGGAAAAAAAGCTCAAATCTTTATTTTAATTCCCTCAATCTTTGCTTTTGTTTCATTTTTTTTATAAATTAAATATTCCCCCACTTGTTTATCAGCCTTTATCTGCGGTTTTGGGTTCTCTAGGTTCTGTTGCTGAAAAGTCAAAACATTTATTTTCTACATATGAGAAAATAACTCTATGTAAAGCAAATCTACAAAAACAAAATAACCTGTTCTGATCAAATGTTATCAATAATCAGTATCAATATCAATGAAGATGCTTACTGAAATACATATCATTATTTTATTTTATTATTCATTTTCAGCCCAAATCGCACTTGTTTTTGTCACAGTTCTAAGGCATAGAACATTTTCAAAGGCTTTACCCTTAAAAATATTCTTCAGGCTATTTTTACTCCTAAACCTTCAGTGAAAGTTGTCTTGATCAAGTTACAAAAACAAGGGCCTAAAATGTTCTGCACATTCAAGGCCACATGCTTATAAAATAAATGGGATATGTGAAAATAAATCAAGGCAAAGTAAAGCTCACATGGCACTGCTGTAAAAATGCTTTCTAAACCTTGGAGGAAGTTGCGCCATGCAGTGTGATGCATTTCTTATTATATTTGAGAAATTAGAAAAACTTTAGACTGAATTTAAAACATCTGACAACAGTTTCAGGGATTAACATCCAATCTTTAAGCTGGACTTTGTATCAAAGCATTCAGTGGGGCACTTTAAACCCTTTGAGTCTATAAGAGCCCTAAATAAAAGCCAACTGAGCATCAGGGGAAAGAGGAAAAACCATTGAAACATCCAAACAATATAGAAGCATCTGAAGGCTACAGAATCTTTCAGATACTGAAATGAGCAGAGTCAGATTTTTATCTATGCTTATTATTTATTTTAGGGGCAAAGAGGATTTGTGTGGCATATTGTGGCTATAGAGTATTTAAAATAGATCTAACAGCCTTGGAGCTGTGGGTGTATAGAATCCAGCTGTTCAGACTGGAACTCTGCCTCTCTTTGTTTCGGTCCTGGTGGGTCAGCCATCCATCATTTCAAATCCTTGTTGGTTTAAAGAATAACCCAAATGGATATTACATCAGAAAAAGTTTTATTTTCAGGAAAAAAAAAAAAACAGATTAAAACAAAATAAGAGTTTCAGGTGAGGTTTTCATCTTTTGAAGGAAGGAGTCAGATGACCACAGCTCCGTGACTTTCTGGGTTTGTGGGGATTATGGTTAGCTGGAGTCCCATAACATTTCCACATTAGGCCTTGGTGTAGCTATTAACTGCAGTTTAGATGGAATTAATCACAGTTATCTCCTGATTTGGAATCACCTTTATACCCAACACCAATAGGTAGCTATTTATCTATTAACAAATTCATAATAAAAAAAAAAACCTTTTTTTAGTATTTACTCAGGTTTTGATAAATAGACGGAAACTATCAAGTGCCATTCCAGTCTCTATAACTCAGTGATTTCCAGCTGGGTGTACTTGTACCCCTAGTGGTGCGCAAGAGCATTGCTAGGGGTACATGAAAATATTTTATTTCTCAGGTAATAAAATAAATAGGTCTGGGATCCGTTTTAATTGTGCGGAGACGATTGAAAAGTTAAACAAGCTTTTATCAGCCAAAAAGTATGTTTTTTTCTTATATGTTTGAGTTCACCTTCAGCTTTGACGCACATCCAAACCAAGCAGAGGAGCAGACTGGATGTAGAGAACAGCCTGTTATCTGCTGTTTTTCACACTGAGCTTTCAGAGCTCATCAAAGCTGAAAGTAAAACTAACTAATTCAGTCTGACTATAATTTTTGTTCTGTATTTTGTTCCCAAGTCTTCAAGTTTAAATGTGATTATAAGGGAGTTACTCAGAGTGGCTCCAGTTTTATAAATACAGGTTTATAATATGATTTTATTTTGTAAGTATTTCAATTCCTTAGTAACTTCCAGGCAACATATTAATGCTGTTTATTCATTAGAGATGAAAAATGGGAAAGCATAATATGCCGAAGAATTAAATGCTCAAATTAAAAGATGAAGTAAAATAGTTTTTATTTTATAATCAGTTACTGTACGTTCCACTTTTGGACAATCATCAATACTTTTGACTGAGAGGGGAACACATGGTAAGACAAAATTCACAAAGGCAATTCAAAAAAAGGTTGGGAAACGCTGCTATAACTAACTGTTTTCCAATGTAGCACCATCCACATTCACCAGTTTGCAGATTAGGACGTAACTTCAGTGCAAGTGCCTTGCCAGTATGTCAACATGGGACAACGGCAGGTGGAAATAAACCAGCAACTTTCAGATTGCAAAAAGACTGCCATCTTCCACTGACTCTCCTGTTATATGTGGGTAGGATTCACAAGATAATCAGAAATATAAGAGCAATGAAATTAATACTGGGAGAAAATAATACATTGAATGTTCCTCCCAGGTGGTGGATTGCTTTTGAAAGGTGCTTTAATTGATTTGAAATTTCTGTCCCCATGACATCTTAAACAACTGCGAGCTCCTTGCCTTTTTAATAGAACAAATACTTAACAAGTGTTTGCTTCTAACTTAAGATAAAGGAGATTCTTAAGCCAGAGCAAGCACAGGTTTATTCCCGCTTATATGATTGCAATTTGTTGTAGAGACCCGCTTTGGAGAAAAAAAATAGTCTCATTTTCTGCACCACAGAGTTGAATATCAGTCAACCAGGTCCTCTGTGCAGTGGCCATTCTGCATGTCAAGGCTGCTGCAGTTATTTGTCTCCTCCTGTCAAGGCTTGAGTGCTCGCTGCTCCACACCCACCAAGGCCAGGTGAGTGTGTGTGCTCACACCAGCATAAATGTGTGCACAGGACAGCAGATTCAGGAATGCATGTACTGTAGTGTGTGTGTGTCTATATGCAGGCATGTGTGTGGCCCTTGTTGCCTGCTGGAGGGTCAGTGTCCTGCTGTTACCTTTCTAAGCTGGGCGTTCCTCCAGGCGATGCCCGGGGCTACAAAACAGGGCACAACAAGCGGAGAGGTGGAGGTGTGTGCTTGTGTCTTTATTTTTCTCTTATTTAAGAAAGGATCAACTTTTGTTTCATTTTATGTCCTTAAAGCCTCGATTTAGCTGATATTCAAAGAGCCCTTTCCTTCTGTAGAGCCCTCTCAGCATGATTCTGTTTCTTCAAACATACACGCTTCCAGCTGTTTCACATGGTAATCCATCCTCCACAGTTTGATCATCTTGCCACAAAGGTCTAGTTTTACTGAACTTCAGAAGGCCACCCAGCCTTGTTGACTCTGGTGACTCCACCATAAAGGAAATCTGGCTGCCATGACCCCTGGCAGCAACCGCCTTGCAGCAGAAACATCAGACAACTGTGAACCTACTCTGCCTGTGTCGGTGAAGGGGGGGGATCAGGGTAATGGAGGTATGTAAAAGGAGAAAGGAAGGATGGAGGAAAAGAAAGCGGGGTGAATACAGAGGGGCTCCACTTTCTGGGTCTTCTTGGAGAATATTGGAATATATTTTCTCCCTCCCTCCAGCTCATCTGCTCTCTCATTCCTCTCCAGGCAAATCCTCCCTTATTGAGCTTCTCTTGCAGCCTGTTTGCAAACTTTCTCCCCCCAGATCCGCTCCTTCCAGCCACCTGGGTCATTCATCTTTAGATGTTTTTACCAGCTGAGATGAAACATGTGACCAATATTCCACTCCAGATTTTACCCCCCTTTATTTGTAAAGTTTTTTTTGTATTATTTTCTTCTCCACCATTTTTCCTTCTTTCCTCCTCCTCTTCTTTGTTACCCTCCTGCCCCCTCTCCCCCCTCATAGATGGAGATTAACTGGGGAGTGCAGCACCATCCGTCCTCATGACTGTTTGTTGTTAAGGAGATGGATGGAGGCTGCCTCTGCCAGCCCCACGCAGCCGCAATTACACCAGCCGCCATGATGGATGGGATGGAGGGAGCTGGGGGGATTGGGTGGTGGTGGGGGTGGGGAGAGGGAGATACAGAGAGGGGCATCTATCACGCCCCTTAATCTACCTGCCACTGCACAGACCACGATACAGAGTGGGGGCTGAGGTGAGGAGGAGAACCGACTTTTCCTTGACTCCTGGTCAAATTTTTCTCCTTTTTTTTACCCAGTTTCATTGAATTTGCTTCTATGCAGCATTTAGTGTGGAGGGGTCCAGCATAATAAATACTTAAACCCAACGATTTATTTCCCCGAACTGATTGGATTCTTTGAAGCCGACTGGTTCTGTGTGAGTGTCTGTTTAGGACAGACATCAGCAAGCTTGATCGGGACGCATCTTTTAACCGAACAGCAGAACAGTTTGAGTCTGTCACTGCCAGTTAAACATGCAGGCTGCAGGACAGAGACACGGATCCCCATACCAAGTAGTTCATTCTCTCGTCTGAACATGATACAGGATATCTTTCAAAAGGTTTCAAGTTTCTAGAATTGTTCTGCATTTTTTGTCTTTTAAATCCACACATTTTAATGTGTTTTACTGGGGTTTAAAAGTTATTTAACTTCAAAGTGTTTGATTTGTAAAAACTCGATGGAAAGTAATGATTTTAAACTTTTTACAAATTAAACTCTGTCCTAAAGTTTGTATTAGCTCTTTTTAGTCTGATTGCTAATAAAATGTTGAAAAGTAAGTACCGGTAGTAAAAAGAGCCGATCTGTGTGAAATTTAATCTCAGGTTTCACAAGTTTGTTTAAAAGCATTAAAGAACAAACATCATCATGAGGATGGATCATGGATTAAGAAGCAGCTTTATGTAATTAGGCAAAGTTATAAGCCTTGGTCATCTCACAGGGCTTTGTTGAATCCATGTTCGAAAAAAATGAAAAGTCAGCATATTTGCAGGCCGAACATGGCAGGGACGCCCATCTTAACTAATAGGGAGTGCATGAGGACCAGTCAAGAAGCTCAATGTTTCCTAATAGAAGCTCCGCAGATACAAAACTCACTCAGATTACTGACAAGTCATGAATTCTACAAATTGAACCATTATTGTAACAGTGAGAAGCAATAAATTCATGTTAAGAGGATCATATGAAGGTTTTTTTATCAGTTTGCTGCAATTCATGTAAGGATGAATGCAGATGGCACTAGTTATAGGAACAAAAGTTGAAGGTTTGGAAGCAGCACAACATCTTGTAATCAACAAACCCATGATGATGCATAGCGGTGGCAGCATAAATCTGTGGGTATGCTTTTTATTGATGGGCTCATGGATGCTGTTTAGAGTTGAAGGAAGCGCTGAAAGAAAACCTTTCAGAGGCTAAAATAAACTGGAGCTGTGGTTCAAATTCCAGCAGCAGAACTAGCTTTAAGATCCGGTCAGGGTGACAGTGCAATCAAAGCGAAGCTTTATCCTGGACTGGCTTTGCAGAAATCCAGACCCAAACATGATTTTAGCCAGTCGTTGGGCTGAAAAATAATGCTTTTCCAAATCACCAACTCCAGAGACACATTTCAGATTTAGCCTAATTAAGTTAAGGCCTTTCAAAAGCAGCTGTGTTTCTGTTTCTACCTCAGGGTTATAATTTACTGGCTATTTTATTATTTGTAACATAAATCCAAAAAGAAATGCCTCGAGGTGTCACGTCAATGCATGACAAAATATGAAAAGGTTCAATTGATAATACTTTCACGCAGCGCACAATCACCCCCAGCTTGTACCTGTTGAAGGTACCAACACCTGCCATGCCTCATCATCGTCTCCCACCATGCTACAGAAATGTTATGAAAAGTAATCTGAGGTCGGCTACCCTCTACCCCTCCTCCTCCCATCCACATTTTTCTCCTCTACCTTCTCATCTGTCCACAGGAGTGAGAGATGGGATGGCGGGATTAATACTCTTCCGCCCAGACCAAGCCAGGGAATGATGGATGGACGGGCGCAGGAAGGGAGAGGAGGAGGAGAGACAGATTAAAGCAGAGAAGTCTGAGGGGTTCATAAATCCAAAATGTGGGGTTGGAGAAAGGAGGGGGAGACCTGCTCCGTATCAGACTCTAATAACATCTGCAAGAAATCTATGAGGAGGTAGACAGAGGTGCAATGAGAGGGGGGAGGGGTAGATGGGGAGCAATGTAATAGCATTAGATGTAATCCAATCATGGCAATAAGATGTGAATGGATGAGTGTGAGCAACTGTGATTATGCAGAAGAGCGACGGTGGCGTATTGATGAAGCTCGGAGAGGTGCTCAGCGTTGGACATGAGATCAGCGGAGGAAAACTTCTCACAGGGGAGCTTTCCCCCTCAGAGGCACCGTGAAAACACTACGCTCATTGGAGCTTTGTTACTTTTAACGTTTAAAGCTGGAGCGATGCTTTAAATCGCGTTGTTCTATCATGGAAACCACGAACTCTGATTGTGCACCTCCGTGCGGAGTTAAGTGCAGCCGTGACCTGACTCAGTTCAGATGGAGTGCTTCTTCACCTTCCTCCTCTTCTTGGCGACCCCATCACTGCCCCCTCCACCCCGCCCGAACCTCCTCCCCTCCATCCACCAGGGCCACATTTTTCATGGCCCAGCTGTCGTAGGGCCGTGATTGGTTGGCTCTGCGGACAGATAGCCGATAGGCTCTGATTAATAGTTGAGGCCCAAGAACTTCATCATTGATCAACAGGACAGGCTGCAGAGAGAGAGAGAGGAGGAGGTGGGGCGGTGGTGGGGAGAGAAAAAGCATGCCCTGTCGCTCTCCTGGCTGATAATCTAGATAGCAGCTCATGGTGTTTGTGGTAGTGTGTTTCTTAGTTTGCAACACTGAAGGGATACAGATTATCGGGAACAAGATGCCCCCCAAAACAAAAACAAAAATTAGCTCTCCCCCAATTCAGTCTATGCAGAAATGAGATTACATCTGTGGGTGAAGAAGCATTTAGCAACAACATAGAAACCCAGCAGCAAACACCAATGAGGCCTTTTGTGTGTCGGTGGAAGCTTTATTTTATATTTAAAGTTTTTTTTTTTTCCCATGAAAGCTGATCCTGCTCTGGATCATAGAAAATCCTTCCCGTAACCGATTCCCCTTTTTTTAACGCGTTTGATAACACACCATTACAGTATCAGTGTGTGTCATAAGGCCTGCGTGCCTGTGTGTGCCCTCCTGCAGCTCTGTCCAACCTCCAGTTGATTGATGAGCTCCACTCCCACGGGGGTCAGCAGGGTCATGACCTCCCACTTTTGACCCTCCTGCTGAGAGGTTCACGCATACACACGCACACACACACACACACACACACTGAAACAGATGGCGTTGGGACAACTGGTTCTCCCCTCACCTTTTCTCCTCAAACACATTCTGTATCTTCACGATTTCTCTGATGTTAAAAATAAAACAGCCCGACCGTATCAGCTCCTCAGATAGAGTCGGGCACAGCACTTTTTCTTTTTTTGGAAGAAAGCAAGAAACAAATCTGAGGAAAGTGTTTCACCTTGACAGGTTTACTGCATTTAATCAGGAACAGCAGATTAACGGCTTCAAACTTTAATATCAGGTGGTTTGGAGAAACAAGTTTACTTACA
This sequence comes from Cyprinodon brontotheroides, assembly GCA_018398635.1. NCBI lineage: Eukaryota > Metazoa > Chordata > Actinopteri > Cyprinodontiformes > Cyprinodontidae > Cyprinodon > Cyprinodon brontotheroides. Next base: position 3,177,487 of record JAGKQL010000025.1, on the reverse strand, counting down.
AAGTTACTCCATCACATTCCTAGTGATTAAAATAATGGAAAAAAGCAGCAGTTTTTTTATTGTAGCAAAAAAAAAAAAAAAACACACAAAATTATAACTTCTTATTAGATCGAAATGCTAACGGGCAGCAGGTTGGTTAACTGCAGGGCTGATATTGTCATGGAGACAAAGCAAAACGTGGGGACAACAGGAGGAAATAGAGAATAGGATTAAAGCAGAGCATTCAGCCTAGAGTTTGAACAGTTCTTTCTTTATCTGTTTCAGAAAACAATGATAAGAGTTGATCTGGCTCTAATGTGACCTGGTCACAGGCAGGGTTTACTCTTTTTCATCTGCTCCAGAGTGGCTGTTTTCAGCCAGAGGGCGACGTGGTTCTCAATTTCCTGAGAGAACAAAAGACAGGTTCTTAAAATTTCCTGATATTAAACAGTGTCATTAAATGAATAGAGCTGATTAAACATGTAGGCTAGTTACAAAATAGGTAAACACGAGGAAACTGCACATGATCTGGCCTGATTGGTGAGCAGCAAATGCACCACATCTGTCTGCTAAGTGTGCATTAGGAAAACACTCTGATTTTAAAGTTTTTATAGTGAATACATAAAATGAGCAATTTTGCTATCAGACTTTTGTTTAGGAGGAAAATCAGAGGAAGATTTAAAATATGTAACAAACAAGAAGGCATTGATTGATTGACTTTATTGATCTCACATTGGAGAAATTTACATTGGAGAAAAGGCAAACTTCCCATGGTGCACTTCACTCTGTTTCTATTTGCTACTATGTGACCCAGAGTCCACTTTATAAAATACCAATAAGCTGTGTTTAAACAGCGCTGGACAAAATCAGCATCTGCAAAACCTGCAATTGAGTGACAATATCATTGAATATAAAATATATAGTAATATATCAATTTACTTTACAGGCTGGTCTTAATTTAAAGAAAGTATTAAATATTCTATAGGAAAGAGTTTCTTAGTTTTCAGCCATATGAGTTGAAATATCTATATATTTATGACGAAATTAAAGATGTATTGTTCAAAATTGCACAATATCTGTCAAAAGCAAATATCTGTACTTTCATTTGTATGCTTCGTGCCTGTGATTGAGAAAACATGAAGCATATTGTTGTTGATCGTGTTGACCACGTGGCTTCTTTCTAGTTTCACTTAAAAACATAATATAACTAGGGACAGGAGTGGAAGCATTAGCTTTAAACTCCTTGTGCATCTCATCATAATCCAGAATTTTTCTTGCTATCTTTAATTGCATTGTCCCTATCGAATAAATAAAATGATTATTTCTAAAACAATTTATGATATCTTATGGAGCAAATGTAAAAAAAAAATACTTATAATCACTAACTTAAATGTAACAGACAAATTAAATGTTTAATTATTTTAACAATTTAAGCATAGCTGTATTTACCTAAAATGATTTGGCAAAAATACAAAACAAATCATATTCTCTTTTTATAAGTAAAAAAAAACTGAAACAGATATTAATACAAACTTATGTATTTAAAAAAACTAAAAAATAGGATGAAGAAATTAAACAAAACAACCAAATTACTTAGCCATTTTAACCTTAATTTAGCAGACTTCTAAATGATGTTTTTTGGGTTTAAAATTGTTATTAGATATTATTTATTTTTATTTTTCTGAATCATATTTTCTAAATAGCCCGTTTATCTTTGAAACTGATTAATAGAGGTTTAATTCATCTTAAGCTGCATGATTTTTGTGGACATTAATGTTCTAAAATGTATGCAAAGCATCAAGATTTGTTGTTTGTTTTAATCACAAGAGTTGTATGTAATAAATGTTGCTGTTTTTTTTCTAATATAACTATGTTTACCTACCTACAGGTGAAGGATTTAACTTTTGGAAGAGGGTAACAAATAAGATAATGGCTTAATAGTATCACTAGTTTTGTGGTTTATTTGAAAAAGCCTTTTTGCACATAGCAGAAAGATGGCTGATATCAATACAGTGAAATTAGAGCTGTCAGTAAAAAATGAGTTGGATATAAATCCACAATATATTTAAAAATTTGTATTTTTTTTATAAGAAGCAAAAATGTTTTGTTTTTTTTCATATTACCAACCTTAGACAGTTTTATCATAATGCTGTAGCCATAAAATCCAACAAATGACATTAAATTATAAGGTTATAACTTATCAAAAATGTAAAAATGTTTAATTGGTTTGAATACTTTTGCAGAGTAATGCAGTCTTTGCTCAGACTATGAACACCTGAGTCAGGAGGCCGTACCTGTCTCGCCTTCCTGAGTGAGTGGGGGTCCTTTAGCCTTTGACTCGACATGTCAGCACAGTGCGCAGTGTTCTTAATGAAAACTGTCTGAGCCTCATCAGTGCTGTCCTGAACCACTGACAGCTCCTTCCATGGGTCCACTCCACCTGCAGTGATGATGATGATGATACAGATGTACTTAATGGCCCTGCTGCACTGGTTTCTTATTTAATCTTGACACAGCAGACAATTTTCCTTGCAGGGGTTGACTGTCTAGAAAATTGAACTGTTTCTGCTCACTGTGGTATGGAGCTTCAATCATTGGCTTTGTTGTTTTTTTCTCCAGTGAAGCGAACCTTACCATTAACATAAAGGACCCTGGTTGTTTGAGGGTGGTCTCCACCATAGTAGCTGTTTGTGAAGGCAATGCGTGCAGGCAAAGAATGCTGGGAAATACCAAAAACCTCTGCACAGAGCTTAGTCTGAGCCTGAAGGGTTAACATCCCAGAGAATGGACAGGTGGCATCCTCACAGGTTTGATCTATGAGTAAATGGGAAAAGAAGGTCTGAAACAGAGAAGGGATGATCATTTGCTATATGTGTTATAATCTGAGTAAGTGTTTTGTACAGAAGCCAAACTCAGTGCAGGTCTGGTAGATCCACTGCCTCTCTGATCTTCTACGATGCCTGTGAGACGTGTCCATCAGATCTTTCACTGTTTTCTCATGAGATATGTCCAGGCAGGGTTCATTAGAGGTGGAACGGTAAATCTGTGCACACATGAAACATTTCAGCTAAGAGCAAAATATTTGATCAAATAATAATATCAGAAGATTCCTATCAGACACTACTTTGTCATTCTTACTGCAGGGCCCCTAAGGGCTCAAGTGAAGTTTTCACTGAAACGGCTCTGTGCTGACATCTAGTGGTGTCTAGATAATAAAAATACACAATTACCATAAAGAGCATTTTATACCTGTGAGAGTTTCACAAGGCGGTTGTAAGCCTCCATCTCTCCTTGATTCTCCTCACGTTTATCGGTCATAACACTACACAGCTCCTTTATAGACATAAGCACTCCCTCCTCGTTGTACTGCACGGTTCCCATCATGATGTCGGCCAAGCTTTGCATCAGCTCCATCTGTGGTCAAAGTGTCAGGCAGGTTTATTATTTATGTGCAGTCTTAATCCAAACTAGAAAATTGAAAAACAAAGCCGGGGATGAGACAAGTAAACGATATCAGGCTTCATTTGGGGTCACTGCTATAAGAGCTAAAAGGCTCTGGGTTAGAAAATGCAATTTTATTCCTTTCTGCTTCTTTTTAAATCTGTCCAACTTATTACTACATATGTTTTTTTAGTTTATTTTTCAATCAGTTTTGTACTTTCATGAGTTGTTGCATTTTTTGAAATTTGATTTCTCTATTGGTCCACCAACAGCCATCTCATACACTGACAAGTGCTGTTCTTCTAGTGGTAAAGAACTTATCCCTTTCTTACATAGGCATACAGTACATTCATACAGCAAAGTACACACACATAAACATTTAGAAAAAAGAGGAAATGAATATCACTACCTAATTTAATCATGTTGTTTCTTCTATTCAACTCATTCTGAAAAAGGCTTATTTACTTATGGGACTCAAAAGAAAAGGTGAAATACTCATTATAAAACACAGAAAAGTAAAAAAAAAAAACAAAAACAAAAAAAAACATGCAACAGGCTGTGCAGGCAGGAACAACTTCTCTTTGATTTTAAAAGCCACCTGGCTCATTTCATTATCGAAAAAAAAAGTAATAAAGAGTTCAGCATTGTCGGGTTGTGTGGAGGTTTTTAGAGGACCCAAATGCAGAGACGGAAGTTGAGGTGCTTTCCTTCAGATTTTATGCAGGATTTAAAAGAAGCAAAGTCCAAACACAAAATGCAGAAAACCAAAAACCCAAGAGATGTCAGGGAAAACACACACGGGGAGCCATAAAATGACGAGAAACCAGCCAACAGTAACCGAAGAGGAGGAGTATAAATGGGAGACTGAACAAAGACCAAGCTAAGCAGCAGATTGGGAGCAGGTGGACAGAAGAATCTAGAAGGGAGCTAGGAGAAGGAGACTGACACAATATGGTAAACAAGAAATACATAAGAACTCCAATACAACAAAAAACAACTAGAATAACACAAAATGGAAATAAAACAAAAACGAAAACTTAAACCAAATCAAAATGTTCAGATATTGCTTAGTGTTAATAAACAGTTTTTTGAAAATGTTGTATTATATAACAGTTCTTTTTCTTTTGTCTTTAAGTTAGCTAGAGTTGTTCAGGTTATCCTGATCTGTCTCAATAAGTATGCTACTATTGTCTTAGGCTGCTGGAGGACATGAGAACCACTTTACATCGTTCTTTTTCATTCTACTTCTATTCACCAATTCTGCAGTATTTTTTAGTTCAACCCATAACTTGATGTTCTTTTTGCTTTTTTCCACCATAATAGCAACACCTTTCATCAGCTTAATGTGTCGAAAACTAAGGAGATGATTGATTTTAGACATAATCTCCCAGCTCCTCATATATCATCCATCATAGGGGATGAGGTTGAGACTGTTGACACTTCCAAACATCTGCATACTGTGACAACAAAAAGGCTTAAAATCTTTGTAAAATAGGAATGTGGATATTTTTTAAATCTTACATTGAATCCATTCTGACATTTTCTGTGATATGCTGCTATGAAAACCTCAGTGTATAACATTAAAACTGCCAAAGAATTGTGAATGTCAGCAGCAAAATCCAAGGGGCTCAGCAACTCACCCACTACTGCTCACTTTCTCCACTCTGAGTTTCACCTCTTGTTGACTGGATTGTGCTTTAGGCTTCCTTCTATTTAGGTTAAGGATCTTGTGTCTTTATTATAGATGGTAACTTTGTTTTAATTTATATTTGTCCACTGCGATTTTTAGTAGGGTCTTGCCCGTGTCCTCACTAAGACTAAGAAAGTAGAGCACATCACCCCAGTTCTAAAGTCCTTACACTGGCTCCCTGTATATCAGAGAATAGACTTTAAAATACTTCTGTTAGTCTATAAATCTCTGATTGGCTTAGCACCTAAATACATCACAGACTTGCTATCAGTGTATCAACCCTCCAGACCACTCAGGTCTTCTGGCTCCAGCCTGCTCTGCATACCTAGAACCAGAACTAAACATGGAGAAGCAGCATTTAGTTCCTATGCTCCACTTATCTGCAACAAACTTCCAGAAAATTGTAAAAGTGCGGAAAGCCTGAGTTCCTTTAAATCAAGACTAAAAACACATTTGTTTAGGATTGCCTTCGACTATTCTAGTTAAACAGTTCAACAAAAACATGTTTTCTTTAATCCAACTGTTTTAATATTCTTTTTTTGTTTCTGCATTTTTTATTTTATTTTTATTTGTTTTTTATTTTTCCTACTATACTTGCTTTGATTCTGTTTTATCTTCCTGTATTTTTAATCATGTAAAGCACTTTGCATTGTCTTTGTACTGAATTGTGCTATACAAATAAATTTGCCTTGCCTTGCCTTGTTTTTATCTTACAGTAACAGATTTCAAAAATGTATTAATAGAATTATTTATTATTTACTTTTCAGTGCTATCAGCAACTAATAAGTTTTTAGTTGGGTTTTTTTGCCCTATTGCCCACTGGTTAAAGAGGTTGCATTTAGTCTCAGGTCCTCAGTTTAAGTATCAAAATGTTGGTTTGTTTTCTAATTTCTAACAAATTTTCTACTGGGGATTAATACACATCTGAATATTAGTGCTCTATAGTGCTGAAATACTTTTGTAACTTTTGAAGTCAGATGTGGAAATCACTTCCATGGCTGCAGGTGCATAAAATCCTTCATGCCGACTATTTCCACAAACATTTGGAAAAGAGCAATTCGCTCTAACAAGCTCAGTGAATTCCACTCTGGTCCCATGATAGGATGCAATCAGTGCAATGATTTAAATCAGAATATTTTCTATTAACCATCTCACAACCAGTGAAAGTGTTTTGGAATGACATCAAACAGCTGAGACAGTTGAAGGCCACATCACTTCATAAGGAAGGGTTGCTGCAGATCAACTCAAGAGCATAGAATAGGTTTTCATGGTTGGGCAGCTCATTAAATCCTTACATCTTTAAGTGCAATTCCAGGTTTCAGATGGTGGTGGTGTAAGACCACAGTTTTTTGATAATCCAAAGGATTAGTTTTGTATTTAATTTTGCCAGGAGAAATGTTCTTGTCTAACTGCACTGTGACAACTATAAAACTGGGTCCCTGTGGAGTTATGGTGTGAAACTGTGTTTGGATTTATAGTGAATTTTACAGTATTATTAACTCTTAATGCTTCAACATTACCAATACTTTTCTTGAAAATTTGTTTAAAATGTTCTTGTACAACCAAAAAGCGAAAGCTTTTCTATTTGAGTTGAATTCATTATAGTGTAGCTGCAAAGGGTAAATATTGATACAAAAGGGGAAAATGTTCCTTTGTTTGGCGTTTTAAAATAAACTTGAACACTGATTTATAAATGACAACAAAATAAATATGACAACAACTGCTTTGTGGTTACATCTTAATGTTTGTTTCTTTTAGTTGAAAAAAAAAAAAAGAGAGACATCACCTGATCATCAGGATTATTTGGAGTCTGGCAGCAGCCAAAGTCTGCAGCCACCTTGGTGAAATTTTCACTTATCAGAGTTGCTTCGACAAGAACAAACGCCTCCCGGACTTTAGCCAGGCACTGCAGACAGCGGAAGAGACTCAATATAAGCCAAACAAATGCAGAGAGGAAGTAAATTTTTCACACATTATTGATTGGGAAACTGAGGGCATTTTCACACCTCCTCTGAGCCACCAACAGCCTCATTCTTTAGACCTAAACCGACAACCTAAGAGAGAGAGAATAAAGACATGAAAAAGAAGGAAATGAGAAGTTGCGGTCCACTTCTGTTCTTACAGACAGTTTTTCTTCATGCAGTCAAAATTAACATTTCTAAGGTTAAGGATTTGGTAGATTAATTAGTGGCTCCTTACATTGCTGTACTCAAAAAAATCCAGCTTTGCCTTCACTGGAGCAGAAGAAGCCACAGCTCCATACACCAGATTGGGAAACTGCAGATTGGACAAAGAAAATGTATGGGCTAGTTTAAAGTGTAACTCACCCCATATGAAAAAATAACCCAATTTTTGAAAAAAAATCCCACCCAAGGGCTCGATGCAAAGAGACCCTGAGGGGTGGGAAAGAGGTGGGGAGCGATGGTGTTGTCATCACGAGAAGACTAGCTTAGCTTGGCCATATTGAAGCATGGAGAGCAGGTGAAAGGGATTATTGTAGTAACACCAAAAACAATGAGTCACAATGAGTCCCACTTATGACAGCATGTTTGAGTGTGTTTTAGATAGAATTTGATAACCAGATGTAAACTCTACCGCTGGAAAAAAGCTACATATTATGTCTGCAGATATTTATAATTTAAATAAAAGTGCAATGTTGTCTTCCTTTCCTTTTGTTGGTGGACCTAATTTTTCAACTCTTTGTGCATAATTTATAGACTCTAAGAGGCTATTATTCTGTTTCAATTACATTTCATTGAAACAGAATAATATCTTTGCAAGTTTCAACTTAGTTTCAGGATTAATTAATCTATACTTTTTTTTATTACATGACGGACATAAAAAAAATGTGAAAACACTATGTCTATTAATTTCAGAGATCCATAGGTGAACCAGGTGTTTCACCTTTCCTCTAAACCAGGCAGACAAAGATCCAGAGTAGGAGCCTCCAAAGCTGATCCAGGTGTTCCTGCAGCTCAGATTGAAGCTCTCGCTGATGTACTGATGAAATACAGCCAAGTCAGCCAGCCTGAATCAAAGACAATAAAGATATGCAGTGAAAGGATTTGGTCTAGATCTGTTTTAGACTGTCAAATAATTTATAATCAAAGATAAAATTAGCAAATAAGAAAACAAATCCTTCAAATTATAATTTTTTCTTCGAGAGCAGGAAGCCGTCCAAACCTGCTTGGCCCCATGTGAGAAAGGTATCATACCATTTAAAAATTCTAAACTTGCTGCAGCCAAACACAATTTTTTTTTATTTTTGTTTATTGGAAAGCCAAGTTCAACGAGCCCCAACCAAGCTAGTAAACATAATTTGTCTTTTAATCAGTTAGTTTTTATGAAGCCACACTGAATGATCACCTTAATGATCGTATGGATTATTAAGGTAAAAATCTTTAGTTGACCGATGAGACAAAATGTAATTTTTCAGACTTTAGATTTGTCAAAAGTATTCATACTTTGAAAAGTATCCATACTCAAAAATTGTATCTGGATAGCAATTTGGCACGGTATTGATGCTAAGGACAAATGCAGTTTGCATATTTCCATTATAGTTATTTTGATCACAGTGCTATTGGTATCAAGTATCAACTGTTTTTCTGGATATCTATATTGAGTTTGACATTTTTGTACCATAACAATCCTGTAAGACATAGTGCTAACAGAGTATTTCAGATAAAGAAAAGCATGCATTCTGTAAAACATAGAGGTGGATGTGTGATGGTGTGGGACTGCTTAAGATTATGTTTTTATGCTCCAAAACCTTCCAGCTGTATATGGTTGAGTTCAAATATTTCTCCCAAGGAGAGTGGGCCTGATGCCAACATTTGCTCAATGTTGTGGTAGGTTTAGGGAGAACTTAGTTTTTAATTTAAAACCAAGAAAGTATTCAAACATGTCTTCTTTTATATAATACGTATTGTTTCCTTAGATCTCTGTTGAACTATAAAATTTGCTAATCCTCTAAATCATATCAGTGTGACTAGTAAGAAAAATAAATCTATAAGGTACAGAAAATACATTAGACATCTGCAGATTCGTGCAAGCTTAGATAGATGAAATTGTAACTCTTTCTCACTCCTGGCTTTGAAGAGTACAATGATAAAATGTTTTCAGACTTAGATAAAGATGAGGTGACACTAGTTCAGGGAACAATCTTAAACATTCTACTCAAAAATCATTCTATAAGGAATAAGCTACAGGAGACATCTGAATAGAAACAAGATAAATAATAAATCAGATGGACATACACATGTTTACACACGCACACAGAAATTAGGGAAAAGCCAACACTAACGCCTGCTGGCTGCTCAGGTATGCCAGGTTCTCTGTTTCCAGTCCATCAGGGTTGATGCTGTCACCATAGAAACGGTGCTCCACAGCTAGCAGCAGAGCCCCGTGCTCTTTTGCCATGTCAACATGATGACCTGCAAAAAACACGTTACGTACTGAAATGTTACCAGTTTATATTCAAGTAAAACACAAATACAGGATAGAGCAGACAGCTAAGAATTTTCAGAGCATTTCAAATGACTAAAATGGAATTTTAAGTGTTTGTCATGATATAGATAGTGTTGTTACACTTTATTGCTTAGCTGTTGTGTTAAACTTAATATGAGTTTAAATCTCTAATTAGACATTGGAAACTTATACAGAAGTTTGTGTTGGGTTATAACTTAATGAAGTTTCCTTAATGACATTGCTATTCTGCAGCTTTGAAATACTGTAAGCATGTCTAAATCTTTGCAGGACAAAGAAAAATTGCAAGCAATGATCGTCTACAGCCTCAAAAACTCAGTTTCTGTTAATGTAGGACTTCTTCTAAAGTCTATTGTCAAGTTAATAAATGATTAAAGAGATCAGCATCATTTTGCAGGCTACGGTACCTGTAAGTAGATCAAATTTGCAGATGGGTCCTTCTCCACCAACGAAGAGAAACACAGGACCCTCCGGACGTTGCCAGTACTCCTCGTTCACCAAAAATCGCTATGACCCAAAGAGATATGCGGACGTGATTGGAATTATAAAATCATAAGTACACATATAACAGTGTAATATTCTATTTACACTGCGATTGGTTGAAGATCTGGATAGTATTCGCCCCAAACTACAATAGTGCTATGTTGATTGGCTGTGTGGTATTATGGAATATATATTAAAATTGAGCCTGAAACTGGGGAAAGTAGCACATCTGCTGGAGATGTCCTGTGTGGCACCAGTGTAGAAGACATTTGAAGAACTAGCAGCCGTTAGCAATGATCCCTCATCTATTAAAGACCCTCAGAGGTTGATCCTCATCTATCTTTGCCTGCTGTTCAGATCTTCATGGATCCACTGCAGTGTGCCTATCAGCCTGGCAACATCTACCTGCAGCTCTGACTTCTGACCCTCTTGAAGAAGCCTGGAACCCAGGGGTGGAGCTAGATGGGGGGCAGGGGTGGCCATGGCCACCCTTTGCCAATCATTAGCCACCCCTGTGGACACCCTTACTATTTTTTCCCCTCTCTAATACAAATGGTGGCAGCAGTAATACTCTCAAGTGGATACTTAAGTGGATACTTAAGTAATGCTCTTCTCCATCTATATGCTCCCCCTAGGTCACATAATCAATAAACACAAGGTTTCCTTTCACTGCTATGCTGATGATACACAACTGTATATGAAAATGGACTCCACTTCTCCTACAGTTCTTCCATCTTCACTTCAGCTTTGCTTAGAGGAGATAAAGGCATGGATGACTGCCAACTCTCTTCAACTTAACAGTAATAAAACGGATGTCATCCTTCTTGGCACTCCTCATCAAACTCAGTCCTCTAATCTCAGTAGTATTTCAATATTTGGTCTTAACATTCCCTTTTCCACCACCGTCACAAACCTTGGAGTTAGGATTGACTCTAACCTCACTTTCAACTCCCACATCCGTCATCTTTCTAAAGTCTCCTTCCTCCATCTCAAAAACATTGCCAGACTCCGCCCCTCCCTCTCCCAACCGGATGCTGAGAGGTTGATCCATGCCTTTATCTCATCAAGGTTGGACTACTGTAATGCCCTCCTCTTTGGGACCTCTGGTAAAAACCTGCAAAAGCTCCAGTACATTCAGAACTGTGCTGCCCGGGTCCTGATGAGGAGGCGCAAATTCGACCATATCACTTCTGTTCTTAATTCACTTCATTGGCTACCGATCAAACATAGAATACATTATAAACTCTGTCTGCTTACCTATCAATGCATCCATGGAGTTGCTCCTGCCTATCTCAGTGAACTCCTCTCATCGCACGCTACTTCTCGTAGGCTTCGTTCCTCCACCTCCTTTTACTGCCTGCATCAACCTAAGACCAAACTTGCCACTATGGGGGATAGGGCTTTTCAGGCAGTAGCTCCACGGCTCTGGAATGCCCTTCCAGAGTCCCTGAGAGCCCCACAAGGTTTGGAGGCCTTTAAAAAAGGTCTTAAGACTCACCTTTTTAAACAGGCCTTTTAGAACTGTAAGTTTTGTTTTAAATTGTGGTTTTAATTGTTGGTTTCAATTGTTGGTTTTGGTACCACTTGGTGCGAGATGTGTTGCTGTGGGCCCTACAATTTATTCTTTATTTTTTATTATTACTATTTATTATTACTATTATTATTATTTTTTTTTGTAATTGTTGGTTTTGGTGCTATTGTTATTATTACAGTTTGTCTTTCTTGTTTTTTTCTTCTATTGTTACTCTTTTTTGGTCTCTGTAGCACTTTGAGATTTCTTTTGTAAATGTAAGGTATTCTACAAATAAAAATCTATTATTATTATTATTATTATTAATATTCAAAACATTTTAATTTTTCATATATTAACAATTACTTGAAAACAAAAACACTGTGGTTAAATATGCACATCAATATACCAACATTAAAGATGTTAAATACAGAATTCAAGCAGAAATAGATTTGGTGTTTTATGGGGTAAAGAGAAAAGTCGTCTAGGAGTCTTCAGTGAAATCATAGATAAATAACTATTTAAAAAAAAACGTATTAAATAATTCATGTATGTAAATATTTCTACTTGTAAATATATCAATTTTATGCAGAATGATTACTGATAAATGTAGGCAAGTAATGACAATGGAAAAGATGTTTGCCCAAAACTCAAACCGGAAAGAATTTTATCCACTATACTTTTTTATCTAGAAAGCACAGATTTTTGAATATATTTGTCTATTTGTTAGCAAAGTCTGTGGGATAATAGAGTTTTTCTTTATTAAGAAAATATGGATGTTTTGCTCGTTAATTTTCTGTTGGAACAGTGTAGATTGACTGTGAGGTTTTGGTGCCTATCTGCTTCGTCCACCCCTCAGTGTACATTGGTTATTGCCTGGCCACCCCTTATAAAAATGTTCTGGCCTACGCTTCTGCTGGTACCACTGTGGAGATTTCAACACCAACCATCCTCCACCTCTGGAGTGGCACACAGCTGTTAGGGCCAGACCAGCATCTTCCGGACAACCTCCTTGGAAACAACCCAAGGTTATAGTACAGGGGCCCCACAGGGAACTGTACTGAGACATTTTCTGTTCACCCTCCGCACTATAAGATTCCCCATCGTCATTTACATGGTCTCTGCTCTCTGCCATACTCTGTCCCCATACAGGTTAGGGTAACTCAGAGTAGAGACAGTGGACACTGGATTTTGTGGACTGGTACCAGCAGAAACACTTCCTAATCAACACAGGAAAAGTTAAGCAGCTGGTGGTGGAATTACAAAGATAAAGACCCAGAGCAGCTACACTGGTGAATGTCAAGGAAATGTCTATGGCGATAATATACTTTTATAGATAGCTGGTTGTACCTAGAAACAATAAAGTGGACCAGAGTAATAACACAGACCTTCTCTCTCTCTAAAGTGTCAGAGCGGCTTTTATCTGCTAAGGAAACTTTTGGAAAGCTTAGAACCTTTTTTTTTGACTCTGTGGTAGCACCAGACATCCACTATGGTCTGTTGGCACAGCCACTTATCAGCAGCTAAGAGGAACACAGTTAGATCAGCACATCAGGAAGTTCAAAGTCTCAGAATGTGCAGGGAGACTGGAGAACTCTAGCAACATAACTTTACTGTCGGACAATGCCAATGCATCTATTTTTTTCAGAACAGGAGTGCTCCAGTAAAAGACTCATTGTAGGTTATTGCAGATCAATCTCCCAACATCTCCTAAATCATACTATCGTACCTCTTTCCAACAAGCTCAAAAAGTTGTTGCTATTGACAATTTAGGTATTTTTGTTTCTTGGTTTCTAATAAGCCTGTTTTTGTTTTTAAGCACAATTACGGTATACACTGGTGTTTTAAATACTTTCAACCTGCTCAGTTGGTTGAAAGTATAATTACCTACCATGAAACCAACCCCAGCTCGAAAAAGGGAAGCATTTGTTTGGTTTTTTCAAAACTGAACCTTTAGATGGCTATTCATACTTTTATTATAACCAGGCTTCACCACTGCTATGCCATCTATTCTTTGCTCTAACAGTCCTTTTAGAAACTCCTTCAGTTTTTTATAGTACCAGGCTTCCATCTGGAGATGGTAAGAGATATCAATTCCTACTTGGACCTCCTCTACTGGCCTGGTTTAGATTTTATAGTTCAGTTTAAGTTTTTTTTATTGTTTTTAAAAGTTTCCATGGTCTTGCCTGTTTCAGCTGTTTCACCAAACTCTCCTTCTCAATGTTTCAGGTAAGCTGATCAGATGCTCCTGGAGCAGTCATGGTCAAGCAGGTCAAACTCAGAGAGGATAGAGCCACACTGCTGCTCCTCCTTTATAGAATAAACTCCCAATTTATGTCAGACATTTCCCATTTACTGTCCACTTTAAAAAATTGTTTGAAGTTTCTTTTGTTCCTTGGTTTTGGCTCAACATTAAGCTTTTTTTGCTGTATGTTTTTATCTTGTTTTGTTGAAATTGCTGTTTCAATTGTTTTCCTTCTTTATCTTTGTTGCAATGTTCTTGTTCCGACGCAGCCCTTTGTTTCAATGGCAGTTGTTTATAATGTGCTCCATAAATAATTAATGTAGTAAAAGTACCTGTACAGTATAATGATTTTTTTTTTTTCTACACCAAAAATATGTTGCTGTTCTTGTTTGGATGTAGCATTCCCTGTAACTCTAGGTCCTGCACCCCGGATCATATAGACGGTAAAATATGTACTGAGCATTATAATGATGATTTCAATCTTTAATTTAAAAGGCACAATATGAAAAAAAAAAAGGAATATAAAATTTTTCACTTAACACAGCTCACATTCGGCGCACAGACACTACAAGTAATTAGTAAAAGTAATTTTCTCCAATAAAGTTAAGTGATGACTGATAGCTGTGTTACTCATCTTTACTGAAGTGCTGAAACTAAGTTTATGCAAGTGAATGTTGGGCTCTTGTACTGGGATATTACCGGTACACAGTTGCCGTAACAACTACCTACAATCTGCCATTAAGCTTGAAAAAAATGGTGACACTGAAAATAAAAGTCACTCATGCTGCTATCTATCTATGCATAATCCCAGGGTTTTACTTATTTAGATTTTATATTTAATGACCAGCCAGTTTATGCCTGATAGCATATATATTCATCTAACTAAGAGGTGTCCAGGTACCTTTAGCAGATAGATGCCTCAGATAAAAATGTCCCCACGTAACTCTGAAAGTGGTCTAAGGAAAACAGTCCCAAAAAAATTGGGTTATGTTGAGAAAACAAGATCCTCCAAAATAGATGTCAGCATAAACAGGAACTTAGTTAACATTAATTACAGGTTTCATTTTTTAAAGAAAGGATAATTAGATCATTTTTGCTGCACTTATAAAAACATGAGAAAATGCAAAGCTAAAAACACTTTTGTAATGAACTTATAAGCTACCTGACGGAAGGTGTTGAGGTTTTGCCGGTTGAAATGGTCCAACGGCTGATCAAGAACGCCCTCCTTCACGTGTTGAAGAGGCTGATGTCCATCAGCAAGCGCCATCTGGAAAAACTCTTTATTTCTCTGAGTGTGAAGATCACGGAAATGCTGAGTGATCTATCATCCATCTGGCCCGTGTTGGCCTACAACTAGGAAAAGAAAGATCATTTATGCAATTGCAAACCAGAATTGTGCGCGGAAGCTAAGATAGTTAAAGGGCTAAGTAATGATTTTATTTTTTGTTGTTTTTTTTTTAATAGGCAGCTGAGTACCGTATCTTACCAAAGGTTTGCTAATTTCAGCTTTCTTTTTATTATTGTCTTTACACTGTTAAAAGTACAGAGCAACAAAATGAACTCTCTGCATTTAACCCATCCCCTTGGGAAGCAGTGGACTGACATTGTGCGGCATACGGGGAGCAGTGTGGGGTTAAGGGTCATGCTCAGGGACCCAGAGTTTCAGTCCGTGGGAGTGGAGCTTGAACTTCAGTACTTAACTGCTCTAATTCTGGAACTTGTAGATGAATCGCTACACTGGAGTTTGGTGCCACTGATGTACATGTTCGATTTCAGGACCAGCACTTTCTACCAACATCATCTGTTTGGCATTTTCACACCAAGTGTTTGCAATAATAACCGTAACTATAATCGCCTGTAACTGATCAAAACTTTCAAGAAGGGGTTTAATACTGGAGTTACCCAAACAGAGCCTTCTGCCAAAATATGTCCAAAACTGAGACCACAAAAACTTTATTATTTTATGATAAATTATTCAGTTAAATCCAAAAATGCATTTACTCACCAGAATTGACAACATTTGGAAGAAGCAGAAGAAGACTGCAGGTAGGTAAGAAAAGCATCTTTATTGCATCCAGATACTGAAAACTCAGTGGCATACCCTTCCCACATCCAGGACTAGGAAGGATGTTAATGTTCTGCAGCTTCTTTTATATCCTTCCTAAAAAGGGCTGTACTTCACTGTGACTCTAGCTGGCGCACTATGATCACCTTTAATATAAGCATTGTGTGATCTATGTATGTGTCAGTGAGCGTTGATATGTATGTTTGAAACAGAAAGAGCTTATAGATTGTTCAGCATTAAATAGCATCAACTCAGTTATGTAATTAGATAGTTTTGCCTTCTAATGGCTTTTTGGGAAGCCTTCAGTAACAAGTCTGGGCAAGGAAATCTCTAAATCAGGACTGGTAAGTAGTGAGAAGTTTTGACTTATTTTATTCACTGAATTGTTTAGTTTTTGTTTAAAAAAAATAGACAATATTTAAACTTAAAAAGATGACCACAAGTGAAAGACATGGTTTGAAGCTGTAGAGGTTTGCTTTTTTCCATTTAGATTTTCTTCTTAATAAATTGGAAGGACAATGATAAAGGCCTATGATTAGATCTTTTTTTTTTTTTTTTTTTCACATACATATCTTAGACATATGGAGCGCATTTCACTCAGCCCCCGGACTAAATCTTTTTTTTTTTTTTATAGCTTAAGCCTAGTCTGACTGGATGCAACGTCTGGAAAAATATGTTTATATCCCAATCTGTCATTCAGTTTAGCTTTGTGAGGATATCTCAAAAGAGATTATAGTAATAAAGAGATTTCACACTTTTCTAGTAGTACTGAAAAACAAACAGCAAATATTTTACTCAGATACCTTTCATAGAGTCTGATGTTGTCTGTGAACACATGGCAAACTGTGTGTTAGGACAGCAAATTAAAATTTGAATTAAGCTCAAATCATGGTCAAACAGATAACTCAGCACATATATGGAATGGTCTGCCTTGGCTACACGGAGGTTTGTCATATTTATATATATATATATAAAGCTATTCTTGGTGCGCTTCCATCTTATTTATGTTCACTTCTTATGAAAAAAAGTACTGGTCATTACTCTCTCCGTTCTCAGGCTGTTGTCTTGTTTTCGGTCCCACGTGTCAGTACTGAGCTGGGTAAAAAGGCCTTTGCTTACTCTGCTCCCTTTACATGGAATTTGCTGCAAAATAACATGAAACTTAGTAAATTGGTTCCTTTGAATACTTTTAAGCTGAGAATTCGATGTTTTGAGTTGGACTCCCTCACATGTCAATGTTTTAATTGAAATTTTATTGTAAGTGCATATTTGGCTTTTATGTGTGTGTCTTGTACGTATGTAATGATGTGATGTAATTTTGATGCCTATCTTGGCCAGGTCTCCCTTGCAAAAGAGATTTTTATAATCTCAATGGGTATTACCTGGTTAAATAAAGGATAAATAAAAATAAATAAATAAAAAATATATGGAATAAGGTCACCATACCATTCAAAATATGAGGATATATTATCAAAAGTCATTAAACTGCACATGAAACATTTTCAGTTAAGAAATAAACTAGTAAAACTAAATTAAAGTACTGTACTATGTACTCATAGAAAAAGGTAAAAAAAAAAAAAAAAAGGTTAAAATGCATAATGCACTAGAATTTATCTAGAAGAGTTTTTGATTAAGGGGTATTTGAATGTGTTCAAACCAATTTACAATAAAATCTAAGGGGGTAAATGAAGCATAATTTGGTAAAATAAAATTTTATCTGCCTAAAGTCGAAAACAAGAACCTTTACAATACTAACATTTAGATTTTAATAACAATTTAGAAGCAGATATTTAAGTTCCCGGGATGGTTCAGTTAATGAAATCATAAGCCTAGCCTGCTTAATCTTGCCTAATCATTTAATCTTGCTTCACAAATGACGCACAAAGGTCAAACCAGGAGTTCCAGGGAGGAGGCTGTTGTGAAATTTCGCTACTTTTTTATGAAACCAAGACTTACCAAAGCACTTTTGAATGTGGGTTTTCACTTATTGCTTAATGTTTAAAAAAAATAAACAGATAGGAGATTAAGCTATTAGACTCTCATTATTAAATTTAGAAATTATCATAACACCTATGGCACCAAAACCCCAAGAGATCAGAAGATAAATTTGCAAACCCAACAAATCTGGTTCATCCTCGGGTAAAATGTAGTTATCTAAAACAGCCACTTGCATATTTACCTATTAGCCTGCAAGTATAATAAAACTATATGCAATGTTAAGACTCACCAAGGTTTTTGTGTCTTTAAGACTTGCCTGTACTCTATGTAACAGGTTACTTTCTTCAGGATTTGAGGACAAATATAAAGTAGCTGAGTATAATCTGCATAACAGGGAAAATTAACCCCATGCAGTCTGATTCTACCAATTCAAGGCATATATATTGTAGAGAGAATTGGCCTTAGCACTGATCCATGTGGTCCTCCTCAAGTAATGCTAGAAATTGATGATTATTTATCAGTAACATGAACAAACTGAAATCTGTCAGATTGGGCTACTAGGGTAGCTAAGAGAGTTGTAGTCAGGGGCTTAGGGATTTCCTGCTGTCTGGTATCAATTTATAGTGACTGAAATAAAATATAAACTGCTTTTCAGGAATGTGGTAAAAACTCCAATTGCAAGAATAAAATGCAATATGTTTGACCATAAAGTTTTGATATTTTAGTTTATGTATTTTCCCAGTTTAGTTTTATTGGAGTAATGATAAAATGGAATAATTTCTCTTTGCCACATACAAACAAGAAATATCTATCCATATTATAGTTATATATATATATATATATATATATATATAAAATTTTTGTTTTTTCATGGTGCTATGCTGACAGAGATCTCGACTTGAAAGATGTTTAAAATCAGGAGATCCCTTCTGAAGTCCTTTTGTTGCAGACTCTGCTGTCTACAGCTTCCATTTGATATAAATATTTCCTTATAAATATAAAATAAAAAAAATAGTATTTAATCGGACATGTTGAGTAACTTTAACGAATGATATTTTGCCAAAAATGTTTTCCGTTTGTGCTGCTGATATCTGAGATTCACCTGGTTGTTATAAAACTAATTGATAAAAAATATGTTAATCAGTTTTTAGTTATTTTAAATAAAACAAGCAAACATAAAGCAAAAATTCTAGCCAGATGCAGGTTGATTAAACAAAATAAAATGTAAAATTATTATTTCAACTTTTTATGCTGTTGTCTAATCCACTGTCTAAAGGTTATACTTGATATAAACATGGACTGAAGGTGTAGCACAGTTTATCTTAGGCTGAATTCTCGAGGCATTTAGAGTGATAAGATCAGGAACCTGACAAATTCACCGGGATTCCTGTAACCTGGGTAATACAAATCCTGGGGCTTTAAATCCTGGTGTTTCCAATGGAAAAGGTAATAGCTAATAGATGTGGTTTTGTAAAGATAAATATAATAAAGAAGACCACTGGTCTTCTTACAGCAGCAACACTGAAAGAAGACCTGTTGTCAGAAGGTGTGGAAGTTTTGAGGACCCAAATGCAGAGAGGAGTAGGCATGGATGAGTTTGGATTATTTAATGAAAGTCCAAAAACCAATAAACTTCAGGGAAAATACTAGAGGGAAGCAAGAGACTAGAAAGCAAAAAAAAAAAAAAACATCTACAGCACAAGAAACCAGGACTATGTGATGGCTCTGCCGCTCTTTAAAGCCTAGCACTCTGATGAGAAAGATTATTTTCACCTGTGTAGGCTACCCAGGTGCTCCACAAAGATCCTCTCTGAAGAGATGCATAACTCGCACTAACCCACACACAGAAACCCTAACAGCTTTGGCTCGTTGGCTATTTCAATGTGGCTCCAAAAGCACCAAATAAGAAATTATTTCACTTTATAACTCAATAAGAGAGCGTTCATCTGTATGTTTTCAGTCAATATCTGAGCCAAATTTCTACAACAGCATATAAAGGACAATTTACTATGTGCTTTCATTTTTAAAGGTACTTTTGTGACCTCTTGGATGAGTAGTTGCTGTGCTCTTGGGGTCATTTTGGGCGGCCGGCCACTCCTGGAAAGGTGCACCACTGTTCCATGTCTTCACCATTTGTGGATAATGGCTGTCACTTTGGTTTGCTGGATTCCCAAAGTTTTGAAAATGGCTTTTTAACCCTTTCCAGACTGATAGATCTTAATTACTTTCTTTCTCAATTGTTCCTGAATTTCTTTGAAACTTTGGCATGATGGGTAGCTTTTAAGGATATTTTCATGGACTTTACTGTGTCAGGCAGCTCCTATTTAAGTGATGTCTTGATTGAAAACAGGTGTGGCAATAATCAGGCCTGGGTGTGGCTAGAGAAATTGAACTCAGTGGTAAAAAACCACAGTTATAGTATATTTTAATGAGGGGGGCAATCACTTTTTCACACAGGGCCATGATGGTTTTGATTTTTTTCTCCTTTTAATAATAAAAACACCCAGCCTAAAATTTACAAATTACCATTTTGTCCATGTTTACTTGTGTTTGTACCTTGACTGGCCGGTACATTTACATTGGTTTTGATGTTCTGAAACACTTAAGCTAGAACCCTACGGGACCCCACCGGCAGGTCCAGCTCACTTATACGTGACCTGCAGTAATTTTAACAAACCCCAGTATTGATGTAAAACACATTTGGCACAGTTTAAGACATTTTTGGATAAATGTGCTAAAATGGCCCCTGCCTAAGAAATTCCTCACTAATACCATTCTAAAATAAATATGATTCATCTGATTGAGTCCAAATTTGGTATATTTTTATAACAACATTTAGGTTTAAAAGTCTGTACTACTTTTGTGTGCTATTAATAATATTTTGGTTGTGTTTTGCAATGTTTATTTAAAAGAAAATTTTGGCGAAGGTTCAAAATGCAAAATATTTTGTATTTGTCCCTAATATTTCAGGCAGGGTCAAAGTTACAATGGTGCTGGACACCAGAAAACCATTCTATGACATCTTACCTTTACAGACATGGTACCAAAAATTTCTTCTTAAATCTAATAGCTTTGAGGCTATAAGTTATTTACTTTTGTGTGTTTTTGTCAGGAAGAAATTGATTTATACCCCCTGAGGGTGTAAGAGGTTAAGTGTGACAAACATGCAAAAAAACAGGAAATGAGGAAGGGGGCAAACATTTTTTCACACCACTGTATATGTAATTTATACAGTTTCTTTTTTGTTTTGTTTTATAAGTTGATTCTAGGGTGAGTTACATTGTAGCTGTTGGGTATAAATTGGTCCTCTGGATAATAAACAACAATTCTAAGTAAACAAATCAGACAGTTTAGGAAAAACAAGGATATTATTTTAATTGACTACCTCCAGTTAAAAAGACAACAAAGGTAAAAAGTTTCGTATGAGCAAGGCTACGTTGACCTGAATCAAATGCACCTCTTCTGTAGAAAGAATATCTTTGAACAGAAATTCTGGGTAACAACAAGAGCAGCTGGTGAAAAAGTTTGCAAAACTTTAAACCTGTTTAAACAGTTCAAGTTCCAACTAATAGTAGGAAATATTATGTATACTTATGGCTTTATAGAAAGCAAGAAACAACTCTTGAATTTCATCATTCCAGCAGAATGTAATTTTACTAATTTTAATGTTACATTTTCCCCATTTGTGTGTCTTCCAAAGTCAAAGAGATTCTCAACACAATGTAGAGCTGAAATATTTGTTCCCTTCTTTATAAAATATATTTATCTTTTAGGCAGTATATGGTCTAACACATAACACAAGATAGAAAGAAATTAGCAGCAGGGTGTTTTCAGGGTGTTTTTTAAATTCATCATGAAAGCTTTCCGTTTTTATCTGAATACCACCTACCTCAGTTCTCAGAATCAGATATAGATAGCGATGTTACTTCCTTTTATCAAACTGGTGCAGCAGTGTTGATGGAAAAAAAGATGAAAATACATCCCCACTGACATATTATTAAGTTATGTAATAATAAAGCTTAGGCAAAGGCTGCAGTTCTCAGGCCCCTCTTAATTACCCTCTGCTCTACAACCTTTTCAAAAACGGAATGCAGAAAGCTAATGCAATTAACTACTTATGGCAATCAATGTCATAAAAATCACAAATAAATTATGAAAAGTAATTTTGTTAAGTTTAACTATTTGACCCATCTGTAAAACTAGTTAACGGCTACCTTTTATAAATCTGCTTCTTTCTGTATGTCTGCTTTGGTCTCCTCGAACCCCAGTCAGCCTCACACTGAGCCTGGTTCTGCTGGAGGTTTCTTTCTGTGAAATGGTAGTTCTTCCTCTGTGCTGTGGCGACATGCACGCTTAGTGTTGTTTGGTCATTGCTGAAGAGTCAAGGACAAAATGCAAGCACAAATTCAGGAGGATCATTTGCTGCAAATCATTGATTCAATGCAATCAACTGGTTTTCTTGGAAATTTTTAACCGATGTGACTGTAATGACTCTCTAAATTGTCTCAAGAGGGTATGTGTTCAGAATTCAAGAATCCAGATATATTTTGCAGAAAATAAGATAGCAGTTTCCATACCGCTCTGTGGAACTATGTGGGCTGTTGTGTATTAAGATTGAACCGGAGTGCGTGTCTGATAACAAGATAAGTACAATTTCATAGAAATATAGAAAGCATATTGACGTAATTCAAAATGTTACAGTCTGCTTGTGATGTTCCAGCTCATGCTAAACTCTTATCAGTTCACATCTTAGACTACAGACATTGATTTGAAAAAACAAAACCAAACTAGACAGAAACCAGCAGTTCTATAATGTTTTTGCAGATTGTCTCAAAACTGATGTTTTCTAAAGAGGTTACAGTATGGCAACATAGAGGCTTTCTTCTATTGGTCCACTTGGATAACCCAAAACAAAACATTAGAAAGGACAGATGGAAAAAAAAAAAAGGTTAAGTAGAAGAAAATAAATAGTCCAAACAAACACTTAGTAAACCATGATGAACCTCACTATGTTTCTACCAGTAATAACAGAGTGGATCCGAGGCACAGCTCATGTGATGTTCTTTTTTAAGGGATCGGACCCACATGCAGGAAACCACTCAGAGAACCAGAGAAAAGATTTAACCAGTTTATTGAAAGCATGATGAGTTGGATAGCTGGTAAACCAGGACCTGGAAGTGAAAAGGGAAGTTCAGAGTTTAGTTCTGACTCAGTGGGAAACTTGAACGACGACCTGCAAAAACAAAAACTGAAACGGGACTCACGTTTCCAGAAAAAGGTGTTCTTCCCAGAATCCAGTCGGTGTGGGTTGTTCTAGAACTTGGTTGACTAGTTGGAGGGTGGACAGGGTTTACTCGGGTTAGGTTGGTTCCTTAAGGAGCGATGGAGCTGACTGCCACTTAAATTTCCTGAAGGACTTGAACGGTTCCTGTAGAGATTTATCCCCTGCTCAGTGTGAAGCTCAAACAATCCTTCCAGGGAGAGAAGGCCAAAACATCCAGTTTGCAGGATGACTTCCTGCCGAGAGGCAAAGACAAAAACAACAAGGTTAGGGCTCAGGGAGACAAAGACTCAGTTAGACTCTGCTAATCTCAGCTTGGCTAGAGTACCCAAAATTGGCAAAAACTCTGGCGTCGAGGTAGTGGCAGTCAGCAGCTTTAAGAGTCCTCAGATAATGAAACAACCATCCGCAGGTGTGCTGAACAGCCAACGAGAACCAGGCGCCACCTGGTGGTGGAGGGAGAAAAACACAAACCACACAACCCACACAAACTGGATTCCTAACAGCTCACAGTAGTTAGACATATCACTAGGGTTGCCACCCATCCCTTGAAATAAGTAATCGGCCCATATTTGGAAGTTAAATTATGCGTCCCGTATTGAATTGATAAGGGACACTATTTGTTCCATATTTTCACAAATAACTCCACTCTGTAATCTCTCTTCTTGGGGCGTTGTCATGGTTTCATGATGACGGTCCTCATGTTTAATTCTAGTTCTACAAACTGTGCACCTGCGCACGCCAACTCGAAGCATCTGTCTCAACATTATTCATTACAAGTGCCCAACAGGTGTTATATTAAAAACATTAATATAATACTGGTAATTTTCCCTATAACCTAAAAAATTCTACCAGGCCAAGCTCGATATTGGTTTTGTGAGGGGATTTCCATGTGCGATGATACTGTGCTAACTTAACATTTCCATTTATTAATTATTTTAACTGGCTGTAGTTTATTGCAAGAAATACAAGCCACGCTCGAAGATCAAAATAAAAGCATGGCTCTGTGTTGACCTGAAACAGGACACAATTTGGTTAAAATGCAGGCAACTGCAACTAAGAAATACAAAATTTATCCGTCAAAATTATCCGTCGTTGAAAATATTGGATTCCGACATCTTAGTGTGCTGGAGCCAAGGTATGAAATTCCTGGTCACCAATACATCACTGACCGGGAGCTGCCAAAAACTACGAATTTGTGAAGAGACACATCGAAAGCCAGTTGCAAGACGTTTCAGCAATTATCTTGACAACTGATATCTGGACAAGATGCGTTAGCACGATGTCGCTCATTAGCCTAACTGCGCAATGGGTTGATAAATATTTTACCCTGCAGAGGGTTGTCTTGCATGCAAAACATTTTCGGGGATCACACACTAGCCAAGCCATCGCCGATGTGTTTGATGAGATGCTAAGGAATTGGGGATTTCCCAAAACTTTGATTCATGTTGTGCTAAATAATGCTAAAAACATGATAAAAGCCATGACGGATGCTGGACTTCAGAGTCTTCCGTGTTTAATGAGACACATAAAAATAAAATATTTTCAAATTAATTCTGAGGGGTTAAAGGCACTTAATAGTACTTGTATCGGTACTCGGTATCGGCAAGTACTGAAGTTGAAGTACTTGTAATCGTACTTGGTTTTAGAAAATCTGGTACACATCCCTAAACCCTACATATCACAGGTGTGAGATCAAAGCACATGATGAACATAACCAAGCTCAGGGCAAAAAACACCATCACATTTATCCAGTAGTGCCACCAGAAATGTTTTATAGCGGTGACCAGATGGGCCACTAAAAATCTTGATAATAATAATAATAATTGAATTGAATCTACTTTTGTGGTAAACCTGCCTGTAGAAATCATAAAGACTTTTTGATATGAAAGAACAAAGTTAAAATTTCGAGGGGAAAAAAGTTCAACATTATTAACAGGGGCACTGTTTAGTGTCCCTGCAGTAATTATTTTTAAGACAAGCTCAAAGTGTTAGTGCAGCAAAAAAAAAACCTAACTTGCTAAATGTTTCCTGACAAAACAAATAAGGATCATTGAACAGTTTCCGACATGAGGGCGGATATAACACAAATCTGTCAAATGTCAAATTTTTCATAAGAAGTGTTGCAATACATTTAATTCCTCTTGCTGTAACACCTATTTGTCAGGGCGCATTGAAGAGACCACAACTCTGCCTTGTCACATAAATTTCCTGTCACTTGCTACCCTCATCTCAGTTCTTCTCACAGAAGAAAAGAAGCTAGAGGACCTTTATTCAGTGTGGTTTTAGCAAAATACAGATGTGGTAGTTTTACTGTAAATAGCATAATGAAGGAGTTTTATGCGTCAGTTTTTGGCTGCATTTTGGTTTTGGGTCTGCCTCTCAATGCTGTGTCCCTGTGGATTCTGCTCTGCTACCACGGCCTGAAGTCGCCTAATGCAGTCTTCATGATCAACCTGGCAATCTCAGACCTTATGCTTG
The DNA here is from genome assembly GCA_018398635.1 of Cyprinodon brontotheroides. NCBI lineage: Eukaryota > Metazoa > Chordata > Actinopteri > Cyprinodontiformes > Cyprinodontidae > Cyprinodon > Cyprinodon brontotheroides. The sequence continues at coordinate 3,151,889 of JAGKQL010000025.1, read as the reverse complement.
CCATCACCTTGCCTCTGAGGATCTACTTTTACGCAACAGGAACATGGCCATTGGATAAAATGAGTTGTGTTTTTATCACAATGCTGTTTCGCAACAACATCCGCTCCAGCTCCATCTTCATCACGTTCATCAGTGTGGACCGGCTGCTGGCTGTGGTTTTTCCGCTAAGGTCACGGCACATACGAACCCCATCTAACGCTGTAAAAGGAGCTGCTTTCGCTTGGCTCTGTGTTGTGTTGATGAATATCCCAGAGGGCGTCAGTTTTTCAAGATATCTGAACAGTAAGAATGAATCGACTTGTTTTGAATCTGTTTACTCTGGTGATTCAAAAAAGCCTTCACCCATTGGCTATATTCAGGCCACGCTAATCCTCGTCATGCTGGCTGTCAACATTGGATGCACTGCCAAGGTATTTTGGACCCTTTGCCATCAACTCAGTGACTCTATGAGCGTGAACAGCAAGATGAAGGTGATGGTGCTTTTTGCTCTGAACTTGGTCATGTTTATCATATGCTTTGCGCCCGTGTCAGTCATCCCATTAATACAATTTACTAATTCTGATATCACACCTGTGGTATGTCTCGCTACTGTGAACTGCTGCTTGGATCCACTGTGTTATTACTTCTCCCTTGATGCCTTCTGGAAGAAAAGTGAGCAAGATGACGTGAAAATAGAAATTAGGACACATGAAACGGAGTGAGGTTCATCATGCTTTACCTTTTTTGTTGTTTTTGCTGAGTGTTTGTTGGGACTATTTGTTTTCTTTTATATAACCTTTTGTTTTGTTTTTTCCTCTCTGAAAGTAAGACCCAAATAGAGCTGCGCTTTTAGAGATGTGTTTTATGTTATAGCAGCAGAGCCGTAATGTAGCTTTCTTGGATGATGTCAGATTTAAGCCAGTCTGCAAAACCATTACAGAACTTGTAGTTTCCTTCCAGTCGGTTTTTGTTTTGGTTTGTAAATCAATGTCTAGACTCTCAAAACTCACCAGCTTTTGAGGGGCTAGAGTTAATAATAACTCAGAATTCATGAAAATTACACTGGTAAAATGTTTACCAATATAGACAATTTAAATACCAAATAAATTTTATGGACATAGCCAGAACCAAAGCACAATTAACACAGATATAGCAGCATGTCAAAATGTAAACTTGACAAAGCAGCCACAACAAGCAAGCATGTCTTTATTACTGCTGTTTGAAAAATACCTATTATTTTTGAGAATAAAAAAAAATACTTTGAGTAATGTTTGAAATGATCCAGTTTGGGCTGTGTTTAATACTTACCCAATTATTAAATGTATATATTCAGAAACTAGAAGGTGTTAGCTTTCAAATAATGTATCACATGTGTAATTTGGGCTTACAGTTCCTAAGTTATTTGCTTTTCCTTTTGGGTATGCAAAATAGGTGAGAATTTCCCAAAATGAGGTGGATGTGACATGAAAATGAAAATAAGACCTAAACGACCAGTTAAAGCTACAGTGTGTAATTTTCAGCGACATCTAAAGCTCAGACTGCAGACTGCAGCAACATGAACATCTCCCCACGGCTTCTCCCCTCCCCAACTACAAGTACGGCGAGCGTTGCGGGACAAAATAATGTCTTCCGCGACGTCCGCATCACCTACCTTCTCAAGTGATGAGGGTTTGTTTACATAGATAATTTACAGATAGTATTATTTCAGTCTGTGTAGGGTATAGATTTCATGTAGACTTTAGATAATAAATATACCCGTTATTTTTTCTACATCGTTGTGACGTTTTTGGTGAGCTGCTTTGCATGGTGATATAAACAGACTAAGTAATTATAGTCATTAGTTTAACAGCGAGATTGTGTTCGCTGGAAGAATATATATTCCCGTTTACAGAGTCCAAGTCTTGTTTGTGGCACAGGGGTTACAAGGCGAGGAAAGGAGGCGAGAGAGGCGGGGCTGGGCGTGCAGCCAGGGCCAGGCGAGGAGAGGGGTGGCCGGGGTGACTAGAGGAGAGGAGGAGAAAGGCTTGAAGATCTCAAAGGGCAGGAGAAGAAATAACGAGTGGTATATATCCGTAGCTTCGCTAATATGCAGCTTCACTTATATCTGTCTCTCTCACACTCACACCACGCCACTATCAGCTGTGGTCATTTTATGAAGCTGTGGCCTTATCTAGAGTAATGCTACCAGACATCTTGAGAATAGTTTGGTTGAAAGCGGGATGTGGGGGTGGGGTATTACGTGTATAAAAAGACAATTGTGTGTGTAGGATTAATTACCTGTCCAACAGAAAACTGGCGAACTTGGCGTCACTTTGAAAACCTTTTTCCTCCATCAGTGACTTCCATGCGATGGTAAATGCCGTGCCAATGTTGATCCGTGTTTTCGTGCGATTTCTTGTCACGCTGGGTTTATTCTCGCCAAATAGCTGTTTCGCTTCTTAGATGACGAGGGTTCGGTGTCCGCCCGGCTTTTGTTGTGATACAAGAGTAGGCATGATCCTCCATTAGATCTGATGTTTGGCCACACAGTGCCAGAGTCAGCTTTGCAAAGTCACTCACGCCTGCTGCGCCTTGTTTACCTTTCTTGTTACTGAAGCGCCGGCGATACCTGCTTTCTTCTTCTTCTTTGGCTTCAGGCAGACTAAACGCTTTTCAGGCATAATACGTTACCATCTACTGTTCAGTACCGTCTCAGTTCATCTCTCAACTTGCGCCGTAGTTACTTTTCGAGGCGATCATGGGGAGATCTACGCAATAAGTTAGTTTGTTGCCTCTGCGGCCACGTAGCGCGAAAAGATGTCAAAGCCTCCATGGCTTCGCGGGGACCCTGCTCTATGTAATTATAAATAGCGAGGAATTCTAAAGGCAACGCAAATATTATGGTTAAAAGGCTGAGCTCATAGGTGATGATAAATAACATAGTTATGTATAATATATTCAATTTCTGACTTTATATCCCTGTAATTATTACACACTGTAGCTTTAAATAAACCACTCTTTCTACAAAGAAAATGACATTATTACAGATTAACATGATGTCAGTAGCAGATGGTAAAGTTTTGAATGACTGCTACCAGTCTCAACTCAGTTGTTCTTATCTTGATCATCTTACCAGACCTTCGCTCTAGTTCAGTCTTAATCCCACAAAAACCCCACATAAACCAACAGAGCAAAACTGACACAGATATTTTATTTTCTGCAAAATGCAGCTTGATTCTTTGATTAGGTTGAGTCCCATTAGATTTAAGAAATGAGTGTAATGCCAGAACCACCCTCTAGATTAAGGGGCAACAGTGTATGCCCACCCACAGCAGACTGTAAGAATACTTTATTTATTTTTTTATTTTTTTACAGATTTGAAACAATCCAAAACAAATGGTTACAAGCTTAGCAGAATGCACCACTGGATCTCGGAACAAATGTTGGTTAGTTGGTTTCAACACGGTGAGAGAAAACAGAAAAATAACATCCGCACTTGCTGCAAACCATGAAGTAGAGGAAAGTAAAGTAAAGTTCCAGCTAAAATCTGTTGCAATCAGATGCAAGAAAGAAGCTTTAGAGAGTCTAAGAATGATAAAATAAGGGTAGATTAAATATTATTCATAGGTGGGTCCATGCATATCCTACTGAGAAAGAGGTTTCACTAATAAGCTGTAGGAAAGCTAACGGATACGAAGCTGATCGTTTGGAAAATGTTCTGCTGAGAAACGTTTGATCCCATTATTTGAAAGACTACTTTGACAGATTCAATCAGCATAAATCATAACGGTTTAGCAAGTACACTGCTTTATAGAAACAGCATTTTATTACATTAACGCGCAGCCTACTATGTATATACTGTGTACATGACTATAGATCCTGTATTCTGTATATATATATATATATCTAATGGTCTGCACCATCAACACCAAATCAAATTCCTTGTAAGTGCAAACCTACTTAGCAATAAACCTGATCCTGCTTCTGATTATGGCCTAATCACAAACAATAGAATTATCACAAACAATAGAATTATCACAAACAATAGAATTAAGGTCTGTCACATTGGACACCATATTCTTCATATAATCAACACAAAAAAAGGGATTTTTTAGTTGCGGCAGATTTTTTTTTTTTTTTTTTTTTTTGCAGGATTCATGCTGGATGCCTCCTTGCTAATACTAATGTCATGCTAAGAAGGTGTACATTATGGGCTTAGAAAAGGGACTAGATAACCTGTAAAAATACATCATCATTAGTCCCCACAGAATACATCAGGATGGTACTGTTGTTTTTTGGGGCCAAAAAAAATACATATAGGTTGGAAAATCAAACCCCCATAAAAGTCCTTCACTAACTCAATATAAGAATGACAGATCAAAACACCATACTGCTCCTCCTTAGAACAAAGTACGGTAGAGTTGGGACAGATGCAGAATTGTTAATATAATCAATAGGCATTGAACTAGACAGATGAGAATCCTACAGCAAATGCTCAGTTACCTCGTCCCTGTTCCTATAAGAGAGCAGACTCATTCCATAATTACTTCAGGGAGAACTGCAAATATAGATAAGAAAAATATTATTCTTAATGATTGCTTAATATTCATATGTCTGGATGAAAAATGTAACAGTCATATAGTTTGAATCACCACTTTCTCAGCTTCTATGAGGCATAAAAACTATTGAGAAAACACAAATGTTTTAAGCCAGTATAGCAAGTTTAAAGATAGTAGTTTAAGGTGAGCACATCTGAGGACATCTCCAGCTCGTAGACAAACAGAAATGCATCTCATCAAGATGAAATTAGGAAACTGGTACATTAATGATTTGAGTACAGTGATAGTTTTATTCATAGAAAACTAGAACTGTTACCAGGGCTTTCATATTCTGTGGGGCCTACATACCTCTGCTGCCCCCTAAGGGGAGAGTGAGATGAGGAAAAGAAAAAGTAAAGAAAAGTAAATTCAACTATTTATCCAAAATTTAACCTATACCCTTGGCTGTCTGGGGCAACAATGTTCCCCCACTTCTTCAAAAAAGTGCAGCAAATACTCATTCTGTCTAAAAGAATTAGTTTTTAACATGGATAAAAAAAAAAGCAGCAGTCAAGCCTACAGGTAAAGCATGATATTTATTTATTACTGACATCTGACTGCATCAGGGGTCTGTGCATCTCAAAGAAGCAGGTTAATTTCTCCCACTAATAGGCTTGCACAGCTCCACTACTTCCTTAACTTCAGCAGCTCCTTTGTTTCCCGTCTTCCACAGGTGTGTCTGGCCATATGTTACTGTCGGCAGGCACACCTGGATTGCTCAGTTTGGAAATTGGTTATTTTAAGATGAGATACTGAGGTTATTCTGGTCTGATCTTATCATACAGATAATATTAATAATAATAATGATAATTAATCTTATTATTAATTATAATCATAATTATAATCCCACCAGTGGTGGGACGGAGTACTCACCAGTAGTACTTGAGTAAATTTATTGATACTAGTACTGTAATCAAATCTGACTTACTACAAGTTAATTGGTCAAATATCTACTCAAGTTAAAATATTGAAGTACTCACTTTGGAAATGCTTAAGTATTCAAAAGTATATGTATTTAAAATTATTTGTGTAATAAAAAAACGAATATTAGTAAATTTCTGTATAATTTTCAGAGTAACTTTAAAGAACCTTGTAACTTCCAGAAACCACCTAATGCATTAATGCATAGAACCACCTGCTACAGATTCTATAACACCTGTAAAGAACTTCAGCATATAAATCCCTCCAAAAAATAAGGACAGTTATTTTGATAATTATTCTTATTTATTATATTATTATTTAAAATAATTATTTATATTATTTAAAAACAAACCAAAAAGAAAACAGGAGTGTCGATTCTACTCACACTTTCACCATGAAATAGAGGTTTGAGATTGATTCTAATCTATTACCACCAAGAAACTGCTACTGTGCTTTTAGACCTCATCCTGCTGAACAACTTGGCCACATGGCAACAACTAACAACTGAACAAAATGTATAAACTACAGAAAATATCTGCCCTGAGTTTCTCACATTTGTTGAATGTCATGCAAACCTCTAAACAGTGGTGTCCAAATTCAGTCCTAATGGCTGCTATCTTGCATGCTTAAATTGCAGAAAGAAAAACAGCAACAGTGGAATACAAAGCTAAGCTGAACCAACAGGAACAAGTAACAGCTTTCTAAAAATTTAGCAGATTACAAAGTACAATATTTGAAGTTATAAGTACCCCGCCCCAAAAAAAAAATACAAGTAAAGATACTCAAAAATAGCATTTAAGTAAAGTTAATCAAGAAATATACTTCACTTTCCACCACTCTTTAAATCATGCTTCTATGAACTTATATGAGCGTGTAGGCGACAGATTGAGTTTATCTTAAGATATCTTTATTCAAATACAAATAGCCTGTGAGAAATGGAAGGACAAGAAAATTAATGCAACTGTCCCCACTCTCCCCTACAAGCGATCAGGTTTCACTCCAAGCAGAGCTAACTATTGTTTTACTTTTGTCTCATACTGACTGTTTACAGTTACTCCAACATCCAGTAAATGGAACGACTGATCTTATGCGATGTATTTTCTCTTTATGTGCCTAAACAATTGATGTTTAGTTCTATTTTTGTAGATGAGCTACATTATTTGGCTGAAATCTGCTAATATGAATTTATCCAATAGGTGGCGCCAAATACACAGAACGCTCAATTGAGCGAAACTACCTGCTGCAGACATAATGGTTAAATCATACACAACTTAACAGAATATAAAGTGACCAACTAAAAACAGCTTATATTGAACTGGAGTTCATGTAAAAATTGTATTTATTCCAGTTGAGAAAAAATAAAATCAGACTCTTTGTTTTGTAATTTTTATTGAATTCACAGACGGGTGCCATCTGGCAGACAAACTATACAAATCAATTAGTTTTGTTCAGCTAACAAATCCTATGTGCTCCTTTCGTGCTGTTTTGACTTTAATCCAGTTTTTGAGCTGGACTAAGGCTTTAACATCATTTTACGAAAACATTAAGATATCCACTTCTCTCTATAGGATGAAAACATGCAAGGTAAAACTATGTTTAATGAAAATTTCATTTGGCATACTTTTCAAAAAAATCTAAATTTAGAATAAGATGGATGTCCAGATGTCTGATTAATGGAATGTCCTAAAACTAAAATACAGTTGAGGTTCTAATGGAGTCTAACTTTGCTTTGGAGAAAATGAAAGACATAGAGAGAAGCAAGAAGCAACAAGCATGTAAGAAAAGATGCAAGCAAGCGACTAGCAGTTAAAGGTTTACATTTCACAGAGCGGGAAAATAGTTGAATGAAAGTCCTGGGATAAAGTTTGCTAAGTGAAACAAGACCTCATGTGCTCGGTAGCTGATTGTTAGTGAAGCAAAAACACAAATTAAACTCCAGGGATTTTAGGAAGTAGATCAGAAGCACTGCAACCTTAACGACACATGGATACAGCAATCGTTGCACAGAAGAAATCCCCAAAGAAGAAAAACAGAGATGTTGAAACGAGCCTTTATTATTGGCGTAAGGATGTGCTACATGGAAAGATCCTGGGATAAAACAAACAACCTAGAATTGCATCACCGTTTTAGGATAAAGACCACCGATAAACAAAACAAATAATGGCAACAACAGAACAGGTGATGGAAAACCATATTTATCTGAGAACAGCAGTAATAAAGTGCAACAGAGATATGATCAGATCCACAGAGGGAGGAGGGAGTGCTACAGTGGCTGGGGTAGTGAGTGGAGATGTCTCGTTGAGTGGGAACGTCCAGGTGTTTACGCCCCGTCACAGATCACCGTCTCCACCACGAAGGTGTTCTCAAAGTGGCGGATGTGGTGGCAGTCCTTCGCCCCGCGCTTGTTGAGACCTGCGAGGAGGAACGCAAACGGATCAGAAACGTTCTGGTTTTAGATACAGGTTGCTGTTCATCCATACGTACGTCTGCGGTTGATGCGGCGCGCCAGGCGGTACGTATCCTTCCCGTTGCACAGGCGGTAGATGAAAGGCCCCAGCTGACGCATGTTGTGCACTTTGCCGCTCACCACCATCTCCTCATGAATGATGTAAGTCTGAGGCAGGTATGTTCCCTTCTGAAAGAAAAACAGAGCGAACATCTCAGGGGAAGACGGTTATCAAGGGGAACACCATCAGGAAAGAAGAGGGATGGTGAGTTTTTCTTACAGGTTCTGTTAGCTCCCTCTGTGAACAACCTCACTATGAACCCTTTTAGAACAAAGCATCAGACGGGTTCGATAAGCAAATGGCGGATGGATTACCTTGACGTTGATAAGAAGTTCCCAAAGATTGAGAGGAGGCATCACAATAGTGGTGTTTAGCTCAATAACGTAGCATTTGTCCAAAGCAATGTCATGGTAGGCGGTTAATCCCTGAAAAGGTGAAGAAAAATACAAATAAAATTAATTCCAAAATGGCAGGACTGACCTTTTTATCGATTTGATTTTGTGTCAATGTTTTATTTATTTGTTTTTGGTTAGCAACAGATGAAATATGATTGACCTCACTGAGACTTTTCATTCATTCACATCCAGATAAAAAGACTTACTATGTTAAAAGCCTTGATTTTAGCAGGGCGCCTCTTAAAAGTATTGAACGTTTTTACATTTTTATCCATTTAAAAAAAGATAACCACAAATTTCAATGTTATTTAGATTTAATTTGGTACACTTTCTGTCCAGAGGAAGCTGGGTTGGAGTTTATATTAGAAGCTCTTTATTGGTTAGGGGTCTCATCACGACAAAGTGACCCTTGCAGCGAATACATTAGAAAACAGGCTCCGGAGAGGATACATTTGAAGCAGCCCTTCTGCAGCTTTAAACTCCAAAATGCTAAAACAGCGACACACTTTGCTCCTTGCACATGCAAGCCAATGCAGCCCTCACTACCTTTACCACATACTGTATGTGGAGAAACAAGCAAAAACATCTGAACACTTTGATGTTCTGTTTCCGTTGTAGAACATTTGTTTTGGTTTTTTATAACTCACCAATCCACACAACCTCAACCTTCCACTTCTTTGTTCCCCACCCTACCTTCTCTACCTTTGTGGCTGCACCATGTCACTAGGACATCAACAGTTCTAACACTGCTCTTGGAAATCACTGCTTGGATGCAACATTAAAATCCCATGCACACATGACATATGGGGACATTGCACTGCTTGCATTTATTTTATACGGGCTAACCCAGACTCTTACCCTAAGCCTAACTACTACCAACATATAACTAACCCTAACCCCAACTCAAAGAAGAAAACTTCACCATATGGCGATCGGTTGAATGTCCCCATATGTACCTGTAAGTTTCCGGATGTGAAATATTTTACAAAATACTTCCTCCACATTGCAGGTAAAGAAAGACAACCCCCACAGGCAGACGTGTAGAAAGGAGACACCCTGTGCTGTACCTAACATTTTCTCACCTTCAAACAAAAAAAATATATATACACAAGTGCCCGTCTGCATAGGCTAAATTAAGACGATGGCTCCATCAAAATCTAGATTTGTGGCTGCACCAGGGCGCCACCCATGGATTGACTTCAGTATTTCAGTAACTATTATCGGTTTGTCAGCTTTAAGCAGGCTTATCTTTACACTCAAGATTATTTTTGTGACTTTGCGTGGATGTTACCTAAAGTTGCACGTCACCGGGACATCAACATTTCTAACACTGCCCTTGCAAACCACTGCTTGGATGCAACATTAAAATCCCATGCACACCGACTTCCAATATATCCTATCTGGTCTTCTAGATTGTCTAACTGATCTCATTACCTGGTCTAAATGTAGATTTTAGTGTTTGAGACACTCAAAGTAGTGCATAGTTATAAAGGCACGACTGCTATATATCCTACTAAACTTACAGGTCAGAGCAGAAACAGGGAAGCTAATGAAAGTTAAAGAGATGATTGAGGGAAATACTGGAAGAAAACTTGCTAAATGCTGCAAAGGCCCAGTAAAAGGGAGGTCAAAGGAATAGTACACCCAAAACACCCCATGCTGAACAACACTCTGGAGTACTTTTTGATATCTCAAATGCATCTGGAGATCTGGGAGGCTTCTTGTTGTCTGCTGACATTCAAATAATGGAGGTCTATGGCTCGAGGCAGAAAGGTCCATAAAAGTCCACAAAAACGTGTCAATATTCCTCCATACTGCTTTCGTCCAATGTATTCCAAGTGTCCTGAGTGGGTAGCATCCAGAATTTACTTTCGAAAACAAAGTCATTTAGAATGTTTTTTAGAGCATAAACAGTAGTGTATAGGATTTCCTGAAAGCGCGCGCCTGTGAGCTCACGAAAAGGCGCTACGGAAACCGGGCAGACCAAACCAGATGAAAGTGCGCATTCAGCTCGGCAAAGAACTCATGCTCTTCCTCAACACTGAAGTCCTCAGACATTTTTCTTTCGTTGTTTCTTTCTTTTGCACAGGTAAACAGCTGAATGCGCACTTTCATCTGGTTTGGTCTGCCGCTTCCTAGCGCCGTGAACGCTTGCAAGACGCCGCTTTCAGGAAATCCTATACACTACTGTTTATGCTCTAAAACATTCTAAATGACTTCGCTTTCGAGTAAATTCCTGGATGCTACCCACTCAGGACACTTGGAATACATTGGATGAGCAGTATGGAGGAATATTGACACGTTTTTGTGGAGTTTTATGGACCTTTCTGCCTCGGCCTATAGACCTCCATTATTTGAATGTCAGCAGACAGCAAGAAGCCTCCCAGATCTCCAGATGCATTTGAGATATCAAAAAAAAGTACTCCAGAGTGTTGTTCAGCATGGGGGTGAGTAGAAAATGAAGGCTAATCATGTTTTGGGTGTACTATTCCTTTAATCTCTAGCAAGACAATGAACCATAACATGCAGCACAATGTCAATTGATGGGTTAGATCAACACAAATGGTCCAGTCAAATTCACAAATAGATCCTAAGCTTATGTCTGAACTTTGACTAAAGTTCTGGACTTCAGTCTTGCAGCGGTAAGACTTGCCACAGCAATATGCTGGTGAAGATTCACAGTCATCCAGGTCACAGTTATTAAGGCTAACAAAGAACCCAACATGCCCTTTCCTAAGGGGCGGACCCATTCTTCCTCTTCAATCTGCATGTTTTCCAAGCCAAAAAAAAAAGCTTTGTTTTGCTCCACTCTATAAAGCTAACTGACATTTTGGATTGAAAAAGCTTCCTGGATGGGAAGCAAAATGTCTTCAAACTTGGAAACAAAGTCCAGTGGATTTTTTATTTTTATTTTTTTTACTTTTTTGGAAATACCACATTAAGTCTCTCCTAATCTGTGGTAAGACTTGAGAATTTAAACACTCTGCATCCAGTCTGGCTGCGTTCAAGCTTTTTTTGCAAGAAGGAATAAATATGTTTTTTTTTTATTCAGACATCTGTCATAATTTTCAGTCTTTTATAAGTAAACAATGCAAAATCCACACATCAATTTCCTTCCAGTTCAAAATTATGCACCATTTTCTTTTGTGCTGTGTCATAAAATCTCAGGAAAATGGAGATTAGGTTTCTAATATTACATAAGAAAATGTGAAAAAGTTCCCTGAGGGTAAATGTTTTTGCAATACACCGAGTTAGAAAGCAAAAGGCCAATGCAAAGCCGGTAACAAATAAGGATCTTCATGCAATACATGTTTGCCTGCGTCTGTCCTCACCCTGTGGAAATCATGGATTATATCAGCAGGGTCGCTCCCTCCGAAGTGCGGTACGGGGACAGTGATCTTCTCGTAGTTGTCAGAGAGGTAGATGCCAACATTCTCCTCCAGTTCCTGGCGTCCTCGGAGTGGAGCGTACACGGAGTCTTCATAAAGCACCCTGCAGTGAAACAGGTTCTCCTCTGGCATCTGTGCAACGCATGCACAAATATTAAGATTCAGATCAACAAATTACTTCAGAAAAATTGGTTCTGTAACCTTTCATGGAGGAATTGCAGATTCATAAGGAAGGATCTTACATGAGGTATGAAGTAGTAACGGTAGACATAGATGGAGGCCAGAACCAGACCAGCCATAAAGACCACCAGGCCGAACGTCAGGCAGCAAAGCCCACTGAGGGGGGACTTCTTGGGGCGCAGAGGCAGCACCAGCTCATCCTCATCCTGGAAAAAAAAAACAGAGAAAGATTCAACAGAGATTTGTGTCAGATATTCAATTTCAGCCAATTCAGATTTCTCCATAAGAAATCAATTTTTTCTTGTCCTACTTTGTGGATCCAATCATCATTACTATTAAAAGGGCCATAGAAGCACGGTAAGGCAGGCGGGGGGAAGCATACCATCACCCGGTTGGGTTCGGTCGCTCCGTCCCCCGTCAATTGAATTCGCCCGTTTTATGGTGGAAGTTTAGAATTGTCCGTTTTTGCAGAGAAGGAGGTGTCAATGGGGTTTGAACTTCTCTGTACATCCATTTCACCCACTGAACGTTATTCATCAATCATAATATAAACTTGGTTTTGCATTCTATGACCCCTTTAATAGCCAATTTTCAGTCATTTCCAACCATTTTTATCCCCTAAACCTGCAAAAACTCTAAAGCCAACCTTTACCGGGGAACACCCAACCCTAAACTCCAGTCAGACCTTAGTCTTAAACCTGTCAGAAAAACAGGAAATGAGGACCAGCAAAATGTCCTCCATGACACCTTGCAGTGGTATCAAACAGGAGCACACACACACACAGCTTTGTTTTCATGACATATGGGGACATTTCACTGACTTGCATTTATTTTATATGGAATAACCACAGGGTTTATACAGGAATGAATAACTCTAACTTAATGATTTTTAATGCTCTTAGAAATAATTTTAATGCCACCAACAGGTACCCGTCGACAGGCTGCAGCCATGTCCCGAATTCCTCGTTTTCCAGCCAGTTTTGTTGAAATTTCCCCCCATTCTCTAGCTTTTTCTCTGACTCAAGCTTCTTTTCTGAACATACAGCTTTGAGATCAACCGGAAGCAGTTCCACACAAATATATCGTGATATAATATGTCTGACGAAATTGTTTGTATAAAATTTTTTTTTAATAAAGCATTTTAAATACCACAATAAACACATCTAATTCATTTTAATGCCAATTAAGGCCTTAATTAAAACATTATAATTTAATGACTTTTAATGACCCATGGAGACCCTGAACCCAGACTCTTACCCTAAGCCTAACTACTACCAACATATAACTAACCCTAACCCCAACTCAAAGAAGAAAACTTCACCTTATCTTTTGAATGTCCCCATATGTTCTTGTAAGTTCCCGCATGTGAAATATTTTACAAAGTACTTCCTCCACATTGTAGGTAAAACAAGACAACCCCCACAGTCAGACGCGTAGAAAGGAGATACCCTGTGCTGTACCTAACATTTCCTCACCTTCAAAAAAAAAAAAAAAATACAGGTAATCATCTGCAAAGGCTAAATTATGACGATGGCTCTATCAAAATCTAGATTCTTTAAAAAGTTCTGAGATTTTCAATTGGGTTTCATCTTTACCAAAACCAGCATTTATGTTGGACTGAGATTGAAATTATAAAGAAGTAAACCCAAAGAAAAGTTGCTGTGATTTTTAGCTAACATCCAATCTAATAAAGTCTGCTTTGGGCCAATTTGTTTCCTCACTTAACCAAAAGTTCTAAAGTTGGATAGAACTATAAAGTTGCACTGAGTCAATTTTCTCTTTGTTGAATCTGACAAAGCTGGGAACAAAACCACTGACATTAAAAGAGGAGTAAAACAACCAGCACCCCCTAAGGTTGTAGCAGCCAGCATGTTAAAGCTGATAAATCTCCATAGAAAATGAACTTGAAGTATTTCTGCTTTAGTTCCTATCATGGCGTTTGAATGGATGAGAGTTCTGCAGGTGCAGAAACCTGCCTGGTAAGTCGGGATCTTTTTCACAAATGAAAATATTTAACTTGGTGACTGTGGAAAATCCAGACTTGTAAAAACAATGTTGGGTTTTTTCTTGTCTTGAAGAAAAACTGAACTTCCGAACTGCTAAGGCTCTATGATATTAGGAGTTATTAATGGTGATATTATTGCCAAAAAAACTTAAGCACTGAATTCAGTTATTTTTCACCTCTTTCTCAGCTGCTATTGTGATGCTTCCACTTCTATTTGAGACCTTTAGCATCGACCTCATCATCGTATTTGTTAGGTTTAGGTTTTCTACTGTGGGACTTCTTAAAACACCAAGGTCGTTAAAAATAATATTCCAGTTGTTTTGCAGGATTACATTGTGATTAGGATATTATTACAATATGTAAAGCAGGCAGAGACTTCACTTATGATGATTGTGTAAGTAAGGGGATTCACTTTATGCAAACGAAGGTCCTCAACAATCAGCCTCTAGAGATTTGTTGTATGTGCAATTATCCATTGGGCTTTTCTCTATTGACTGAAAGTCTTTTAGGAAGAGTATAAATATCTTAGATGCTATCCTAATCTCTTGTGAATCTTTTCAGTCTCTAAAGATGTTTTGGTTGAAAGTGGCAGCAAATGGTGAAGTCCAACGTAATTTCTCATGTCACTTTGCACAAAACATGATAAAAAAAAAAACAGTTCAACACAGATCTGTCAAGCAAGCTCTGGTATTTGAACAATGTACCATGATCTGCCTTCTTCCTAATTTTCTGATCATCTTTTTTTCTCTTTGGCTGTTTTTAATTAAAAATCTTAAGATTATACAACTTTGGTGTACCTCAGGGTACTGCTTTGAGGCTATTTTTTTTCCCCTTCTGAAAATTTTGAGCACTTCCAAAGAAAAAACGTAGACTTGCAGCAGTGCAGCATGTGAAGGCAGAGAAGTTTCGGGGAAGACCACCTCGATTTAAATTGGGGGTTAAGACCTTCTATCTCCTACCTTTTTTTTTATCTTATATTAGACTAGTTAATCTGTGGTCCTACTCAGTTGAGGTCCAACTGTTATGCTAGTTATACATCCTGCTTCTATCCCCATTTGCTTTTTTTTTAATTTTTTTTTTTATATTTTATCGTTTAATTAAGGTAAAGCAATCTGAATTTTCCTTTTACTGAAATGTGCTCAACAAAGAAACTTGCTTTGCCTTACTCTCTGTTAATAAACATTTTATTGAAATACATAAGAAAAATGAAATGTGTAACAATACAATTTATAAACTACTTGAGTTCTGCTCAGTAAAAGTGGAGCCTGTAGAACAAGCTGTATTTTCTATTTCTTAGCATGTGAATAAATTGATGTAATTTCAGGAGTTTTTTATGTAAATAATATTAGCAGACATTGTTTTCAGGGCTTATAGAAAATCCTTTTAAGCTTAACATGAAGAATATTCTGTATCAGATATTCCACTGGCTGCATGCAGAAGTATAGATGATTGTTATTGCTATAGTCTGTGCTGTTGGTTTCATTTCGAAGCTACATGGAGGTCTGCACTCATGAACTCTGTAGGTTAAAGGAGGACTTTACTGCTTTTTTTTATTAGCAAGTGGTCATAATTTATCATTAAATAGAACATTCGTTTCTCAAGCATCTTTTGTAAAGTTTGGTAAGCGACATTACACCTTTGTTGCACTCAAATAGTAAATTATATTGTAAAGATTTAGTCACTGGTTAAAAAGATAACTGGTTTACTGTGACCTATATGGTAATTTATCAAGGTAGCCTGCTTTTATATCAAACTTTATTTATAAAGCACCTCACACACACAGAAACTAAAGTGCTGTGCAAGAAACCATCAAATTAATCAAAATAAATGAAATATAGGAGAATAACCAGATAAAAAACAGCTTAAAAATCAAACATCAACATCCTTTTTAGTGCTAAAAGTCAAGAACAGATTAATCTTTAAAAGAGATTTTATATGGTCAAAGACAAAGCATGTCTGACATGCAGGAGAAAATTTGTTATTAAAATCCACTAACACCTAAATAAAGTGCTTTACAGATATCCAGGCGAATGGTCAGAAAGGAATGAAAGTGTTCTTTGCTTAACATGGATGTTATTTTGCTGCTAAAAGTAAAAAGAAAAAAAAAGATTTAAGAGCAGCTTTTATCTGGCTCCCGAAGATAAGACGGTTTTCCATTTTTAAAACACGTTTGATAGTCGTGATAATCCGGGTTTAAAGGCAGGCTCTCTGATGTGCAACAGCATCAAAACACAAAAAGTTTAAAGCCATCAATGCCTTCACATTATCCAGCATTTCAGAACAGATCTGACAGTTTGAATTTCACCTTAGTGGCACATAGATCTGGCTATCACTGGCATAAAGTAAATTGGATACTGGGATCATTTTTTTCTCTCCAAAGAATGGATTCAATTAGGAGCGTGTACAAAAGCAACTATTCAAAATGGCCCTTCCCAGCCAAACGGCAGGAAACTGCCACTGGAGTGACGCCCTCATTCTCCTGGAGGAAGGACTCCACCCTTCAACTGAGAGACAGGGTCTGACCAGGAGAAGATGCTTCTCTTTAGATCTTAATGTCCACAAATCATGACAGAAAGAATATTTTAGTACAAAGATTGATGTTTAAAAAGGGAATCTTAGGGGACCAGCCAAGGGCTCATCATGGAAAGTGGGGAAATTTTGAATGGGTAATACTGTAGGGAATAAAAAGAAGGGTGACTAAAACTGAACCGTGAGAAATACAAAGTGTTGGATCACTCAGGTAGGTCTTGAAAAATAAGAATGAAGAATTTAGTGACTGACTGTTTCAAAGGCTGCAATTAAATCTAAAAAGAAAAGAAGACAGGCGACAGAGTCTAGAGGTGAAAACATATCGATGAAAACTTATACAAGTGCAGAGTCTGTGCTGTGCAAAGATTTAAAACAGGACTGGAAATTTTCAAAAACCTTATTTACTAAAAGAAAGTCCTCTAACTACATTTCCACAATCTCAAGAATTTTAGACATGAAGAGCACTTTTGAAATGGCTCTAAAATGGACTGATTTTTCCACATCAGGTTGTTAAACAAAGGCTGAACTCCAGTTTCTTTAAAATGTCCCGGGACTGCTCCTAAAGATGAGCTGCTGTTGATACTTTGGTAACATTTAGACTTTATTAATCTAGTCTTCAGCTGAGCTACAGTTTCGCTAACTGTGTAAAACCAAGAGCTGTACTGGTTCTGGTTAAAAACAAGAGAAGATAGGAAAAACCAGAGGACATAAGGCTGTATGATGCAGATTATATCTTATCATTAATGTAAATTAGAGATGAGTCAACAAAAAACATCACATGCCTAATGTGTTAGCAGCAGAGCAGATCTCTGAAACACTCCTTTTATTTTAAGGTCAGTGGATCCTGTTTAGACTGATGTTTTACTTTTAGTTCTACATTTCAGTGTTCTTATCTTTAATGTTCAAGTTTTCCTCTGAACAGAACTTTATTCATTGTCTTTATAAGTAGCATTTAATTAATATTTTTAACTTGCTTCTATTGCTTTATAGAAGCAGTACTTGCTTACACTGGAAAAACGACCTAGAAAGAAGTAAACGTTTATTAAATTAGGTGTATTTACCCTTAATTTGAGTAGGTAATTGAGATAGTTTGCCAATGGAATGATTATTTTTACTCTTAAAATAAGATAACATACACTTAAATTTTTCTTGTTTGTTTCATTGGCAAAATGTCTGTTTTACTTCCTCAATCCAAGAACAAATGCACTTATTTTAAGAAAAAATTACTTATCTAGATCTCGATTTTTTTCCAGTGCATTTGCTCAAGCTGGTTCACCCTCTCAGATCATGTTTTGTTTTTGTTTTTTTGCTGGTTTTGTATTTTGAATTTTTCTGACTCTTTTCAGAATCTAAAATAAAAAGCATAGATAGAATAAAAGAGGTATTGTAGATATTTTATGCAGATATTGTATGAAAACATACAGGATCCCCTCCTACCTCCTTAATTGAAATAATTTAATTGGTTTTATTAGAGCCACAGCAAAGGAACCCAAGAGCAACATGTGGTCTTGGAATCGCAGGAAGCAGAACCGCTGTAATTAATACTGAAAAATGCTGATATTAAATGTTTTTTTTTTTGGTCTAAACCTCCAAAAATTGTATTGTGGTATTTTTGACCTCTGATCCCTTACAGTAAACTGTTTTGGAGACGGTGTACATATGAGTTTATGACAGCGTCGTCACTGAACAGGAAGAAAACTCATCAAATACCGCTAACAAAACTAATTCCTTCTTGTTGTATCTTTAAACACATATATCCATTTACAAACGGAGGAACAAGAAAAGAGCTTCCAGGCAGCATCCTTTCAGCCCACTCATCTCCGCTATGAAGAGGCAGTGAAACTAATCAGAATCAAACAACGGCTAAAACAGAAACCCACATGAAAAGGAAATGCTGCATTTCAAGCAGAAATAATCAGGCACGGCTCCATTCAGATAAAGGGCCGATGTCAAGCCTGCTGATGAAAACACAGACAGGGATGGTGGTGAGTAATCTGCAGAAGCCGCCTCCAGTCTCACGGCCCATCTGCTGGTGCCACGCGCCCCAACCTGTGTGGGCAGAGTGGCACTATACGCTTCAAGAGGGCCTTCCACTTTACAACAACCTGAAAGTGGTTTGGAGCTTATTTTGGAAATACTGCTGAGAGACTGAGGAGAGTAAAGAACTAAAGGCTGCTATTCTTAGCCGGGAAACGAGGCGTAAAAAATAAATAAACTGACAGCTGTTAGAGGAACCTTTAAAATAGAGGGGAAAAAAGAAAAACCAGGGTGAGTTTTATTTTATTTTCCAAAGGAAAAACAAAAGGCTTAAAAAGGAGAGTGTTTGCTAGACATGGTGCAGCATCTTCCATCGAGCTGAAGTTCAAA
This sequence comes from Cyprinodon brontotheroides, assembly GCA_018398635.1. Taxonomy (NCBI): domain Eukaryota; kingdom Metazoa; phylum Chordata; class Actinopteri; order Cyprinodontiformes; family Cyprinodontidae; genus Cyprinodon; species Cyprinodon brontotheroides. The sequence goes on along the minus strand of JAGKQL010000025.1, from coordinate 3,133,040 downwards.
TCTCCTGCTGCTCAAGGAAGCATTTGGAGGCAGGACACAACAGAACAGTGCATGTGTGAAAAACACTTCTCTTTGGGTTCTTTGTGTTCTGTCGTCCCACTGATGGAGGATAGAGGCTCTTTCACACCAGCTGACAGCGTGACACACCATGAGGCCCGTCCATCCTGGGTACAAATACTTTTGGAACATCACAAAAGGAAATTGCATAAAAATCACCTCCTTGCTGGAGATGATTTCTACCTGGAAGTTGACTGTCTTTAAATGGTTTTAAGTTGAAAGTGAAAGAATCTGAAGCAGCCTCCATTATCTGTAATTGTTTTACTTGATATGTTTTTTTATGTACCTGCCATTTAATTTAATGCATCTCTGTTTATTATGCAACTTTGCTGCTTCTTGGCCCCGACTCCCTTGGAAAAAAATGTTTTTAATCTCTAGGATTATATTCCTGGTTAAATAAAATTTAAATTCCTTCAGTCAGTTCCAGATTTGAAGCATGCTTAAAGTGTTTGCACACATTCTCTTCCATTGCAGACCATCATCTTCAGCACTCTGTATCATTGATGCAGGGGTGCTGCTACAGCAAAGTTCAGGACTGCCTGCTTTGCCAACTGTGACAAATTATTCTGCGTGCACTGCAAGACTCTGCATCCCATCTGCCATTTTGTTAGCTGAAGCAATTTTATCTTCAACTTTACCCTCTATGAAGGGATCAGGTTTGCACATTAAACATGAAGGGGGGGCAAGGCCCTATCGCGTCTGAGCAGAGGAAGGAACGTAGCCTAGTCTTTTTTTTTTATAATGAAGCTAAATTTAGACTAAAGCATGCATCTGCAAAACCTGGAAACCTGCACGATGGAAGCAATTCCACAGAAGTAATTCTGCTTCTTAAATGTCGATTCATGCAAATAAATAAATAAATAAATCTAGAAATAGATGCGCAGGTGCAGGCTGTTTTGCTCACCAGCTGCAGGCTGCACAAAGCGGCCATCGCGCAACCGAAGTAATGAAAGGACAAGGTGTCCATGTAAAATAGGTCATTAGATAACGCTAAAAAAAAAAAAAACTAAGGTTCTAACAACAATAGAGTCTCACCGTCGGACGGGGGATGAGGATCTCCGTCTTATCGCCGTCATTGTCCCCTTTCTGTCCCGCCACAGGCTGGAAGCTGATCTTCACCATGGCGCAGGTGTCTTCCTCACCTCCTGCTCTGAAGGTGCCTCTGATGCGTAAATTGGAGCCGTCCTCCCAAACCAGCGTCTGCAGGGCCGCCCTCTCCTCACCGTTCAGCTGTTTTTCTCTCCCTCCACCGGAAGTCAGAGGGCTTGATTTTTTTTCTTTTTTTCTCCTCCAACAAAATGATGTTCTTAAAGGACCAGTCCGGAGTTTTTTCTTTGTTTTGGGTTTTATATTTGCGCCCTAAAACTGAACCCAATTTAAAATAAATAAAAGCTCAAATATTAATCATTTACTAAAAGGTTTTATTTTCTACATGGTTTAAGCAAACGCGTAATTGTAGGTATCAGTCATCACATAACGGGGCATTAGTCAGACCCTGTGAAATGGGTCACATAGGAAATCTATTTGCTCCAAAGACACCGCTTTAAAACGCCTGTCAGGCTGCCAGTTTCCATCATTTACAATCTGATCGGATTTCTGAAAGGGGATTTTTACTGTCCTCAGAAAGACCAACAATAATCCCACATTTTATGACCAACCAGGAATCTCTTTTGTTACAATGTGACAAAGAAGACATTAGAGAGGAAATGTAAACTTGCCTTCCAAATCATATCTATTGATAAATATTACTTTCACATCTCATATCTCAAAGTTCTGACTTTAATCTCAGCGTTCTGACTTTAATCTCAGCGTTCTGACTTTAATCTCAGAGTTCTGACTTTTTTTCTCAGAGTTTTGACTTTTTTCTCAGTTTTCACTTTAATCTCAGAGTTCTGACTTTTTTTCTCAGAGTTCTGACTTTAATCTCAGCGTTCTGACTTTAATCTCAGAGTTCTGACTTTTTTCTCTCAGAGTTTTGACTTTTTTCTCAGTTTTCACTTTAATCTCAGCGTTCTGACTTTAATCTCAGCGTTCTGACTTTAATCTCAGAGTTCTGACTTTTTTTCTCAGAGTTTTGACTTTTTCTCAGTTTTCACTTTAATCTCAGCGTTCTGACTTTAATCTCAGCGTTCTGACTTTTAATCTCAGAGTTCTGACTTTGATCTTTTCAGAGTTCTGACTTTAATCTGGAGCTGTTCTGACTTTAAATCTGGAGCGTTCTGACTTTAATCTCCTTTTTCTGACTGTAGGCTCCAAATTTTTGACTTTTTTCTCAGAACCCCTGACTTTAGTCTCAGCGTTCTGACTTTAATCTCAGCGTTCTGACTTTTAATCTCAGCGTTCTGACTTTAATCTCAAGAGTTCTGACTTTAATCTCAAGAGTTCTGACTTTAATCTCAGCGTTCTGACTTTAATCTCAGCGTTCTGACTTTAATCTCAGCGTTCTGACTTTAATCTCAGCTGTTCTGACTTTAATCTCAGCGTTCTGACTTTAATCTCAGAGTTCTGACTTTAATCTCAGAGTTCTGACTTTAATCTCAGCGTTCTGACTCTTAATCTCAGCATTCTGACTTTAATCTCAGAGTTCTGACTTTAATCTCAGAGTTCTGACTTTAATCTGAGCGTGTTCTGACTTTAATCTCAGCGTTCTGACTGTAATCTCAGAATTTTTGACTTTTTTCTCAGAATTCTGACTTTAATCTCAGAAAGTTCTGACTTTTTTTCTGTAGAGTTCTGACTTTAATCTCAGCTGTTCTGACTTTAATCTCAGCGTTCTGACTTTAATCTCAGAGTTCTGACTTTAATCTCAGCGTTCTGACTTTAATCTCAGCGTTCTGACTTTAATCTCAGAGTTCTGACTTTTTTCTCAGAGTTTTGACTTTTTCTCAGTTTTGACTTTTTTTTCTCAGAGTTCTGACTTTTTTCTCAGAGTTCTGACTTTAATCTCAGAATTCTGACCTTTTTCCCCTCAGAGTTCTGACTTTAATCTCAGAGTTTTGACTTTTTTTCTCAGAGTTTTGACTTCATGCTTCCTTCAGCAGGACTTCATATCTGCCCTCATTGCAGAAGGAACCACAAGCTGGTTTGGGGAGCACAGTGGTACTTTGCTTTTTTAGCTAGTTCAGTCTGACGAGTTTTATCAAGAGGAAGATGAGAGATGTTAGAAACCTGACATTTCAGTTCAAATTATACTTTCATTTTATTATGGTACTCCAACTTTACGAAACATTAAACTTTAGGTTTTCAGCATCTAAACTTGTTATAATCAAAATTACAATGAAATGAAATGCTCGAGATATTTCACAGTTTAATTGAAAGTATTGTTACTGAAAAGGCGTAGTTAGAGAACCAAATTCAAGTAAAACAAAAAATACTGTTTGAAAAAGAAAAGGCCTTTTTTTCCATCTGTAGTCATTTACAGGATCCAGTTTTGCTTTTTCTCCACTCAAAGAAATCGTGAGACGAATGTGTTTTATCTCAAATGTTTATTGAATCGTTGGGCCCAGGCCTTTGACACATCAGAAAGCTCCCACACAGTCACTGCCGAAAGTCAGCAAGGGTTCATGTTGTCGTTTCAATACTGTCTAAAGCTGGAAGGGAAGGGGACGGGGCAATTCCAGTACAATCTTTAGTTCAGCATCATGCACAGCCAGAGGAGCAGCATGCATGTTCAGAGTGATCGAATGGAGCGTCGGCCTCTTACAGTAGTGTTATCTGATTACATTACACCGAGAATCTCACTGCAAATGAAGACGATATGCGGTTTAATCAGCCGTCTTCAGCTTCAGCACACACCAAAACACTCTGCTACCCACAATGCTTTACACTCACCATTATACTGGAATTATAGAAGGCTCAAACACAAAGAAAGGGGTGATGATAAGAGTTATAATCAGGTCCCACTTGAAGCTCTCAAACAGCGGGGGTTAACATGGCACTCTGTTACTCACCAAAGCGGTAAGACAACAGGAAGGAGAAGAAAACTGCTCCAAGTAAGGAGAAATTAATCACCCAGCACCTCACCAAGTGCAAACGCGCACGATTTAATGTTAATGCTCTGCTCTTCCCTACACTCCCCCATCTGCAACGCTCCCTGCATAATTTCTGCAGAGATCCTCAAAACGTAGATGAAGGGAAAACAAAACGAACGGACCCAGAGCCGTTACCATGACATTCCTCTGCTGTACAAATTGTTAAAAGATCCTATAGGTTAGCTAAATGTGAGCTGGCCCTTTAAATTATGTACAAAGTTAAACCCACCAGTTATCATTTCAGCAGTAAATGAAATGCAAACTGTCACTTTCTTTTTGCTCCAGAAAGTAACTTAATAACCAAAAACAGCTTGTTTAAGGTAACGTATATATATATATAATATATATTTTTATGTCAAGGTTAAACAAAACTCTACAAAGCAAAAAAAAGAAAAAAAAAAGGCATATGTACACGATCACCCTGTCCCAGATAATTAAAAAATAAAGGAGCCAAATCCTGGCCTTTAACTACTTCATCCCTTACATCCCTCTCTTCTCCTACTGTGCTTCAAGTGCTGTCAGAAAGCACACAGGAGGTAATAAATGGTTCTGATGGCATCTGAGAGCTTGTAAAACACGCCACAGTTGCTTCGTTAGATGAAGGCCAAGATGCAAACTAAAGCAGCTGCTGGGATGCATGTTGATTTGGATGCAGAGCCCAGATGTTGCAGCCGTAACACCAGGGACAGCCGTGGAGGCGTCTTATTTAAAGGCATGCAACCATAGTTCTGATGCTCCTGTTCGTACCGCTTATCTTAATGTCTTTGATGACATTCAGTGTGTGCATGTTTAATTAGGATAAGCCTGTGTGCGTATCCACCTCTCAATTAGCCTGCCTTAGTTACAATGCATTGGATTTGTTCTTTCGGTGATGAACTCATGTGGCAACTTAAAAAATCAGCAGCATCTATTATTTTTTTCTGACATCTTTTGAAAGAAATAAAACATATTAAATGTTCTGAGGGGGGGGCAGAGGAGCTGACGACTTCCTGGTGAGCTGATGTGGGTTTGTTTTGTTTTTTTATTGATTTGATCCTCAGTTTTTGTTCAAAAACCAGAGCAGCTGTTGGCGATGGGTCCATTAGGCAGACGCCGTCTGGATGCTTCCCCAGACTCGGTCCTGGCGGCTCCGTCCTTGCCCTTCTGTGCGCCCCCCTCAGGCCTCCTGCGGCGCGGGCCTCTTCAGGTCCCTGATCTGTTTGATTAAGTAAGTTTTTTCGTCATTGAACTGTTCGTCCTCTGTTCTGTCGTTCTGGAACTTGCTGAGAAACTCGATGAGTTTGGTCTGGTTCTTCAGCAGGATGTCCAGGATGGGCTGCGTCTTGTTGGGGTTGGCCACAAACACCTGGCAGTAGACAAAGAGAAAGCAACGCGGGTCAATAGAGTAGATGTATTTTCTGTTTTAATAGAGCATGAAAACAGGATCCCCCACAGCCTGATGCTGCCAGCAAACACTTTGATTATGACCATAATGTTTTCTGGTTGATCTGAAAGTACAGAGAAGCTACTGTTTTTATATACTTTGGTAAATCCAACATGTACAGTGCACATAACCACGAAATTAATGACTTCTTAATGACAGATTAAAAGTAAACATCTATCCTTAAACTGACAGCCAGAGGAAAGACACTAAAACGGTGGCGATCAGGAGTCCAGCATGTTGGACCGACCGAAGCCAGCGAATGGGGGACTGAAACACAGAGAGAAAATGGCCGATCTTAAAAGAAACCAAATATGGAGCGCTAAATTGTGTGGGCAGAAGAAATCAAAAATACACATGCAGTAAGTGGGCGCATTGTGGGTGAGCTACACAATTTTTTCCTGTAAAGGATAAGATGTGCAAATAGGTTCAGTTCCGCTCCAATTATAGGAGTAGATTGTATGAGGTACTGGTAGTTGGGGAGGGGGGCTGTAAAAGGAAGGAGCAGTCCTAATCAAATGGGATAATAATTATGATTATCATAGAAAAATTATAGCCATAATAATGAAGAATATAGTTTATAGCAGATTTTACGTAAATATCTAATTCTACTACAAAGAAAGACAGAAAAGATTTAAAAGAACGAAAATAAATCATAAAACCCAGAAAAGTTTCCTTTTTCCGTTCCTTGACTCCAAATCTATTTAATTCAGTTTATTTCTTTAGCTCCAATTCACAACATAAGTCATCTCAAGGCACTTACCCTCTAAGCAGTACAACCAGATCATCCAGTCAAATTGATTTACAGTTTTCTAGCTAAGGAAAACCAGTTGACTGCATCGACTCATTGACTCGAGCTGGGCAATCCCTCACACACACTAAGCATGCTTGTAGCCACAGTGGAAAGAGGAAAAAACTCCCTTTTAACAGGGAGGGAAGAAACCTCCAGCAGAACTCAGGCTCACCAGTGTGAGCCGACCATCTGCTGAGGCGACTCTGGAGTTCTTGGCTGGAGCATGTAGAAGCAGAGACACAAAAGTTACTTTAAAAAAGGCTCGCCCCCGCTACTAGGAAACACCACAACCTCGTGGAGAACCATCCTGATCTTACCGCGAGCTTTTTCAAGGTTTCACTTTCGTGAATCAAGTCTGGAGACTCTCCGTTAAAGAAAATTTGGAGCCGTTCACCCAAGCTGAGCGTCCAATCAGCGTTGGCACGAGGGTTGAGGTGTGTGGCCCTTACGCGAGAGCGCAACGTAGTTCAGGGCTAAAGAACATGGCTGACTTCAGCCGATAAGAGGAAACACTTAGCATTAAGCGTGGCTATCAAAGCAAAGTTTTGCTCGGAATTACAGAGCGTATTTGCCTTCACTGACAGAAGAGCAAAACACTGCTCTGGAGGCTTTTCTCAGGAAAACAAAAGATGTTTTGCTTTTCTCCCCTAGCCTGGCTGTTAGTACGCCATATGCTGATGGATTGGCTTGACGGGGCCCTGCCTATCAACCAACATAGCCACACCACACAGCCCCTTCCCAAATTACTTCCTGGCAATTCCTGAAGGTTCTTGTGATGAATATGCGGGAGCAAATCTATCTGGCTGGAGTCAGGTTAGGGAAACACATTGTGCCAGGCACATGAGCTCCAAGCCAGCTACCATGTCAGAGGATGAAAGAGAGCACATACAGCCAGTCACATTCAGAGAAACAGGACTACACTGCAAAACAGGACGATCTCGAACATCCCATCTAAAAACAAATGTGTTGATGGCAGAGGCTGTTAAAAAATTCAGTTGATTTATTTTCATAAACCCTATTTAAATTCAGTTGTATCGTTTTTTTTCTTATTCTAGTTTGGTAGAATTGCTTCCTGTTACATTTATTTATGTCGGCCTGCGCAGGCATTGTTCTTCCCCACTAATATCATTCTACGATTATCACTACTGACATTCCAGATTTATTCACATGTACACAGACTCTCAATCCTTTATCTGTCTCTGAACTAATTCTTCCGTTTGTGGCCAAAACAGCTGCAGATATTTTTCTGTTTGAGCTAACTTTCAGACTGAATAAAGATGTAAAACTGCTCTCTCAATCAATTTAAACATTTAATAAATCACTTTGCTGTTGTTATTTTATTTGATCATCCTGTTCCTGTAATTTGGTCATTCAAGGCAAGACCTGCATAGTCATAAAAGACAAATCCAAAATTATTATTTTGCACTTTTTATAAAGTTATCAGTTTCTCTGTTTTGATGCACACAAACCATCTGATGCTCAGGCCTAAAGAACAAACCAGTAATCAATTCCTGGGCTGATAAAAGCAAATATAACCCTCTCAACATCAGAGATGGTGTGCAAAGACAAAGACTGAACTATCGGCACCTTTATATATGTTTTTATCTTTATTTCTATTATTTCACACAGGATGGAGGAGCAAGTCTTTAGTAAATATTTTATGGTTTCATCAAAAATGACCCCCAGATTTATAAAGCCACATTTTGTTACCTTGCTAAGATCGCCATGGTGCTCTCTAATGCCAGAGGTAGCACGACCTGGGGCAATAATCCGTTTTATTTGAGATTAATTGTAGACCACAATCAATCAGCCAATGCTTGAAATATAAAAGGCCGTTTGTCAGTGAGCTCAAGTGATGACCGCAGACCTCTTAAAGCATCTGGAGATTATATTTCAGACTGTTTAAATGCACTAACCATAAACAGGGAATATTTATCAGTGGTTTGTATGACGTTCTACAAATACTAAGCGTCAAGTTGATCAATTTCATTGGCTCTGACAGAAAGATGGAAAGCTTGGAGTCTTTAGAATTTAGAGTTTGTATCACAGCTTGAAATGTTTTATTGATTCCTCTAATATAAAACCACAAGGCTAGCCAACAATGAACATTGATATATCTGGCTAAATAATTCACTCAATGCATCATTAATTCAGGAATTTTACATTAAAAACAGATCCAAGGATGAATCCAAGGATTGTGTAAAAAAGCTGCTTCTTTAAGCCAAGCTAGCGTCCGTCTTCTGTCAAGCTCCTGGTTATCGGCTGAACACACATTACCTTAAACACGTGGAAAGCCTCAAACTGGATGTTGCGGCTCTTGTCTCGCAGCAGATTCATCATTAGCTTGAGATTCTCTGGCTTGCTGATATATTTTGTCATTATGGTGAAATTGTGCCTGTCGAGGAGCAACTCGCCGAGCAACTAAAACATTTCAGAGACAAAGAGACAAACAAAACATTAATAAAAGACCCAGTGATATAAATTAACTAAACAACTTTGACCTTTTTAGATCCTTTCCTAACATTCAGGTTTAAACGACTTTTTAAAACCATAATTATCATGAATATTGTAAGAATAATAATGAAACATCAATCTGAGGTGAAATAAATATAAATTCGTATTTAAAGCATTTTTTCTCTCACATTATTCAGAAATCAGTTCAAATAACCACCAATCTGCATAGCTAACGTAAGCTTTAGTGGTTCAGTGTGTAGTTTATTGTCTAGCCACTAGAGGGCAGAAATGGATCGATTCATTTACAGAAACTCAACCTCTTCTTTAAATAGCCGTGCTTTACTAGGAGACCTTTTTTATACGCTCAACCTGGGGCCCTTACCTTGAGGGACTGCCGTTTAGTCACGTAGTTTTCTGAGTGCAGCAACTTCTCATATTCACTGAAAAACTAGAGGAAGAGGAAAGCAAAGGACAGGGTAAACAGCCGTGGTTAGAGACGAAAGGCTGATCAAGACCAGACTTTCACAACATTATCTCCGTCTGATATCAACAACGGGGACAGAAAAGAAAACTCCCACACAAAGTGACAGCTACTACATGTTCTCGCTCTGCAAACTGTGCCCCAAATGGCTAATCTGGACATGCTAGAAGGAAAAGTTGGCGACAAGCTGGTCAGACAGACCAAGTGTTCATCTGCAGCTCTTTAAGTTCTGAGTTTCAATGAGAAAAAAAAAAAAAAAAGAAAACTAAAAAAGTTGAACAAGCAGCAGTCTTTTCTTCTCTGACTGTAAAATAATGAACATGAATGAACTATTTTCACATTTAAAACCTGAAATTGTTCCTGTTTAACTCCTAAACTTTAACTATTTGCTGGGTTTTAAGTATGTGAGGACTCACTTTGTCGTAATGTTGCTCCAGAAACTCGGCACTCAGTAGTTTGTGTCTTGTGAGAAGGTCCTGGAAACAGGAAAAAATAAATAAAATAAAATGCTTTGAACTAATCAGCATTAAACACAATGTTATGACCAGTTTACAGTTTGATTTGTTCTTTAGAAAACATGCTCTGTGCTAGAAGGTGAAGAAATAAATCCCGGGAAATGGTGTTATTATACTATATATATATTATACTTAAGAGAGAAAAAATGTGTTTTAGCTGCTTTGTTAAAAAATACTTAATCTCACTCATGAAGCATATTTATTGCTGAAATTCAATTAATTTAGAATCTAAAAGAAGAGATTCTGCCTTAAATTCGTCGGCAAAAACTGTTCCAACCGCTGCATTTCTGAAATCTCCCAAGTGATGCACGACTTTACACGAATGAATGTGATTGGTCGTTTATCAAGAGGACGGGATTGTTGTGGCGGAAGGTCCGCAACAAGTTTGATTGATGTCATAAACCTCTGTCTTCTTCAATGAAAAAGTTTCCAAGCAGCAAACAAATCAACATTGGCTGCTCAAACACACAGCAATGTTTCTTAAATAAAGAGGTGAGGATGAGCCAATCATATGAGCGCATCTTCAGCAGGATTTTCCCCCTCAGCTAAAATATGTAACCGACTTACTTTGAAAGTGGCAAATGCATCTGAGGCGATGTCAAAGGTGGACATCTCCACGTATCTGAAGAAGTCGTAGAACTGATCCGACCACAGAGTGATCTTGGCCAGGGGTTCGTGTCTGATGCACTCCCTCAGCATGATGCCGCAGTTCAGGGCGATGTCTGGGGACTCGTACCTGCGGGGCAACAACAGCTCTTTACAGCTTCACGCTTTTTAACTGAGGCAAGCAGCATTTTAAAGGGAGAGTTGAGTCGGAATAAAGAAAATCTGGTAGTAAAATAGAAGATTTAGATGCAGAGGAAAAGTGGATAATTACTGATTTTTAACTAGAAAAGCACAAGCTGGAAACTTAAAATTCCTATCTTTTTTTTGTTCATTAAACACACCAAACAGGAAAGAACAGGTTGGGCAAACAACACTCTTTTAAACAACTGCTTAGCTACTGTTCTCATAATTAAAAAGATGTAAGGAATTTGCTTTATAAGAGATTACAGGCTGAAAACTTTGAGACCATTAAAAAAAAAACAAGAAAAAAAAATAAATAAATAAAATAAAAAGAATTGAGTTAAATAAAAGCATTCTTGTGTGGCTGCTTACCCTTTCAGCAACATGAAAAGGATGTTTTGCTGGGTACACAGGTACTCTACAGTAGGTGTCCGAGTACCAATCTGGCGCCTCAAGATGTTGTTGAAGATCTGTGCTACATCTTTCTTTCCCTGTTGGTGACAGAAAAACACATGAACTCCTATTAAAGTATATACTACAAACAAGCAAAGATTAAAATTTTTATTTTTCTTTGTTTTTTTAATGGACTGTCATTTTATTATGAGTTGTTTTTATAACTCAAAAGCTAAGTGGTGAATGTTAGCAATAATAACTTGCATAATCCATTTCTATATTCTAATCCCGGTTAGTTTAGGTTGTTCCTGAATAAAGGCTGGGGAGAAAACAGCAGCTGATAGAGAGTAGAAGCTCCAGAACATAAACAACAATCGTTCCTTTTAGACTGCAGGAAGCTTTTCTCTTAGTTCCTCAAACCTTTTTTCCCTGTAGAGCGAGCTTCAGCTAAATGCATCCTGCAGAACTGCTTTTAAAAGGCCTTTTGGGACAATTTTCTCAAAACAACTTCTCTTTATTCAGTTCCTTGTTGATGTTTATATACCTTTTAAATTTTCTCCTATATGTTTGAGTTGTCAGTGTAGGTTTATCACAATAAACCAATTGCACAATGATTATTTGCATGCAGCTCCATTATTATCTGTTTCTTCCTCTCTTTTTACTTAAAACTAAGTAAAAAAAAAAACTTTCCTCCAGTGCATCAGTCTCCACTCACCACTTCATTCTCATGTCATCAGTGTAAGAACAACTTCACTTATGCATCAGGTATTTGCCAGATGCACCGTCTCACACTGCTGAGTAGCACGTTGTAACATGAGAGCCCTGTCAGGAGTAGCAAGGCAGTGAAACGGTTGTTTAGATCTTATAAAGAGATGAAACTGGCTGTGAAGCCGACAGCAGAGCAGTGTGGGAAACCTTAACCTGGACAAGCTGACCTGTAGCACTTGTTTTAAAGCAGTACCAATCTAGTAGCGATTGCATCTAAAACATAATCAAGCTGCAGTTTCCCCAGCTGGAAAAAAAAAAAAAATAAATACAACCAGTGAACAATCAATATGTGTTTAATCGTTTTGCCCTCTTACAGATAGTGCAGGTCGCATCAGCTCTAAAGAGATGATGCTTTTAGTTTGGATGAAAAGTCGGAATTTTTGGAGAATGTAAACTTTTGAAAACCAATATGAATTTCCAGGGAAAACACACCAGTCACAAACACAGCAACTGCACGGCTCTACAAGAGCAACAAAGACGACTCACTGAAGCAGAGAGAAGATTGTTTTGGGTTCTGCGGGTTTTTTTATTTCAGTTTATTGATTTTGGTTTTGCTTGGTTATTTATGCAAGTGCATCGTTTTCAAACAAAGAGTGAATGTATTTTATTTGTTGCGGATGCCCAAAATCTCTTCCAGTTGCAGTGTTACTTTCAAACTTTATTGATCTTTGAGAGAGAGGTATCTTGCCTTTATAAACAATATAAAAAAAAGGGGCAAAGTATGTTGCTCCGCCCACTTGGCTGGTGCAGGGATTCTATACAACATTAAACATAAATTCTTATGGTTTTTTATTTTAAAATGGCTCCTCTTTCTTCTTTTCCACAACACAGATTTGTAAAAAGCATCAGCAGGAAACTGAGCTGATCGCATGTGCAGAATCACCACAAGTCGCACCACAATTCTTTTAATTATCTGCTTGTGAGGTAAGGAGGCCGCTCTAAGGTGGGTTTGCATTTGTGTTAACTCCTTTCTATATTCAGATAAAGGATTAAACGGGTCTCCCAGTGGAAAAATGTTGTGCTGGGAATAAATTAAGTATTATCAGGTGAAACAGGGCTTTACACAAATTCACAAATCAAATATTCATATTAACAAATTACATAAAAATTGTTCCAGTGATACGTTTTACAGACAACCAACCGACTGTATTTATGGCCTTTTGATTTCCAGCGGAAACTTTGGACGGATTGCAGAATTTAGAAAACAAACTGGAATATAAACCAAAAGAGGAATCTCACAGGATCCACCAGTTTGGCCGAGATGAGGTCGTCTGTGAGATATTTTGTGAGCTGCCAACTCCTGTTTCTGCTGCTACATTGTTATGCAGCTCGGTCCTCCAAAAAACAGAAGAAATTAGACACTTGGCACAAATTGTAGGACAGAACTATATGCCAGCGTTTTTTATGAATCTAGAAAGCGACATTTCTCCAAGTTTTGTCAACAAAAGCTCATCAGGACACCAAAGAATAATGTGACGACCAGCTATGGTCAGAGCCAAATCAGAAACAGGGGGAAGAAGACAGCTAGCATAAACTGGATGCCTGCAAACTCTGCAGCTTTTAACTACATCAGCATCATGAGGCGAGGGCTTATTTTGCACATTAACTGTGTTTTTAAAAAAGGACAGGATAAATATTGCCTTTAATACCTCTGACATTTGGAAGCAGTAAAAATAAGCACAAATTCCCTTTAACAGGAAAAATTTGCAGGTTTTATGTTTCTTCATGAGAGATTTATGTTTAACTATAAAGCCCAAAAGGATACCTGTGTTAATGCAAGACTATATCTTAGACATAAAGGATGTTTAAATACTTTTAAATACCTAGAAGCATGTAATGTTCAATAGAAAACTTGTTTTATTCTAAAACGTGAAATAACAGGCATTAAATTATGAATTTTGCAGCTATTCTGTAGTTTCTGCTAATTTTATAATTATGTACTTTTAGTCAGGTACCTGAATGAGTTTAACATGAAAATCTGGAATCAAGGAAAAAGTAAATACAAAAAAAGAGGAATTCAGAAAAATAAAAACAGAAAAAAAGCAGAATTTGTGAAAAACAGATTTGATAGGGCCCCGATGCATTCAGCATTTGGCTTCATCTTGGAGCCCAGCATAAACACAACAATGACGCTTAACTGAGCCAAACGTTCTGCAATGTTTAACATCTTCCGCTTTTATTTGGTCAACTAATCACCTTGTAGAGCAAATCAACCAGAGGAACAAAGTCTCCAAAGGAACCTGTTTTCTCTAGAGCCTCCCTGGTTCATATTTAACCATCGGTTATTCAGAGCTTTTAATCTAAAACTGATTTCCGCAGAATCACAAGAATAAAGTGGAGTCAAAAACAAATGTTTACATCCCCATCCTGTGACTGTCATGCATAATTCTTAGCTTTTGTCCTAAATAAGGATGATGTACTGGTGTAAAAGAGGAAGTGAGCGTCTGCAGCTCAGTGACTCATGCCAAGATAAGGTGAGTCACAGCAAGCTGAAGCAGCTGCCAGTGAGTTTACACACGTTCCAACGCAGGCAGCTCTGCTGTGAATACCAATATCTTCCTGCTGAGGTTCAGCAAAACATGCATCTTTATTCATGTAGAGTAAACTTTTAACAGATAATAAATAACCAACTGTCAGGGTTGAAGGCTTTACTGTATCATCTCCGCTTTTTTCACTTTCACTCAGATCAATAAACTTCTAAATCAATCATATGAAAGAAAAAAACAACGAATCTCACCTCGAAGTCGATGAGCTGCAGGTCTGCGATCAGCGTGCTTAGCAGGCCGCTGTTGTAGAGCTCCTGGGCTAGCTGGGCCACTGCTTCCGTCTGCGGCTCCTTCTCATTCGTCCCATACAGGATCTCCTTCATGGCTACCAGGCTCTTCGACACCTCCTCTGCAGCCTGAAATCATTCAAACATCAGCTCTGCTGCCAAACATTTTACAAACCGCCGCACATTTTAAACCAACGTTTCATTTCCAAGCTAATAGCACTGATAGCAATAAACGGTAACATAACACACTACTGATGGTTTGAAATATACAGTCGGTTGTATTCTTTTATGTGTTAATTAGAATAAAATCCCGTCTAGCTGTAGAAAATAGTGCATTTAAAATAAATGAAAACATAACTAGGAACATCCCAGTAAATTGCAATCTTTATAACTCAGTTGGACATTAATATGTTGTGAAATATGAACTAAAAGCTCAAACAAGCGAGATTTTTTCAGTGCTTTTTATTCAGGGCTCGATGTTAACCATCACCCCGATCTCCCGGGGCAAGTAGTTTTTATTGTTGGGAGAGTATAAAAAAATTTCATTGCATTTGCCAGGGCGGGCAAGTGCAATGATATAAAAAATGTTATTTATCACTCAAAAATTACTTTCATAATAACCGACATTCAATGAAAACGACCCACAAGCGTTGCCGGCGCCATTTTTGTTGTTTTGTACACATTCTCGCGTGATTTGAAAAAGCCGGGTGATTTTCTGCCAGATGGCGTGATTTTTGTCCACCTTAACAAGCGGCTGCATTTATTTTGGCAGGGAAAACTAATCCTGAGTCAGTTAAAAGTCAGGGAATTCTGAAATTATTTAAGAGTGTGGAAACCCTGTATAAAATAACTAAAAGAAAATGACATTATATTAATAGTATTATCTTGTATAAACATACCATGACTCTAAAATAAAAAGTTATTCATTTGTGACATTGACTTCTGTCTTATGATTTATCTTACGTTTTTAAACTTGTCAAATTTTTTTTCGATTTTTAACATTACAATTTATATTTTTCCCAAGCACACATCAGTTTAAAGCAAAGTTTAGTTTGAAAAGAATGTGCAGGATGGATTGAAAAGCATGTTAACACGGTAATGTAGGCTTGAGTTTATTATCTGGCGCATGCATATACACACCAGGAACCTGGAAACTTAAAAAATGAATTACAAAAAAACATTTAAAAAAGCAAACATGTTTTATTGATATATATACATAAAAAATGAATATTAGGAACTATATTTATCAAACATTATACTGGACAAGTAAAAATTGTTTCTGGGCAAATGAAATGTGAAAGTAAAATCCTTAACGTCAACCCCTGTTATTAATGTTTTTCTTTTCTTTTACTAAGCAGTTCAGAGTTTGATAATCAGCCAGTGATCAGAAGCATGCAGCTCCAATATGTCTGATCAGTATGGACCAATGGCGACTACTGCTGCTGCTTTCAGAAACAGCGGGGGCTCAGTGGTGTTAATTAACTCAAAACATCTAGTATTGCATTAACAAATGTTGAAACACGTAAAAAACAAGTACAATGGGTGAAGATAGCTGTTGTGAAACACTGAAATAATAAACTCCAAACCTCAACAGGGATTTCTCATAGAGGCTGACAGACAGCGTCCTGCTCCAGAGCGGAGAGGAGAGGAGATCGTGTCCGAGAGCGGAATAAACAGCTGATTAATGCACAACAGATTCATGCAATCAGGTGAACTTTAGCACGTATCTAATGCAGTTTAATGACTACATTTATGAAGTTTGACAAAGCATATATTACTAATCATTTATGAAAATTACAGAGGAGGTTTAGCCTCCCTAGTATTCAATGAGAAATCACCACAGGTATAGATACTGAACATCAGGAAATGACTTGTAGGGCTTCACTTTTCACAGTCGTCTCCCAGCCTCATTGTCTCTTCAAGCTGCACAAAACATCCCGTAGTGACAACATGAATACAAAAAAGATGTAAATGTTGTAAACAAAAAAATAACATCTTGGAATTGATGCAAAAAAAAAAAAAAAGATGTTTGCAACCAACAACTCTTCCTGAAAAGCAATGCCAGCCTGGTAAACCAAGCAGCATTAATTTCATAGCCAAAACAATTCCACTCTGGAGTGGAGCATGGGGGTGGCTGCATCATGCTGTGGGGGACGTGTTTCAGTGGCAGGAGCTAGGAAGCCAAAGCGAGGGATGACTGCAGGAACTGCATGGCTTCTGGACAAACAGCAGATATCCATCAGTGAGAGCCAACACTGAGTCCAACTAAACATTGAAGCAAAAAGAACCCCTGGAAAAGATGGATGGAAGAGGAATGGGCCAAAGTCATACGCCCCATATAGTGGGGTTATATCCAAGAGGTTCTAATTGCTGTCAAAGCTGCATGAAGAGGTTATTATTTTGCAAACCTCAGTTTAAAAGCTCTACCTCAACTGAATGAGAGTCTTGGCCATGATAACAAAAATGTGCTTTGAGTCGTTAAATATTTTGGCCCAGTTACTATTTTCTTATAACCTCATCTTACATAAATAATGTTAAAGTTAATCAACTTTGTACTAAGTTTGTGTCCTTTAGGTTGCTTCCTTATTCAGGGGTTCCCAAAGCAGGTGACTTACTGTCAGACTCTCTGCATGAAACAGGATTTGAACCCAGGTAACCGCATGTAAAAGTAAAAAACTTAAACCACTAAACTTCATGTATACTATAAAACAATTACATTAAGAATGACATCTGCTTAAATTAGAATAAAATTAACAGCAGACTATTAGCATCAATGAGAATTAATCAATTTAATTAATTAATAAAATCCAAGGTAGTCTAAATGTTCTGTGGAAAAAGTATATGACATAATGGCTTTCTATACTTCTACCATATTACAGCAACCTTTAAGTTGCTTAAACACAACCAGCTCCCATGTAGCTTTCACATGACACAGCACACATATGAAGCAGGTGTTTACATCACCTCCTTTAGCAATACAAAGTTATATGGATTTGTTTGGATGTTTTTAGATACCACCGAGTCTGTCAGGATACGATTTCCATTTGGGCTGGAATAATGAATGGTGAATAATTCATTATTGAGTTAGTCGACAGCTAACAGGCTACTTGGTTAAAGGATAAATTACTTCCAGCACGAATTAAGATCAAACTCAGGAAATATAAACATTCTCCTTTAAGATGGCATTCATTTCAGTTAGTTTTTAGGCTTGGAGTGTCATTAAATATTTAAAATAAAATCTAGACAGGAACATCCCTAATCTTCACCACATGAAGCATCCAGGTTAGAGGTGGAACGGTTTATGAAAACCGTCCAAACCGTTTGGTTCGGTTCACGTGTGTTATGCGTTCGGGTTCATGCGCTTACTCCTTTTTCTCATAGGGCGAGCATGTACACTCCAGAGCAGAAGGTGGCGGTACTGCGACCAAAGCCAACCACTAGTAGTAAACAACAAGAAGAAGCCTAAGTGAAGCTTTAGCGTAGCGGGTGTAGCAGAAAATAATCAGTTGTTGTGGAGTTTTGTGTGGGGTATGGCGGTGGGAAAAGAACAGGAGTTGAAGACGCCAGCAGCACTTTTATAGGTCTGCTGTATGGGACCACTTTGCATTTAGAGTGACCTCACGATGTGGGCGGAAAGAAAGTTGTGGATAAACACAGTGTGCAAGCATTGTGCAACACGTTTTGTTTATGCTAACAGCAACACGACCAACATGTCAGGCTAACAATCAAGATATACCGAACCGAAAACCGTGACCACGCAAAACCCTGAACCGAACCGTGGATTTTGTGAACGGTTTCCACCCCTAATCCAGGCTGTGGTCTTGTAGTAATAAAAGAGGAAAACAGGAAGAACTCCCTGAAAGGAATCCCTTTTACCTTCTCAGCCTTTTTATCCGAGATGTCGTGCTTCTCCAGCACCGTCATGCTGTCCTTAAGGTTCTTGACGATGTCCGCCGGTGACTTGTGGGACTTGCCAAAGGGAAAAGGCATGGCGGAGCGTTACCACGAGTGACCAGGCAGCGGACAGTCCACCTTCAGAAGAAAAAAGGGAAACCAAGTGAAGATCTTTTACACCTTGTTAAACTGAGTGCAACTAGTTTACAGATATTGATTAGATTCTGATTTAAGATGCAGTTTTCCAGCTAAATATCGGATCCAGCAAAGGAAACAGTTGGGAAATGTTAATATAAATGCATTTACAGAGGGAGAGGTGTTGCACCTGTTTTACTTTACCGATAAATCTCTAAAGGTTAAATAAGTAGAGATACAATCTGGTTTAAAAGTGAATGATTAACTCTACCTCAGATCCCTCTCTGGTCAACCCAAATAAGCATTTCCAATCAGAAAAAGAAAGCTGGAGTCACCACAAAATGAAAAAAAACCCCTAATTTATCCAGAGATCATAGAAAAAAAACCTTTGAAAATTAAATATATGATACATTAACCGTTTGTTCTGCCATGAAAAGCTCCCACAATGAGCTGCAGCCGTCACACACTTTCTCCTCTGACTTGGCAGAGTCCACATTTAGAAAGCAATGCTATGTCCAAGAATATAAGGTCAGCCTAGCAGCCAAGTTAAAGGTGTATACTTCCAGTTATATATTCATGCATGACGTGTCATGTGTGACTAAGCTGTAACATGAAACCGCGTCTCACTTGATGACCCGTGCTCTTTCTGACATGCTAACATCTTTACTGACCCAGGCGCGCCTCGTCTTCAGCAGGTGGCCAAATCCGTCTTTTCCACAGAGCTAATGCTGGTTAATGCATTCGTCGAGCTGCAGAACCGCCTCTCTACTCTATCTTGGCCCACTTCTGTATCAGTGACGCAAATGAGGAGGAAACGCATATGGCAGGTTCAAGACATGCAGGTCAACACTCATGCATGGTTACTCCTTTACTGATCAACCTGTGGGGAAGCAAAAATCCTCTGATACATCAGGGGGGGAAAAACCCCCAAAACTTCTCTATACTATAGCACACTTCCTTTACTGATTCACATTATAACCAGATAAGAGAGGCTCCTTTTTGCACGTAAAATAAATAAATAATGAGAGAAAATTTTACATTTATGAGTAGGAAAAGGTTTCCAGTTTTGAATCAATTCAAAAATACTTTATTGACCCCAAAAGGGGAATAAAATTAATATATAAAAGGGTCTATATGTTAAAACTACAGTGTCCAAACTGTGCACTGTTAGCAAGATGGATGAAAGAGGAGGCCCCAACATTTCCCTTAATCACATAAAGACAAAAGATTTGGTCATTAGGAAATATTTGTGTCCAGAAGCTTTAAGATGTGACCCTGGTCCATCACACATGCATATAAAAACCACGTTGCTGCACCAGCATGCATCCCTATTCTAAGGAATCCTGATCAGATATGATGAACACAGACCTTTAAAAACATGCAGTACAACAGCTGTTTATTAAGATAAAGGTTTTAAAACCACAGCTGGAAAAAATATACAAACATCCCATAAACTTTGACAAATGCATTCAGCTGTTATAGAACATTTTTGCTCCTGGACATCTTAATTGATAATAAAATGTATACTGTTGATGGCTGATGATGTGTCCTCTATTCGGGGGTCGCCTTTGCAACTCATTACGACCTCCCCAGTGTTTTTAAATCTGTGACCTCCATATTACAGTGTCCACACCTCAAAGAATCCTCTTGTTCCTTAGATGGCTGGATTAAAAAATAATGAAAACGGAGCTCTGATCATTTTGAAACAAGCATGGATACCAGTTTACGGTTGTGAAACTCTGCATTTTGGTCCTATAAAAGCCTAATGTTCCTAGAAGGTGTTCAAAAAGTTTATTATCCTGGGCTTAACCCTTTATAGGGCGCTCAGTGAAATGCTTTGAACATCTACATTTCAAGCAAATAGTGTTAATGGCATCCAGGACAAATCCTTATTACCTTTGTAACAATAAAAACAATATATAGATATTTGTATGGCACAACTTTATGTCAATATAATAACAAGAATTGCCAACTTGCCCGAATATATTAAGAAAAATAACAAAAGCAGTTGTATAAAAAAATCATGAAAAACACTCCGAGAGTGAAGGAAACATTTTTTTTTTTGGTACAACATAACCTTAGAGGCATTAATGGTGATACTGGAACTTGCATTTTTTAGTTTATAAACCGAAATATATATAAATACACACACAAAATGATATATCATTTTGAACTGAAAAAGCTTCCTGGATGGGAAGTGAATTATCTTCAAACTTGGAAACAAAGTCCAGTGGTTTGTTGTTGTTTTTTAAACTTTTTGGATGACTGAGAATCTTCACTAGCATGTAACATAAACATAATTGTTAACTAGGCTTATTAAAGCGAATAGTACACCCAAAACATGATTAGCCTTCATTTTTTCACCCCCCCATGCTGAACAACACTCTGGAGTACTTTTTGATATCTCAAATGCATCTGGAAGGAGATCTGGGAGGCTTCTTGCTGTCTGCTGACATTCAAATGGAGGTCTATGGCCGAAGGTAGAAAGGTCCATTAAATGTCCAAAAACGTTTCAATATTCCTCCATACTGTTGTCCAATGTATTCCAAGTGTCCTGAGTGGGTAGCATCCAGAATTTACCGAAATGAAGTCATTTAGAATGTTTTTAGAGCATAAACAGTAGTGTATAGGATTTCCTGAAAGCGTGTTCACGACGCTACGGAAACCGCCGCAGACCAAACCAGATGAAAGTGCGCATTCAGCTCGGGCAAAGAACTCCTGCTCTTCCTCAACACTGAAGTCCTCAGACATTTTCTTTTCGTTGTTTCTTTTCTTTGCACACAGGTAAACAGCACATTTCTTCTTCTATACGCTTGCATTATCGGCAGAGCAGACGCTGAATGCGCACTTTCATCTGGTTTGGTCTGTCGGCTTCCAGAAGCGTCATGAACGCCGCAGCAGCGCCAGCTTTCAGGAAATCCTATACACTACTGTTTATGCTCTAAAAACATTCTAAATGACTTCGCTTCGAGTAAATTCTGGATGCTATCCACTCAGGACACTTGGAATACATTGGACGAGCAGTATGGAGGAATATTGACACGCTTTTGTGGACTTTATGGACCTTTCTGTCTCGACACCATAGACCTCCATTATTTGAATGTCAGCAGACAGCAAGAAGCCTCCCAGATCTCCAGATGCATTTGAGATATCAAAAAGTACTCCAGAGTGTTGTTCAGCATGGGGGTGAGTAGAAAATGAAGGCTAATCATGTTTTGGGTGTACTATTCCTTTAACTTTTCAATTAACTTTTAACTTCTTTTTTTTTTTTTTTTTCCCCAGTAGGTAATAAATCATTCAAGGGCTCATCTAATGGGTCAAATGCCATAATAAGATGTACAGCCATGTAGCAGTACCTTAGCTGAATGGCTGGATATAGATATTGTGCTTCTAGACCTCACTAAGGGATTGGGGGGGGATCCATTAGCAAGGGGTATGCAAGTGATGAAAAAAGGCTAATTTGCCCTATAAAGGGTTAAAATGACCTCAAGAAGCAGCAAGGATGGAAAGGTTTAACTTTGAGTAGAGGATGCTTTCTGGTTGAAGATCATTTGGACAGAGAGACACAGACTGGGGTTCTTTCAATGCATTTTTGTTGACTTTTTAATGTAAACACCATGATCGTATTAGATCTTTTTCATCATCTTTTACATCCACTCAGTCCTACAGGACTTCCTCTATCAAAGCCCCAGAACAGGAGCAGGTTCTCCACAACCCATCTGACTCAGTGAGATCTATTACAGCTAGATCTGTAAACTTCAGTCTTCTTTTTGTTTAATCTAACATAAAACATCAGCTTCTGGTAGATCAGCACAGGGCCCTGGTATCAGAGTGCCATGGAGCTGACAGTGAGCACCGCCCATCCGTGGTCTCCATGCCTGCTTAGTGATGGTGTGGAGCCTGGGTGGAGTCACTGCTGTGCAAATTAACAACGCAGCTAAAGCTGAGGTCAACCGGCCTCTATACCGTTTAGCTGACATCTGCTCGCAGCCTACCGTGGCCTTTAACCTCTCAATCATTGTCAGCAGAGCTATGGCTGCAGCAGGGTAGCATCTGGAAGAGTCTGCTCTCGGCAGGCAGGAGAGGCCACGGCTGGCTAAACTCCAAGATAAACATAAAAGGAATAAGCGGAATAAAACGGCATGCGCACATTTTATATAGCTAAAGTTAATGCGCAGAAAACGGTTAGGAAGCTAGCTTAGCCTAAAGCTAACAGGCCTAGCAGCGGTGAAACCCATGCCTGTTTAGCAGCAGGCCAGCTTCACCCAGCCCAGCTCTGCTTCCAGTTCAGTTGTATAAAAGTAAAATAGAAATACCTTGTAGGTGACGTTTTCAGTGTATTTTCCGATATGTTTTGGACTGCAAAAGGCAACTCGGGTTCTCCGTGGAAGAAAAGGGGCTTTGTTTTGCTCGCAGGTCAACTCCCCTTATCTCACTGTTGATAGTTGTGCGTCGGTCCCTGTTACCTCCTGGGTTTTTCTTAGCATAGCAGTCGTGGCTGCAGCAGCGTCCTACTGCCATCTCTGGCCGCTCCATGTTAAGGCAACAACGCAGGTTTCTTCCTGCAATAACTATAGATGGCCACACGAGGGAGCCATTGTACCGTTACGTCTTCTTCTTCTAGAATTTGTTTTGCCGGTTGGCAAAAACGTTAGGTGAGCATTACCGCCACCAACTGGTAAGGATTGTGGACCACATGAAAAAAAAAAAAAAAACATTATAACCTGACATACAATTTAACCTGTTTAAAAAAAAAATCAACTATAAAGTTATATCTTCTGCTTCCTGAATGCTTTTACAGTAAATCAACAATGTGAAGTTTCATTTTCATATTACTAAGTTTCCTATTTAACTTGTTTCTCTGAATCCAATATTTTAGTTGTGAAATAATTATCTCTTCTCCTCTGTTCCTTTCTATTCTTCTCATTAGTCCAATTCTCTTTTGGATTTTATACAACCACCTTCCTTTGTTTTCTTCTTCCCATAACTTTTGCCACATCTCTTTTGTTTTTTTGTTTAATTATACCCATTATTTCTGTTCTTCTAAAGCTAACATTAATATCTATCCTTCCTTATTTGTACTCCCCTTAGCCATCCTGTCAACCGGCCATTTCATTTCCCTTAATCTTGTTATGTGCCGGAACCCAAACAAAAATTACTACTAGCCCCATCATATTTATTCTGTAAAGTGTAGCTGCCATCGAAGTCAGAATAAATAAATAAATAAGAGATTAATAAATATTTAAGTTAAAAATATAGAGCTCATAAATACATTTTTGGTAATAAAGGTTAAATATTAAAGTATAATTTCATGTGTTTCTTGAATATTGTTTGTTTTGATGTTGGGGAACGCGTCCTAATTAAGGGGTTAAGGGGACGCAGCTGTGGGTCGACGGAGTGTTACCTTTAAGGGTCAGTACCTGTGGATCTGTAACGTGGTTCTGGAACAAACAATCAGGCAGACACTGTGCTGATTCCTCTGCCTAAGTTACCAGTAATAAGGACATTGGATAAAGGACTGAAGATTCTAATTTTCTCTCAAGGGAAAGCGGCCAATGAGGTACATTTTAGTTTAATTTACTGTTTACTTTGTTTGACCGTTAAGACTGTAACGCGAAGAATTTCTGTTGAGTCATATAGATGTATGGTCGCTTTTTAGGTTTGATCTCCTTTCGGGAAATAATTAGTTTGTTTGCTTTAACTTTCTGTATTAGTTTTAACAGTTCTCAGGGCACACTATCATACTTCTTGTGTGATTAAAGCCAGTATCTAATGAACGACTTCAGTTTCCTGATTTTTCTACTTTGAGAGGGAATTACATAAAAGTGTTTAGTCCCTGTATTTCAGCATTTATATATCTGACTCTGACTTAGATGCCAGATTTATTTTGATCATTTTGTATACACAAGTGTATACAAAACTTAAATTTTGTTTAAAACAGCTCTAGAAAATTTCATTTTTTTTGAAGTGCAGCCTTGAGAACAGTAATAAATACATAAAACAAGTAATATAAACATATAACTGTATATTTAGAGTTCTAACATTATTATTATTATTTGACCTACTGTCTGACTGATTATTTTGCAAACTGACTAAAATCTGAACAAATGATAGATTTTAATGGTGTCACCTCTTCCACCCATTGAACCACTAAAAGCAAAGCTAGAATTTCTCCTGTATGCACTGAAACTCCATAACTAATCCTTTTCCCTACCTTAATTTGAAACTGTGGTTTAATAAATATTATCCCTACCCTATTAGCTGTATTTTGTGATGCATCTGTATATATTTGTATAAAGTTATAATATTTATTTAAGTGTTCTTGTACTATATATTTATTCATGATTTGAAATGTATCCTTATTCTTTATCATTTTTGTTGTTCTACTGTCATCTATTGGATCCTAATATCTATCCCTCAAATTCTCATAATGATCCCAGTATTTCTTTTTTAAACAAAAAAATCTTCTTCCTCTCAGTACTATTTCACTTTTCAACCACATTCTCAAATTTCAATTCCCCATTAAAACCTAATTCTGTTTCAGTTCTGTTCAGTTCAGTTGCTTTTTTCCATCCAAGTATGTGCAATTTTTGTGCAGTAGTAGTACACCTTTCAAGCAAACATTCACACTTCACACATAAAAACACATGAAACACATAAAATATTTTAAAAAGATAAAAGTATTGTGGACAAATAAATAGATATGTGCAGTGCAGAGGATGAATAAAAGCATAGGCTTCTATACATGAAACATATGACTATTTGCTGTTTTTAATAATGTTCTTTAATTTGATATTTTCTACAAATAATAAAAACATGCTCCATTGGTTCTACATTATCACACCAACTACAAAAACCAGTAAGATAAGTCCCCATCTTAAAAAGATTTCCATTTAAAAAAACTGTGACCAATTCTTATTCTATTTATTATTATTTATACAGGGTCACAGTACCCGTGAGCTCTATTAGAAGTAATGTTGCTGCTCATTGAGATATCTTTGCAATTCATAAGCTACTTTACAAAAAATACAATAGAATAGAATAGAAAATCCCTTTTATTTTCCAACAATGTGGGGTTGAATTCGGGTGTTTACAGCAGCACTTAAAAGGTTATAGAAAATGAAGAAAAACAAATATGGGCCTTTAAAAAATGTATAAGAATAACATAGTGCTGAAGAGTTAAAAGATAAACAATAAAATACTGTACTGTAAAGTGTTTTAACAATATAAAAACTGTGCACCTCAAGAATAAATAACTAATATAAAGCTATGGACATTTTTTATAATAATGGATATTTGAAAACAGCAGCAACATCAGAGATCTGCAAAATGACAACAGCATGTTATTTAATTGACAAAGTAGAAACTGTCCAAAATCAGCGGAAATATAACTTATTGAGGTTGTTGGGAACAGTGATGGTATAAAGTCCTGTAGCTGCTGGGAGGAAGGATCTGTGATAACGCTCCCTGGTGCATTTAGGGTGCAGCAGTCTGTCACTGAAGGACCTCTCCAGTTCTGCAACAGCTTCATGCATGGGTTGGGAGACATTATCCAACAGAGAAATGAATTTAGTTAGAATCCTTTAGTTTCCCACCTTCTGTCCAAAGGGCATCCAATCACAGAGGTGGATACAGGTGCTGGTCATAAAATTAGAATATCATGAAAAAGTAGATTGATTTCAGTAATTCCATTTAAAAAGTGAAACTTGTATATTATATTCATACATTACATACAAACTCATATATTTCAGATGTTTATTTTGTTTAATTTTGATGATTACAAATGACAACAAATGAAAATCTCAAATTCATCATATCAGAAAATTAGAATATTACTGAAGACCAATAAAAACAAAGGATTTATAGAAATGTTGGCCAACTGAAAAGTATGAACATGAAAAGTATGAGCATGTACAGCACTCAGTATTTAGTTGGGCCTCCTTTGGCCTGTATTACTGCAGCAATGCGGCGTGGCATGGAGTCGATCAGTCTGTGGCACTGCTCAGGTGTTATGATAGCCCAGGTTGCTCTAATAGTGGCTTTTAGCTCTTCTGAATTGTTGGGTCTGGTGTATTGCATCTTCTTCTTCACAATACCCCATAGATTTTCTATGGGGTTAAGGTCAGGAGAGTTTGCTGGCCAATTAAGAACAGGGATACCATGGTCCTTCAACCAGGTACTGGTAGCTTTGGCACTGTGTGCAGGTGCCAAGTCCTGTTGGAAAATGAAATCTGCATCTCCAAAAAGTTGGTCAGCTGCAGGAAGCATGAAGTGCTCTAAAACTTCCTGGTATGTGGCTGCGTTGACCCTGGACCTCAGAAAACACAATGGACCAACACCAGCAGATGACATGGCACCCCAAACCATCACTGACTGTGGAAACTTTACACTGGACTTCAAGCAACGTGGATGAAGTGCCTCTCTTCTTTTCCTCCAGACTCTGGGACCTTGATTTCCAAAGGAAATGCAAAATTTACTTTCATCAGAGAACATGACTTTGGACCACTCACCAGCAGTCCAGTCCTGTTTCTCTTTAGCCCAGGCAAGACGCTTCTGACGCCGTCTGTGGTTCAAGAGTGGCTTGACACAAGGAATGCGACAGCAGAAACCCATGTCTTTCATACGTCTGTGTGTGGTGGTTCTTGAAGCACTCACTCCAGCTGCAGTCCACTCTTTGTGAATCTCCCCCACATTTTTGAATGGGTTTTGTTTCACAATCCTCTCCAGGGTGCGGTTATCTCTCTTGCTTGTACACTTTTTTCGACCATCTTTTCCTTCCTTCCCTTCTCTATTAATGCTTTGGACACTGAGCTCTGTGAACAGCCAGCCTCTTTAGCTTATTTAGACCTTTTGTAAGTTCCTAGTCTCCTTGTGCAAGGTGCTCATGGTCGCCTTTTGGACAACCAACTGTCAAGTCAGCAGTCTTCTCCATGATTGTGCCTATAGAACTAGACTGAAAGACCATTTAAAGGCTTTGCAGGTGGTTTGAGTTAATTAGCTGATTAGAGTGTGGCACCAGGGGTCATCAATTTTGAACCTTTTCACAATATTCTAATTTTCTGATATGATGAATTTGAGATTTTCATTTGCTGTCATTTGTAATCATCAAAATTAAAAAAACATAATACATCTTGAAATATATGAGTTTGTATGTAAAATGTATGAATATAATATACAAGTTTTACTTTCACTTTTAAATGGAATTACTGAAATCAATCTACTTTTTCTTTCATGATATTCTAATTTTATGACCAGCACCTGTATATTGTCTTTAACAATTTTATTCAGATTTCAGTAAGTTTTCCACATATTTTAATGTAACAAAAACTAAAATAACATATTTTTATTTCTGTGGAATTTAATTTGGAGGACGACGGCACAAATTCATGGGTTGGACAGAATAGCCTGTGTCTCAGCAGGGTCATGGAGAAGAAAGGCTGGACTGTTTTCGATTGTCCAAGATCCTCTTTTCTGATGAAAGTAAAGTGTGTCTTTTCATTCTGGAATCAAGGTCAAAGGGTTTGAAGGAAGACCGGTAACAGAACCCAACCTGCTTTAGGTCCATTGTGAGTATCCATTGCAAGTATTGATAAAATCTGCTTTCTTAAATCCATGTGGCTGTAACGGTATACCAGAGTGCTTTACAGTACGTCATGATTCCTTTTGCTGAGGATCTGTTTATAGATCCAGATTTCATCTTCCAGCCCGACCTGGACCCTGCCCATATCGCTAGAAGCACCAAAACCTGGTTTGATGGCCTCGTCAAGTGCTTGGCAGGCCAGACATCTCTCCTGACCTTAACGTCGAGGAATCTGTAAGATTCTCTGGAAGGAAAATAGGGGGCACTCGACTCAACAACAAAGGGGTGACTGCAAGGATCAAGAAAATCTTCATGACACATGCTGATTGCCTCAATGCCACGTCACATAGAACTTAATTCAATTAAAGTTCATTTCAATTTAAGAATACTTTTGCCAATGGTCCAAGATCCTCTTTTCTGATGAAAGTTAAGTCTGTCTCTTCATTCAGGGAATCAAGGTCACATTTCCTTTATTAATCCAAAAGGAAAGTCCAAAGTTGCACTAACCAATGGGCAGTTTTTCAACAAGTTGTTAAAGGAGTTGATAGCTGTAGGCAAAAAGGATCTTCTACAGTCTGTCTTGGACCAGATCTGGAGAAGCCTCTCGCACTTTTCTTTTTGGCAGTCTTCTGAGGAGGTGTGCAAGTCACTATGGCCACGGATTTTAAGGACACACGCACATCATCTAATACCAGCGAGGCTTTGTGTATTTTAATTCGTTACATATATGCATGGGTTACATTGGCTATATCCAATTCAATCAGAGGGAAAAAAATAACAGCATCATGGACTTTTTCACTATACCTTGAGAAAAAACTACTTACTGCAAGTGTGGAGGAGGGACAGACAGCCGACCTAAAGGAAAGCGAACAGACAAACTGTGGTTTTGCTAAAGGAAACAAATTCTGTTTCAAGTTTTTTTTTCTCTACAGTCTAAAACATCATCTCTGGTTTGATTTGACTAAAGTTTATATTTTTTCTTTTCATGATGTACATATATTGAAACTTATTCCAGTACTGTCTTGACAAATTTTCCACATTTTCCCCCTAATTCATTACATCAGTTTACATGTACTTCTACAGTAAAGTTTTCAGTGCAGCTGCTGCTGTATAGGTACCAATCTGTCTCTAACTGTACAGAAGATGTCTAACCTAAATACATCATATAAAACCAAAAGAAAATACACAAACATCACAGGCTGGAATTCCTTATATTAACACAATTCTGAATGGCTCTGAAGACCTGACATCAACAGATTAAAATTGTGGCAACTACCAGAACAAACAATTTGTCCCAAACGTTTGGTTCACTTATGCAGTGCGTAAAGCAGTCCATGTCCTGTGCCTGATATGTAATGCTGCATAAAGCTTGGGAGTATTATTTTGGAAAAGTAGGCCCAATCTAAAAGAGGTGAGCCCTATAAGCCCTACACACCTACTCTCACTAACACTTGCCTGTATGTGTCGTTTTCCAGAGCAAAGGAAGGACCCCAAACTGATGGCTGATGATGGAGTGGGGACCCCTAATTATATATATTGTATGAAATCGTGTTATATCAAAAACTGGTCCTACTCGTCACTCATACGGGTCTACTGTAGATGGAGCTAATGTAACTTGAAAGTAATTAAAGTATTTCTACAGGATTCTGATTCCAGGTTGATGGGACAGGTGTTGTGTATAAAATGGTGCCCAGCTTGAAGGAGCTCCTGTGTGTGTTGCTGAATGTGTGCATTGATGACTGGAAGACATCATCTGCTGCCATTTATCTGTTTACTACAGCCGCGGACCCCCTGTTGAAGACCTCTGGTTTAGCCCTTAAATATAGACTCTGCATCATTCAGATTCAATGGCTTTATCCCAAACATCCACCCTAATCACTAAATAAGGCACAGTGGATATGCCATTTTAGACCAGTGTCAGAATGTCTAGTGGATGAAAAAGTAGTGGACTCAAAGTTTCCCACAATGCTCCATGAAAATTAGTGATCATTGATGGTCACTAGACGAGCAGATATATCCCAGATTGCTTTGCGTGTGCTCTCCTCGCCAAGCATTATGGGATTTTGTGTAGTGGCTACAAATAAAGACGGCGCAGTCACATGTGGGGAGGCGAAGTTATGTGACCAACAGGGAGAGAAAAGCAGTGATCATCTGCGTGAACGGTCAGTTAACGGAGTTCATTTTAAAGTCCCCGCTCTATATAATGATTAAGGGATTTAGGGGTTAGGGCAGACATTCAGACATAATTATATCAGCAGGTGCTACGGTGCAAATGCTGGAGTTAACACCTGCATTTAAATCCAAGTTCCACTGGTTTCCTGCATCTTTTTCACACTGTTGGAAAATCACAACAAAAGACGTCATTCATTAATTCCAAAATGGAAGGTCCTTTTGAGAAAACCCTAAGGACCAAGAACCAACAACTGCATCTAGTGGTAAAAGTATTAATGTCACCTCCGGATGTGCCCAGCCGGGCAGCAGGCCAGAGAGGAAGCAGTCTGAGTGCTGCTGTACAGATTTTCTTTGCTTCCCTACCTGTGTGTGTTTTCTTAAGGAAATCTAAGTGTTTTCCACTTCTTAGTTATGCTTAACTTGATAATTATTCCAGTTTACAGTCCTTATTGACTCCGTTTTATTTTACTGCATACATTTATTTTCAAGAGCAGCAACACCGGGTTTGATTTCATGTCAGCCTAGTGAGCAGCTTTCCATGTGTTTGTAAAATATTGAAACTGATGGATTTGTGGAAACACTCCATTTAAGGTAGGGGAGAGTGGGGCAGTTGCAATATGTTATACATTTATATGAGTTTCTCATTGGTTTATTGTATTACCGTATAATGACAATGTTTGTATAAAAAAAAAAAAAAAGATCATACTTGCCCTGGGACATGTAACGAGTTGGAACCAGGCTAAATGGCTGTTAAAGGTTACAGACCTCTGATCTAGAAGTTAAATATAGATGCATTTTTCTGAGTTATTTGAGGATGTTTAGCTTATTCAGTGGATAACTCAAGAGCACATACAAGATTTTAGGTTTCAACAAAATTGTTTACTAACAGCTAATCACAGTGCGACCACACCCCTCACATACTGGGCATTTCTAATGACAAAGATGTGAGTTAGGAAAGGTACATATTTCTTTATTTGAATACATTTTTCATGTATTACATTGATGTTTATGGTAAAAGCCGTTAGCAAAAAATATCTCTATGCCTCTTTTTCATGGATACAGACAAATATAGCGATCCCTCCCGGCATACACATGTATAGGTGTAAAATAAAAAATACAAAGCTAATTAAGATAGACTAAATCTACCATAGGTTAAATCTCAACAACTTTGTTTTATATTCCTTTGTGCAGTTTGGCGCCTCCACAGTGTTACTGAAGTCTGTTCATGGAAAACCTCAGAGGCCCAGAGCTTCTTTCTTCACGCTGCAGCCCAACAGTGTATTTCCAGCTTCCACACACTCTGACACACATGGAGCTGAAGGGAAAAATTATTGATTGGTATTAGTTTTGCTCATAGTTTGAACTTTTTTTTAATAACTGCAGTTGGTACTTATTTTTATGATATGAATAGCCTAATTTTCCTAATCCATGATGCAGCCTTCATAGACAGAAGCTCCCACTCCTCCTTTGCATCCAACTTAAAACCATGAAGCCAGATCAGAGCCAGAATAGAGGCCCACACCTCATTCTTGACCTAATTTACAAACACACAGAAATGGTTCATTTCAAGGTTTGTTTGATATTGGATTTTAGTTTCTTTTAGGTATTTTATGAAATCCTGTCACGTTCACATGCTAATAATTACCACTTTATTATTGATGTATAAAGAATAACACAGAAATATTAAGAAGTGAGATATAAAATTATATGCTTGGTTTTACTATTTTCAGTTTGGTGATTACTGTTAAATCTAATCTATAGAACTTTGTAGTAATATTGCTGATTAAGTTTTCAATGATTAATAAGTGATTACTACAGGCTCAACATTGAATATGTCTTTGGTTCAATTTCAAAACAGGAAAAAAGTCCCAGGTTTAAATCTTGCCCTGTGCATTTCTTTTTTTAGTTTTAATAATCCATTCAAGCATGTGTTGGGTCTTTCTTTGTACTATGCTTTCTTCTTTCAGTGCAAAAACATGGACGGCAGACCAACTGGCCTCCAAGATGTTATCAGATGTGACTGCATGTTTGTTTTTGTTGCATCTTGCTTTTTAACTACTGGGAAGCCATAAAACCATTACGCAAACCTGAACATCAATAAGAAAGTCCTGACAATCAATGAAATACACTTTCACTGCTAATAATTTTTTTTTACATTCATCATTTCTTGTGGGAATTTTTGAAATAAAATTTAAAAATACTCAGTATATTTGAGGGTGACTCCATCCTGCCGTCAAGCCGCTTTTTCCACCTCGTCGCTGGGCTTTTCCAGCACAGCAGCCAGATCTTGATCAAGCAGCCAGTAGCCAGCAGCCTTCTGCAAGGAGATGAGCTGCAGCAGAGGCTCTTTTAAGAGGTGGCAGGTGTCTCGATTTTTCTACCTCATATTCATCTGGAGATGAAGAGGGTGCTTATCGATACAAGTCTAAAATATCACTGAAACCAAGTTGTTGTGTCACTCTGACAGTTATACTGTAAATTCCAACCAAAGCTAAATAGGGAAAACAAATAATTGTGATATTGCTACTTCAAGTACTGCAAAAGGCGTAATTTTCAAATAATATGTAGACACTGCTGTTTATTTTTCCAGATACATTAAATTAAAATGTATTTTTTAAATCAATCTTTGTTTATATGAATTGATCTTCAGGGATGTTATGCTACAACAACCTGTTGAAGGAGGTGGTCACATTTTTCCTGTTAGCATGCAACTCCCTGATCTCCTGATTTGTTCCTGCTGCTGTAATCGCCTCTTTCTGAGCTCTCTCTTCCTTATCACAGAACTCAACAATGGATGCCCCACGGATGCTCTCAATGTAATTGATCAGGGTTTTCTCAACTGAAAGATATGGAAAAGGGGACCTCTTGTCCTGCTGTGACATATTTCTAGGATACACCATGGACTCCTGGATGGCTTGGAGGATGGTGTGTTTTACAATGCTGTCCCTGGAAAATACTCGAAGATGTATGGATTTCCAGATTTATGATGCTAGGATTTATCCTGTTTGGATTTGGAAGATGCATGATGTATCTAAATTCCAGGATTTCAGCAATTTGGGCATTGATCAGGCTCCAGCAGCAGTTGATGCACTCACAAAGGCTTTTGAACGGCGAGATCGAGGAGCTGACCGTCTGCGGTTCTTTGATGAACACAGGCTGGCTGTGGTGGTTGAACTCAAAGGTAGATGGGATAATATCTTGGATTTGCATGCTTGCTTCAAAGTGGAAAAAGCCCTTACATTTGGAATATTGGATTTGCCACAGAGCCCTGCAGAAAAAACTCAAAAGGTTGTGGAAAATTCCTGTGCAACCTGCTCTCAAAACAATAGGAGTGTTATTCTGGATTTGGCCTCTCTCCTTATCAAAATCTCCCCTGGATGTTATGGCGAAAGGGCACAGAAGAACTACTGCCCCTCCTACCAGCGAACATCTGGATGTGCCCAGAACTATGATGCCAGTTGATAAACTTCCATCTCATCAGGACAATGGCTTATGGACAGCTACATGGACAAATTCAATGCACTCATCATACCAACACAACTAATGTCTCAAATGTCAGATTGACTTTAATGTGGCTCCAGCCTCAGATGTGTCCCTTTGCTGAAATGTCTCTCGTGTGACTCTCTTTTCTTATTCTGCGTTTTTTTTTTATATCTCAAACTGTATCCTGTCAAGGAAAAAGTGTGAAATGTGCCCCCCCCCCCCCCCTCTCCCTCCCCGATGTGGCTCCCATCTTTCCACAGAATAAAGGCAGCACTATAGGGAAGGGCCTACAGGTTGATAAGAACGTGCCTAAGGCAGCATTCTACAGCATGCACGGCCTCAGTAAACCGTTCCCCCGCCCCCCACCCCAATGTATGTGATGTATGCGATAAATGGTTTGTACTGAAATCTCAATTACAATGTAAATTGTACTTCACAATAAAGAAATTGATTGATATAAGCTATGATATTAATTTTAGACAGAACCAACGAGAGTACATATATGAGTTGATTACATTTTTATCATAACACAATCAGGGTTCCACTGGGTGGGCAATAAATATATCATATTACATCAGGAATTCATATAATAAAACTTAATGCCTTTTTCAAACCACAGCCATAATTTCAAAACCCAGCAAACATATTACTGCAAATCGAGCAAGCCGTACCATACGGAACATTTCAAAGCCACGTGATTGTCTGGGCGGCTTTTGAGCCCCGGATTACCTTTGACCTACCTGAACACGGTGAAGAAGATAGAAAAACATTAGAAACGCAACCGTTAGTGTCGTTTTTAAAGTTATCTTCAAACTTCAAAATAAAATAAATTCCGTAAAGATCTTGTTAAAACATTTGTTCCCCGGCGAAATGTAACTTGATATTTTTACGCCAGTTGGCAATATCCTCAATAGTGAGCAGACTCAGCAAAATGCGCTGCAGTTGCACCGGTAAGCAACAGGCGCCAGTTACCGGTATGAAGTCAAAGCGCGAGATTTGGTGTCAATTATCATTAATGTTAATTATTTAATACATTTGTAAAACATTATCAATACATTATTTATTGGTAATGTTTTTCAATTGCAGTGATGTACTGATGATGAAGCGATAGGGGAGCTTTACTTACCCTTACGTGCGAAAGAAACACAAGCCCTCTTAAGTGCTAAATCAGAGGAGATAACACTTTTAGTCTGACATTGTGAATACATCCCTGAATACCAATCTAAACACCCTCTAGATGGACTCAAATCAAATTTAGGTCTCACCTCTAATGACCTCTAAATTCAGACCAGAACTGGTCTGATTTTATCAATGTGAGTTGTAATATGCAGTGAAGACGAGGACGACTGTTGAAACCTTCTAAATGAGCAAAGATTACAGTTGTATTTGCAGTCAGCGGAAATGTTTTTAAAAATGTTTTTTTTGTGAGCTGCTTCAAACATATTAATGCAACTTTGGAATATTTCCTAATTTGGCAAAATTTGAGTGCTGCTTTATTGATGAAACGGTAGCAGGGTTTTACTTACTCATAAAAAAGATCTACATATTCAAGTATATACCGTATTTTCACGACTATAAAGAGCATATAAGCGTCTTTTTTCTTCCTTAAAATGTGCGGCGTGCCCTATGGTGCATTGGTGCGCCCTATGTGTGTTGTTACTGCGGACTTTTGAGGCACCTCATTGAGGAGATGATGAAAGAGTGGCTGAATGTAAGGAGACCAGGAGTTTTTTTCCCACGCATCACCATGGCTGTTAATCTGTTACTCCATGCGTGCCCACTCACAGCCGATGTGAAAAAAGGTGAATCAAATGAATGCCGATGTGCTCGCTGTTATCCCGGGGGTCTGACAAAGGAACTTCAACCGCTCGACATCGGTGAACCAGTGTCAAAGAGCCGCACGCGGAAAGTGACTGACAGCGAAGAAGGGGAAATTGGCATGTCTGATTTAAGCGCAGCTGTTTAATTCAGAAACAGAGGGATGATGACTTTGATGGGTTTGATTAATACTTTGTAATAAATACTTGAATAAAAGCACAATCATATTCAGTTTTGCTCCCGCTCTATTTTTCTACCTGAAAACTTAATTCAACAGCCAGCCTCTGGGCCGGGTCTCCTCCTCTTCACTGCGGGCGCTGGCAGGTGTTTTTCATCTAAATAATCTAAATCACAGCGCCCTGTCATCAGCGATGTGTCTGTGTTTGATTAATACTTTGTAATAAATACATGAATAAAAAGCACAATCATACTTTGTTTTGCCTCCCGCTCTATTTTTAAATTGGAGTAGAGGTATTTAAACGTAAAGTAGAGGACATGTACCTGTATATAAAAAAACGCCCTCTATAGTCCGGTGCGCCTTATGTGTGTAGGTAAATACAGAAATGGCACATGTAACTGAGACTGCGCCTTTTAGTACGGTGCGCCTTTATGGTCGTGAAAATACGGTAAGTATTGGCTGAAATAAACAAGTTTGAAATACCAGTGATTTTCTTTAAATGGCTGATTGTATGGACATTGAAGTTTTAATGTACACAAACCTGCTTCTGTGAGAACTTAAATAAAATATAATATTTTGAGAAAAAAATAAATAAAAGCACAAAACAGGCAACTGGTTTGAAATGAAAGCATGCAGTCAAACAGTGACTGTGCAGAAAATCTATGTGATTATTTCATATCTGCAATATAGTGTCTGGGATTTGGAGTCAATCTATTTATTAGTAATGGTAAGCTGATGCATCCAATAGAAACAGCAAAGACTATTATCAATAATATTATTAATTGTTTATTGTTAAGTACTTTTCGCAGGGTTGTACTGACTTTGGAAGCTTTCTGAGAGCATTACTTCTATAGATTCAGAAAGATAATAAGAGACTAGGCTGCATGCAGCCAGCTAACTGGCTGCTGAAAGATTTTAGTCTGACAACGTGAAAAAGTGAATACCAATTTAAACACCGTTCGAAAACACTACAAATCCTAAATTTTCGGCGCACGTCTAACCACCTCTAAATTCTACTCAAGGCCCATGAATGAATTTTGTCATTGTGAGGTGTACTGTGCAGTGATACTGAGGTCGACTGTTATAACCAAGTAATGTGAAGCCATAGGGCACAGTTGTACTTGCAGGCTACTGGAAACTGTTATTAATTATGTCCTCATGCTATGCCAGCATTCATAACATATATGGGCGACATGTGAATATTTATGTCATCAGTGATTTAATTTTCAATATTTGCCTTATATTTTACCATAAAAGACTGAAAGTTACATTTGTATGGCATTAAATTAACTACTTTTATCTCTGCTACTCAAACTTACTCTAACTGGCCTATGAAATTTTTTTG
Source organism: Cyprinodon brontotheroides (assembly GCA_018398635.1). Classification (NCBI taxonomy): domain Eukaryota; kingdom Metazoa; phylum Chordata; class Actinopteri; order Cyprinodontiformes; family Cyprinodontidae; genus Cyprinodon; species Cyprinodon brontotheroides. The sequence goes on along the minus strand of JAGKQL010000025.1, from coordinate 3,095,964 downwards.
TATTTTTTTACCAAATGGCATGCTTTAAAGATTTCTCAAGATTTAGAATAGATTCTTTTTGATCCAAGTGTATAAGTATTGGCTGAAATAAACAAGTTTGAAATACCAGGAATTTCCTTTAAATGGTTTATTCTATGGACACTGAAGTTTTAATGTACACTAACCTGCTTCTGTAAGAAGTAAAATAAAATAGAATATTGTGGAAAAAAAACAGGCTAACGGTTTGATATTAAAGCATGCAGTCAAACAGTGACTGTGCGGCAAATGTATGTGATTGTTTCTTATCTGCAAAATATTGTTTGAGATTTGGTGTCAATTATCATTAATTTTAATTATTTAATAAATTTGAAAAAACATTATCAATAAATTATTTATTGATAATGTTTTTCAATTACAGTGATCAATTGATGAAGCTGTATGAGAGCTTTACTTACCCATACTTGGGGCAGAATAATAATTCATCTGGGGCGCTAAATCAGAGGAGATAACACTTTTAGTCTGACATTGTGAACACATCCCTGAATACCAATCTAAACACCCTCTAGATGGACTCAAATCAAATTTAGGTCTCACCTCTAATGACCTCTAAATTCAGACCAAAACTGGTCTGATTTTATCAATGTGAGTTGTAATATGCAGTGAAGACGAGGACGACTGTTGAAACCTTCTAAATTAGCAAAGATTAAAGTTGTATTTGCAGTCAGTGGACGTATTTTTTAAATATGTTTTTTTGTGAGCCGCTTAAAACATATTAATGCAACTTTGGAATATTTCCTAATTGGGCTAAATTTTCTATCTTCCTTAATTTACAATAAGAGATTCAATCCAGATTGTAGCCAATACTGCTGCAAAAAAAAAGAAAATAGGCATATTTTATCTCTGGTCAAACTTTCTAACTGGCCTATGACATTTTGTTTTAGCAAACCATCTTTAAAGATTTCTCAAGATTTAGAATAGATTATTTTTGTTACAATCGGATCCAGTTTGTTCTAAAACTGGATTGTTGATTTTACCTGAATTCCATGAGTGTATGGTTATGCAACATATAGATACTAGTATTATATTAACATTACACTGAAAAACACTCTAAATAAAGTAATGGTAGTTAATGGAACATGTGAGGAGAATGGATAATGTAGTTTTTAAAATCAATCTTTGGTTATATATGAAACATTTGGTCCCTGACAACTTCATATACCAGGGTATTACATAGTAGTAGTAGTATCATTAAAGCTGCAGTCTGTTACATTGAGAAGAGAGCAGACTTCGACTGAAAATTTGAAGAAAAGCAGGTCATCTTACGCCTCTACCCCCACCCTCTCTGCTTCACTCATGCCCCACCTCAAAGCTCCACCCCTCTCCCAGCATCTGCGCGGCTACACGTATGCGACCAGCCGCGTCCAAGCTAGCGTGCAGCGGCATGGAGTGTGAACGTTTGTAAGCGTCTTAACACTTTCCACCTCAAAGCAGCTAGATATAAGATGCTGGTTATACAGAAGTTTGCCGTGTAAGCAGTTGTTGGCAGGGGCAGTAAGGGCAGTTTCTCTTTTCATTGCTGGTGGCTGTGCCGCTCCGCCATGAGCTTCCACAGCGCGCGTCCTCCTGACTGCAGCAGCCGGGCGCTGCGGCAGCGGGTTAGTGGGGGCGGGAATCAGCGTATGTGAGCTGTGATTGACACTCCATCAGGCGCTCCTTTGGCTGTGATTGGTTGTTTTGCCTCGTCCCGAATTATTCTTCCCAGATTAAAAATACAGGCAGTAGGCGGGACAATTGAAGCAGTTTTTCACAGGTTACATATCACATGTACTGCTGTCTGGGCATAGGGACAGTTTTAGCCAATATGACAAAAAGTGATTTTTTAAAACTTACAGACTTCAGCTTTAATAGTGAAACGGACTCATTTATATAATGAACATGTTTTCAACTTAAGTGATCTTTTATTGATGAAACGGTAGCAGGGTTTTACTTACTCAATAATAAAAAAAGATCTAAATATTCAAGTGTAAAAGTATTGGCTGAAATAAACAAGTTTGAAATACCAGGAATTTCCTTTAAATGGTTTATTCTATGGACACTGAAGTTTTAATGTACACTAACCTGCTTCTGTAAGAAGTAAAATAAAATAGAATATTGTGGAAAAAAACTGGCTACTGGTTTAAAATTAAAGCATGCAGTCAAACAGTGACTGTGCAGCAAATCTATGTGATTATTTCCTATGGGCAACAAGTCGTTTGAGATTTTGTGTCAATTATCATGAATTTTAATTATTTAATAAATTTGAAAAATCATTATCAAGAAATTATTTAGTGATAATGTTTTTCAATTGCAGTGATCTATTGATGAAGATGTAGGAGAGCTTTACTTACCCATAGGTGCAGAAAAACAAGCCATCTGGAGCACTAAATCAGAGGAGATAAGACTTTTAGTCTGACATTGTGAACACATCCCTGAATGCCAATCTAAACACCTTCTAGATGGACTGAAATCAAATTTAGGTCTCACCTCTAATGACCTCTAAATTCAGACCAGAACTTGTCTGATTTGATCAATTTTATCGACTGTTGAAACCTTCTAAATTAGCAAAGACTACAGTTGTATTTGCAGTTAGTGGAAATGTTTTTAAATATGTTTTTTGTGAGCTGCTTAAAACATATTAATGCAACTTTGGAATATTTCCTAATTTGGCTAAATTTTTCTATATTACTTAATTTACAATAAGAGACTCAATGCAGATTGTAGCTAATATTGCTGTAAAAAAGCTGTTTTAAAAAAAAAAGTCATTTTTATTGCATTTAATTTGAACTACTTTTATCTCTGGTCAAACTTACTCTAACTGGCCTATGACATTTTTTTTTAGCAAACCAACTTTAAAGATTTAGAATAGATTATTTTTGATCCAATTGGATCCAGTTTGTTCTAAAACTGGATTGATGATTTTACCTGAATTCCATGAGTGTTTGGTTATTCAACATATAGATACTAGTATTATATTAACATTACACTGAAAACACTCTAAACAAAGTAATGGTAGGTAATGGGACAAGTGAGGAGAATGGATAATGTAGTTTTTAAAATTAATTTTTGGTTTTATATGAAACATTTGGTCCCTGAGACAACAACTTCATATTATCATGAGTAGTAGTGAAACTGATTCATTTATATAATGATCATGTTTTTCAATTTGATTGATCCTTTATTGATGAAATGGTAGCAGGGTTTTACTTACTCAATAATAAAAAATACTGTGGAAAAAAACTGGCTAACGGTTTGAAATTAAAGCAGGCAGTCAAACAGTGACTGTGCAGCAAATCTATGTGATTATTTCTTATCTGCAAAATATCGTTTGAGATTTGGTGTCAATTATCATTAATGGTAATTGATTATTTAATAAATTTGAAAAAACATTATCAATAAATTATTTATTGATAATGTTTTTCAATTGCAGTGATCTATTGATGATGAAGCTGTAGGAGAGCTTTACTTACCCATACCTGGGGGAGAAAAACCTTTCATCCGGGGCGCTAAATCAGAGGAGATAAGACTTTTAGTCTGACATTGTGAACACATCCCTGAATACTAATCTAAACACCCTCTAGATGGACTCAAATCAAATTTAGGTATCACCTCTAATGACCTCTAAATTCAGTCAAGGACTTGTCTGATTTTATCAATGTGAGTTGTAATATGCAGTGAACACGAGGACGACTGTTGAAACCTTCTAAATTAGCAAAGATTACAGTTGTATTTGCAGTTGTATTTTTGTGAGCAGCTAAAAACATATTAATGCAACTTTGGAATATTTCTTAATTTGGCTAAATGTTCTATTTTTATTAATATACAACAAGAGACACAATCCAGATTGAAGGTAATATTTCTATAAAAAAAAATTGCTGTATTTAAAAAAACGTAAAAAAAAAAAAAAATCAATTTTATCTACTATTATCTCTGGTCAAACTAACTCTAGCTGGCCTATGACAGTTTTTTGTAGTAAACTATCTTTTAAGATTCCAAATTAGTACTAACTAATAAACCAAGTAACTCAATAAATATGAAAATAAAATAAGTGTTGGGGGTGATCCCAAATGATTAAGTGTGTAAATGGAGATAAATGGCAAAAAAAAAAAACTAATCTTGAAAAAAAATATTTGGAAATCTTCTTAATCAAAAAAGGTTTTAAGAAGAACTTTGTAGTTTCCTTAGAATATGTAAAACAAGAAATTCTAAGAAAGCAGCACAGTAACTTCTGAAACCTTTATTGATGAAGCTTTGCAAATTCTGGATGCATTTTTTTTCAGTTTACATAATGTGTACTTTGCTTAAAACAATAATGGAAAAAAAAATAACTCCATATTGTAATAATAGCAGCTGAAAAACCGAAAAAAGATGAACTAATCCAAGCAGTTAGAGGTAACAATGCTAATAAATTGTGAGTACAATGTAAATCAATATCATCTATTTCATATTTTATATAAATATCTCTGAAAGTGTTTCAAAGAAAAGTTTGATAAAACATAAAAAAGATAAAAATAATACTAAAGTGAAAAGGTTAAATACAAATGATAAAACCTGGAAAATCTGACTTGATCACCTCCTGCCCTCCCCACCTTACTTCCCCTTTCAGGTCAATTTTCTGTTTATAATTCATGCTAAGAACAAAATATGAAACTTTATCATCTTAACCTGCTAAATGCTGAAAAAATATATTGAAAAATATCACTCACCTCCATAGAAAGGTGTTGGGATAATTCTGCGCTGTAGAGCTCCTTGAACAGACTCTGGGCTATCTTTGTTTATAGCAATGAAGGCAGTAAAGGAGCTGCTCACTCCTGATTGGACACTGAGCTCCACCACCTTTTTTTTTATTTCTTCATCTTGCTGTCCATTGGGTTTCCTTTCTGACTCTAGGGAACAAATCACGGTGCGAGCAGCCAACCTGTGAACTGTTAATCTGCAGACGGAAAGGAGAGAGATCTTAAGATAGAGCTCAAACAATTTGTAACTTGTTTGTAACTCAATTTGTAACTAATCAACTATTTTTTTCTCTGACTATCTGATTTTTTTATTTAAGGAGGTGGGACTATTTTCTTGATTTCTGTAGAAAAATAATGACCACAGATTAAAAACAAAGAAACCAGGCCAATCATACCCTTCTGTGGGATTTTATCATCACCCAAATTAAAGACCACCATGAGCAAAACTAAGGCCTCATCCACACAGACACTGGGTGTAACCGCAAATGTATTTTGTTGGTTAAGCACTGCATCAAAATGGTACATTTAAACATAAGGCCTGCGGCTGGCTAGCTCAAGTGGTAAGTCACTCGTGCTTCATACTATATAGCTACTGCCTTAAACAACAATATAAAGGAGTTTTACCCAGAGTCCTCTGCAGGTTTTAGGTTGAAGTGGAGCTGGTTCTTTGAGGGATGACCTGCCAAGCTAAACTTCACCGTCACACTGCCCTCTGTTGTCTCTGAACTCTGAAAAAATGATTTAATTCACAAAACATGAAAAAAATAACTTTAAACAAATCTAAGTTTTATGATATACTTCATATCTATGCAGTAAAGACAAGTGACACTTAATCAAGAGAGTCAGCAGTGAATCTACCTGTCCTGTAAGTTGAGCATAAATCAGTGACCTCTGACCCTGAAAGATTGTTGTAATGGGAGGAGAGAGAATGGTGGCAGACACTCCCTTTGGTAAATCCCAAGAGACAGAAATATCCTCCACCGCAGGCTGCAGAGCAAACTTGAGTGACTGCATCACCTGTGGTTTAAAAAATAGTTGTGAAATGATTTATTTCAATATAATCATATTCTAATGAGTTGGTTAATTATTAGTCAGATGTTTTTCTTACCTTTGGCTGCATCCTGTCAGTCCCTGTGATGAACTGAGCGTGACCTCCTCCCTCTTTGGCCATCCCGTTGATGAGAGCAGAGCTGGCTCCTTCTCCGATCCCAAAGGAGAAACATCTGCAATTCAAGATTTGATTTTAAACTCAATATAACATGAGAACATGATCCAGACTGGCAACAAATGTGTTTATGGTTTCACCTGTGGGAGCCTGAATTCTTCTTAACAAGGTCAATAACTTCTTTGGTGTTTCCCACCTCTCCATCAGTAAAGACAAACAGCTGATGGAGGAGAAATCACACAATGTTACACAGTGTATGAGCTTCAAAGAGGAGTGCATCTCTGATGTTTTAAACTGGTAAGATGAACATTGAATGAAATGGTGAAGAATGAAATAGAAGTTACTTTAGATTAAAGTGCTAAAGTTGAATGGCTAGAGCAATCTTGTTGGTGCAATTAAGTGTAGTTAATTTACCTGTCGAGGGTGTGAAGGAATGCAGGGCTGGCTATAAATGTGTTGAAGAGGTTGAAGAATCTCTGTTCCTCCAAGATCGTCCTCCATCTTTTCAACCTTCTTCAGAGCCTCCTCCATAGTCATCTCATTGTATTCCACGCTCTTACTGCAGTGGAAAACAACACAGGACATGTTTAAATTGAAACTTATTTTAAAAAAAAAAATTAACTCTCTATGGGCACAAAGACAAGTCTATCTGACGTCTTTTTCAGCTGACCTTTGCAAGTCTAATTGATACGGAACTGGGTCCAGAGACAATGTCTTTGTTCCAACGTCTAACCACACACATTACATTTAGATATAGAAAGGTCCACTAAACCAAGTGCAAATTTGGTCACTGCCCACTGCATATACATGTCTATAAGGCAGCTTTTCTAGGTTGACTGGAAGGAATGGACCACCAGTTTTGAAACAGATTCTGGTTCCAAATATGCAAATTCAACATTAAGAACAGGAAATACAAGACTTTGTTATGAGCCACGCTATAAAGCTTTGACCTCAACGCCAATTCTGACATTTTGAATTTAAAAAGCTTCCTGGATGGGAAGCCAAAGATCTTCAAACTTGGAAGCAAAGTATAGTGGATTGTTTTTCAGCTTTTTTAAAATGAATCTCTGGATGTTGTCAGGCTGTCATGGCTGACAAGACTCTTCATCATTGCGTTGGGGACATTGCACCTAGACTGGAAGACTGGGGTGGTGTTTCCCCTGCATAAGAAGGGGCACCGGAGGGTGTGTTCCAAACAATAGTGGAGATTTCTCAGTGCTGGAGAGGAGAGTCTGACTAATAGTCGAGCTTCAGCTTCAGGAGGAGCAGTGTGTTTTTCATCCTTACAAGAGGGATATTTCCCTAACCTATCCACTTGGACACAACAGTTTTGGCGACGAAGATAGCTAGCAGAGATAAATGACTTTTTGAAAACACATTTTGTGCCAAAGACTAATTTTATCGCAGAAATATACAAGTTTAATACAAGAAACATGCAAGATGACAAGTCCATACAGTAAGTGAGTACATAGCAAGTTTAATGAAGCCAAAAGTCATAGGTTTGGAGCATTGTGACCTCTTGAGTTGAGCATATACTAAGGACCTCACACTAGGAGCAGCATATGATGTGGGACTAGCTCATGAGGTCTCCATACAGAAGTCCCAGAAAACATTAAAAGTGAATATTATCTCCAAGACAAGCACAAGTAAGAAAGAAGACTGTGGTAAGCCATGCTATAGATGTGCAGGCTATGGACAGATTGTTGATTGAGTAAGAAGAAAGAACACATTGCAAAAGCCAGCAGGTCCAAACAAGACAGAGAGAAGGAAATACCTTCTATTCCTTCAAACAGTAGTGATGACAAATACGTATTAGATTTTACTCACGGAAAGATGTGTTCAAAGGTGGATCCAAAACTGTAAATATTGAAGTAGCACCCCATGGGTAGGCTTTTCAGAAGAAGCAGCAAAGTGTCCTAGAGAAAGAAAATGTCAAGAACAGTACATTTTTTTTAATTTCAACTAGGGATGTGAATCATTTTTGTGGCAGACAGTGGTAGGTTAAACTTGAAAAGAATGTCATTTAAAAGGAAAAGAAGTAAACTGAACAGATTATACTAAAAAAACATGAGATTATTGAAGAATTGCTCTTCTGTAGTTATGTAGCGATACCCCAAAAAACTGATTTTTTTGGGGGATTTACTTTTCAAAAGAAGGCAGTGATGCATCAAATAAATATATTTTTTATCACAAACTTATTACAGAAATCATTTTGAAAGGGTTATAATCATCACATGAATATTTGAATAAATACCCTGGCGCTGCTAATGCGAGTTTCCTGCGGTGTTTTTTGATTCATTGGACAACCCATGCTTCCAGATCGATCAACCAAGAACACAAACTCTCCACATGAGGTGAGTGAGGACATCACAGATTGGGGGAACTCAGGGTACAAGCTCACCATCACCACTGGATCCCCCATCAGAGAACCTGAACATGAAGGGAAAGAAAAGTCAAAAAGGGTTCTCTCTGTGTTTCCAACATTTAAAGAATAAGTAACACATTAAAGGGCCTTCATGATGAAAAATGGACCATTTTGAACTTTTAACCATGTAATGTTATTCCTTATATAATATCATGAATAAAGTGGTATTTCTCTTGATTTGTGCATCTCTGAGTAATTCTCACGAGTTCTGCTGTCTGAATAGCATCTCCCTCAATACTGTGAAAATGAGTGGATTAGGGGAAACCACATAAGGATGTCTCCTGCCTTAACCACGCTGTGCCTACATTGTAAGCAAGCTACCACTTTCTGTGATTAAGGAGGGCTGATGTGAGGCAAAGTGGGATGACGACAGTTCAAAGTTGAAAAAGGGGCTCTTTTAATAGCTAATCAGCTAAGACTTTTCAACTGTTTTGTTTTTTTAGCTAATGTGTAAGTAATTAAAATCTATTTTTTTGCCTCGAGAGGTTTCCTACTTTGGTCAGCCTTCAGAAGTCAGACTTTACTTTGAGGGAAATTGTTTTTCTTTGGGGTCGGAAGAAAACAAATGCATATTAAAGCATATCAATTTTCCATGCAAAAGGCATTATTTCATCATTCATCACACATGAACTAATCTGTTCTCACCAGATTTGGCAGAAGCCTGTCCTGCCTCCACCACAGCAGTGGGCTGGTGGGCATCTTTGTAATAAATCAGCAGTTCAATGTCTCTGTCAAACTTGTGTCCTGCAGCCAACTTCACCTGCAGTTCAAGAACACAAATAATAGAAATAAACATTTCATCATGTTTGGAACAAGCACATCCAGCAGTAACATTAGATCTCTACACACCGTGGCCTGAGTTTGATCAGTGTTAAGGTACTGAAGAGGCTCCAGGGAACAGCTGGACTCTACTTTAGAGATTGCATGAGGAGAGGACACTTGGACCGAAAAGGACAGACTGTAGGGAACCAGAGAGGCTGGAACTGAGGTCACCTGGACACTGGGACTTTCACTACCTGGAAACATCATGAGAAAAAGTCATGAGATTCATCTGGTTTGTAGTTAAAATCATCAGTCTATTTATTGGCATAGCTACCCTGTGGCTGGTATCGAGGGTTGAGTACAGCAGGCAGACAGAACCTCAGCCCATCATCAGCCTGCACAGCCAACTCAGTGACATATTCCAGCCTGATGGAGGCGCTCTCTCCTGGAGGCAGACTGCCCACCTTCAGAGAGAAGATATCTGGACTCTCCTCACTCTCCTCCAACAGGAAGGCCTGCTGCCCAGAGCTCAGAGCATCATCATACTCCTCCTTAGCCTGCAGGCCACATAAAACATGTTTATTTTATTGTTTTATCTCCTTAATAAATGCATCTTTATGTCCAACTCACCTCCTGTTTCTCCTTAACCTCAGCTACAATGTGTGTCTTTCCAACCTGAGCACTGAAATGACACACAGCAGCATCTCCAGGCAGAGGGAAGACAAACACAGCCTCTATTGGTTTATCCTCCTTGTTCTCATAGTTCAGAGTAGAAACCACTGTAGCCACATGGTCTTTCACCTCCAGCTGCACTTCAATGCTCTTCAAAGGAACTAAAGCAACAATGTATAATGGTCATGTATAAAAACCACACAAAGTTCTAAAATGTCTTAAGCTTTTTTTTGCAGATGAAATATATTTTATACACAGAAGAGTGTACCTATTTAACAGCTGTGTACCTGGTTCCTTTGTGTTGGTTAGCAGACCACAGCGGTTCTCCATTGTGCCTACAGAACATAAAGCAAAACAAAAAAGATAAAGTCTTAAAAAGTAGGCAACTACTATGTACGATATCATTAAAAAAGATTAAGATCAAATAAGAAGACTAATCTAAAACCATTTTCTATGGTTAAAATTTGTTTTTTTTTGTGCATGATGACAAATTACTTTGAAAGTACAAAGCTTACACTTTTAGATTAGATTAGATGAGCTTTATTGGTCTCACAGCGGAGAAATTTACTGGTCACATATTGGCATAGTACTTAAAGAAGGTGCAAACAAGGAGGAAAAGGTGCATTAGGAATAAAAAAAAAGAAAAAAAAAGAAATAAAAAAAAGAAGCATATTGCACACAATATTGCACAGTCAATAAATAGAAAACTATAATATAGTTGCACAGTGGTTGTTACAGGAGTTATTGTGGTTATAGTGCAGTGTTATAGAGTCTGGTGGCAGCAGGAATGAATGACCTGCAGTAGCGCTCATTCTTACAGACAGGGTGTCTAAGTCTTTCACTAATGGAGCTGCTCAGCTCCTCTACAGTCTGGTCCATGATGGAGGTGAGTTTGGACAGCATCCTCCTTTCAGCCACTTCCTCTACTGAGTCCAGAGGGCAGCCCAGGACAGAGGTGGCCTTCCTCACCAGCTTATTTAGTCTCTTTCTGTCCCGCTCTGAGCTGCCAGGGGCCCAGCAGACGCCAGCGTAGAGGAGGGCTGAGGCCACCACAGAGTCATAGAAGGTTTTAAGGAGGGGCCTGCTGACTCCAAAGGCCCTCAGCCTCCTCAGGAGGTGGAGGCGGCTCTGGCCCTTTTTATACAGAGCATCAGTGTAATGAGTCCAGTCCAGTTTATTGTTGATGTGAACACCCAGGTATTTGAAACTTTTCAATAAATTCCACTAAATTAAAGCCAAAGCTACAACGAGTTGTGTCGAAATCTACACCCTTAAGGCTTTGATGACATGAAAGATGACAGGAGAAAGTCTTTAAAAAAACGAAAAGGAGTGGGAGGCTGTTCTAGAACTGAAATACTGGTTTACCAATGAATCAGAGGAGCATTCCAAAGCTTGTTCAAGGTTTAGTTCAAATCAGAGCTCAATTTAAAAAAAATATGGCACCACAGAATGACATAGGTGAATTTAAGCTAACTTATGAGAAGTTGTTTAGAATGGTACATAAACGCAAGATCCCTTTATTGTCTCTAGGCAGTGTGTAAGTCTGATTTATTTGTTGCTGCTGATTAATTTAAGCTTAACTTTCATTATTTCGGTGCAGCTGTTTACTTATGATGTGCTCTTAAACATGAATGTAATAGTTTATGCTTTGAAATTAGTTTAAAGAGGTTGAGATTTTAGCTGGTTTTGTTATGCTTATGATCACCTCATAAGCATTAAGTCTGGACAAAATTGTATTTCAGTTGGACAAAAATGGCTGTGATGCATACTCATCAAATAGAGAATATTCCCCCAAAATGATCTACATGGATCCTAATCAATCTGCTATTGAACGTAGGGCTGAAACAATTAATTTGATTAATCATTATTAATAAAATGTTGAAATAATCATCAGCTAATTTAGTAATCGATTAATCGTTAAATGGAATGTAGAGACTCTAAAGCTTGCCTTTAACTGCGCAACCCACTTAGAGCAGTAATTATACCAAAATCGTGAAAAAAATATGTAAAACATTTTGCATTTTAGATAAAAAAAAAAACTTTTTAATCTGTCAATATACTCTATCCACAACTCCTCACCTGGTTTGATTTCGTAAAAGTCTTATTTAAAGATCCTATGGCTGTCCAATTACTAATCGATTAATCGAAAAAACAATCGACAGATTAATAAATTAGTTGCAGCCCTAATTCATTGTATAGATTACTGCAGGGAGACTCTCAAGAGTAAGAGCTTAAGTATCTAATCCAAATCTGCATTTTTGTACTATTAAGTGCCTGACACTTATTTTACTGAGATTGAAAAGTATGAATGATTAACTGTAAGTTTATGCCAAAACATTCAGATAGATAGATAGAAAGATAGAAAGATAGATAGATAGATAGAAAAGATAGATAGAAAGATAGATAGATAGATAGATAGATAGATAGATAGATGGATAGATAGATAGATAGATAGATAGATAGATAGATAGATATTTTTTCTTTACAGTGTCCTGTCTTGGCAATGTGTGGCAATAGGAATAATTGTCTTTGATGCCAAAAAAGAGAGCCCAACAGCTTTTTGCTTTCACAAGTGGAGCAGTACGGTTGTTGCCATAGTGTTCCTCCTGATTTATGCATATAAATAGCCTTATTATAATTCCTGTAGGGAGTATAACAGATTGTATGGACACTGCAATGTAAGTAGAATCAGGGAAGGAAAAGCAAGAACAGGGAGGAAGATGAAAAAAGAGGGAGATAAAGGAGATCATCATCTGCAAAAGAGAGACGTAAAAAACAACAGCACAACCAACGGATATAGTATAAGAGAAATACAATACAGTAACACCTTGATACTATCGCTGAAGTATAAGTAGTATTATTTAATCTGACATGTATACTGTGGTAGCAGAAGATCAAAATATGGGCTCTCTGTGTGGAAGTGAATCTCTAAGTACCGGGAACAAAGCAGCTATAATTGTTTATGAGAGTGCAGAGATAGAATGCTTTTAACAGCCTTTTCTTTGTTCTTTTTCTCCAAATATACACAAGTTCTTGAATTAGTTTCACATTTTGGAGAGAAGGTTTTTTAAAGCCTTTATTAATTTTGTTGCATTTCCCCCACACTTATTTTCTGTTGACCTTTTACCCACACTGCACATTAACTGGACATTTCAGTGTTTGCTGAAAAAAGTGACAAGAAAGGAGTGGGATCAGTAAAGAATCTATAACACAGGTCAGCCCAGTTGGAGTATGCAGCACCGCCCTATGACAAGCCATCAGCTGGATGCAAGAAAGCTGATTCACTCTCATTGTGCTTAGGGCAAAAAAACAAAGTTCAGCTGTAAGGGGGAAAACACGACAAAAAAACAATTATAATAAAATAAAATTTTTAAAAATGACCCAAACGTGTGAAACTGAAGGAGCGCCCAAACCACTGTTGTTGATTTAAGATTAATATTTTATAACAATTAGGCCTACCAGAGAATAGTTTCTAACTATTAACTTAAATGATCAAGCATTAAAAAAATAATAATAATAATAAAGAGAGAATATCTTCTATCTGTATAAGGCATGAGCATGTAGCACGTGAGATGAACTTTACTGCAAGAAAACGCAGAATATTTTGTACAGTTTGTTCCGGAATTTCAGTACGCAGAATAATACGCCAGCTTTTACGCCACTACCCAACTGTTTATTCTTCCCATTGCCAGCCTGCGGATAGCGCTGCACTAAATGAACAAAAGAAGAGACGAGAGCTCACCAATGAGAACAAATCCTTCAGACGAAGATATAGGAGTTAGGTTCAGAGTGTCTCTTCAGCATAGACTAACGTCGGAACTGAACTGCAGCTCTTTAAAAAACATAAATACGCCTCTTACCGGAAGCGCTCTGTTTCTGTTACTGTGCGCCTGGAATGGGCGGGGCCTTTCCAGTAACTCAGCCCTCACTGTGCAATTGTTACGACGGAGTATTAGTATTATTTTATTTCAAAATTAAAATAAGTAATAGAATTACGAGAATAAAGTCGTAACGTGACAACTTTAATTTTCATTTTGTATACACAGAGTTTAAACAAAACGAAATTTCGTTAAGTATAGCTTTCCAGACATTAAATAAACATTCATTCCATAAAATGATGCAGTGATCAAATGTAATAAGGTTGTAACATTATGAGAATAAAGTCATAAAATTATGAAAATAAAGTTGTAATATTACAAGATTTTATTCTCGTAAAAAAAAGTAAATAAAGAATCTATAGCTTGCCGTAATACTCTAGTATTATCAGAGGTTTCCCACTTTTTCATTGATTCAAAAGCACGGACAAAAATGTATTACAGTTTACAGTTTGTGCGTCTAAAATCAAACTTTATAAAGTTTGATTTATTATATAATTAAAACTTTAATAAGTCCACAAGGCCTATGTCTAACAAGAGCCAAATATTATGATCTATCTGACGAGGCAATTCTTAGTTTATTTTCATATATATATATATATATATATATGAAAAGGGCTGAAATAATTAATCGATTATTGAAATAATCATCAACTAATTTAGTGACTGATTAATCTTTAATTGGATTATAGATACTTTAAAACTTGCCTTTAGCTGACAGAGCGACTGACTTAGAGCAGTAATTAGATAACAAAAAGTGTAAAAAACAAAATGTATAAACATTTTGCATGCAAGATTACAAAACTTTTTTGTCTGTCAATATGCTCTATCCCATAACTCCGCAAGAGGAAACGTTTTGGTTTCACCTGGTTTAATTTTGTAAAACAATCTTCTTTATGGAACCTTTGGCTGTCGGATTGTTAATCCAAAAAATTATTGACAGATTAATCGATAAGTAAAATAATTGTTTAAATCCAGTATGTTCCTCTGCCTTGTTTTGGTGTGTGTCAAAGCTGAAGGTGAACTCAAAAATTATTAAAAAAAAAACAATACAAAAGAAAACTTTCTTTTTTGTTGATAAAAGCTTGTTTAACTTTTCAATTGGGGCCTCACAAAGCAAAACAGACCCCACCCCTATTTTATTTTGCTACCTAAGAAATAATATATTTTCATGTACCCCTTACAATGCACTCTCAGACCACTAGGGGTACGAGTACCCCCGGTTGGGAATCACTGACCTACTCTAACATAGAAAGTTTTCATTAATCAGTGCTTCTATTCTTTTTGTGATATCATCTATGTCTTCTCAAATCTCCAGTCAGCCTTTTGCTTCCTTTCCACATTTGCTTGGCGTGAGGAATTCCCACACAGTCTGCTCAGACTAACATAGGGGTGCAAAGCAATGCAAGCAAATGTTGTCTCTTACTACTTGTTCATCCAGGAGGACTGAATTCTGAAAAGGCAATGCTATCAACTGAATTTTACTCTAAATAAATGAAAAAACTTTTAACTGGTAAATGGCATAAACCTATATAGCTTTTTCCTTTATTCAAGTTATAGAGTACTCTGATTTCAAAGCGCTTTTACACCTCACATTCATTCACCATCATTCAGCACACACACACTCACAGTGGCAAGCTGGCTATTTCGTGTAGCCACAGCTGCCCTGGGGCTCACTGACAGAAGCAAGGCTGCCGTACACTGGCGCGCCACCGGGCCCTCTGACCACCATCAGTAGACAATGGGTGAAGTGTCTTGCCCAAGGACACAACGACAACAGAAAGTCAGAGTCGGGCTTGAACCGTCAACCCTTCGATTTCAGGGCAAACTCCCTAGCGATCCAACGCCACTGTCGCTTCATTTGATTTCTTTATTTTATTGAAATCACTCAGCAAAGTGCTTCTAAAGGAATATATGTTGTGAATAAAGAACTATATAAATAAACTGAATTAAATTGCAAAAAAGGTTTAGAAAAAAAGTGTGTTTTACCTTCAAGAGGCGTTCAATGTTTAACTGCCGAATTAAGAACTTTTAACTAACCCAAGATCAACAGAACACATTGTCATGGGTAGTAAATGAAGCTGCTTTAGAAAGAGCATTGCAGCTGCCCCTCTGATAAAGCCTCCTCGGAGCCTTTTGTAGGATCAGGCGTCTGTTTAGCTGAAATGAATGGTCCACTACCCTGAAGTCAAGCACGTTGTGCAATCATTTCTGCACAATCCCTGCTGAGTAATGAGAAAGGTTAAGTCACTGCAACTAAAGATAGAGGCTGTAACATGTTCCCTTCAATTAAAAAAAAAGGTGTGTCATAGTTGTTTTCCTGGAAAGTCTGCTGCATGTGGTCCTGATTGATGTTAAAGACAAGTCAAAAGAATAAAAGGGGATTAAAGTCAGTAGGAAAAATAAACTGTTAGTGATCAGAACCACTATTTCATTGAGAGTGTCAGATTATGGCCCTGTTTTGATGCTACCAGGCCCCCTGACATCCAATCCTGAATTATTCAAAAAATAAAGTACCCCTTCTGTTTTAATTGTGGTAGTCTGTGATTATTTAAACAGCAGTGGCCATCTGAAAAGAGCAGAGCCTACTTCCTAGGACAGGTATTTCGTTTTCTGTTTATAACAAGACCACTATAAGGAGCTAGTACAGTAGGGGTGCTTCTAGATGGATTTTGCAACTCTGACATTTACAGCATATTCTAGCAGTGTACTGTAGTGTGGATCAGACCATCACTAAACAGGCATGTGGTAATCATTCAATATATCTGTTAAATGTTGTTCAGCAGATAGGTGGCCAAGCTGACTCTTCAAAGTTGACACCTCAGAATTTGTAAATACCAGGGTAATTCATCTTTAGACAGGTTTATCCATACCCTTCACTTGTGGTTAAGTTGTGACTGCACGTCACCTTTAGTCTCTGGCAGAGGTCTAGAGTGGTATGTGACAAATACGGAATAGTGTCTTTCCTTAGGGAGGCTAATAACATTTATTTTTTTAGTTCTTCCCCAACGGATCTCAAAAGGCCCTTCATACTTTGTGGAAAAAGTTGAACTTTGAACAGATACAGCAAAAACTTCATCTTCAATTTGAAAATATCTCTTCACAGAAAACATACTTGAATTTTATGTTGTTTTGAAAAACAACCAGGTGAGTGTTTGTGTTGCAAGGTATGCAGTGCAAGGCCCGGGCAGGATTTGGAACAGACTCCCAGGTGAATTTTATGCTTACTTACCAGTCAGTCAAAACCCTAACCCTACTGGCCGGGGAGCTGTGAGGGTAAGGGAGGGTTCAGAATCTGAGCTACCTGTTAAAACTACTTTGACTAGAAAATTGTACCTTAATCATTTTTCATGACCTTTGCCCAGCCAATGTGCTTTAACAGCAGTTTTAACAGCATGTTAAGCGAATAGCCTAGAAAAGTAAATAGTTGTACACATAATGATAGTAAATATTGATTTTAAGACTTTGTTCCAGATATAGGTTCAGTTTTCTTATCTGTCAAACTCAAATGTCTGATAAAATGTAGAACATTGTATTTGGATTGCTAGCAATTGTACATACATAGGTAGAGTGGATGTAGATTTTGTAGATTTGACCGATCAGATGTATCCTGTCTGAGGCACTGTCTGCGGTCACCTACAATTTTGGAGAGGTGCAGCAGAGGGTCTGCTGGAGGGCCGGGGGCACATTTGCATTCACTCCGAAACACATGCAGATGACCTGGTTTCTAAGTATAAATCAGCCTTTAGTCTAACGATTCACGTTCCAGGAAACTCAGGAACAGGTTAAACCAGGGTAGCCTGAACCGCTGGAGAGCAGAAGGCAGGTTAGTTGCTGGAGAGATGATTCAGGGATCTTTCAAAGTATACAGAGATCCACTAAACTTCTTCTAAATCAAGGAGTATTTCAAATTCAGATCAGGTTTCTTGAAGGTGTTGCAGAGAACATTTTTTTTTTTGCAGAAGGAGACCTTGAGTCCAGATCTGTCCAGAAATCCACAGAAGACAAAATGGATCAGTTTAAACAAGGGACTAGCAGAGCTTGCAGGTCCAGGACAGAATCTGGTTCAGAGCCAGAGAAACACAGTAGGGATAATGAAGAGGTAGATCCACTAACCATAACCAGAGTCAGGCGAGAGTAAGAGCTGGCAAATTCAGTCCTATACAGGGGGTTTGGCATGAGATAGAAACCAGGGAACAAAAACAAGGTCAATGTTCAGAAAACAGAGGCCACTGTAAGCTCAATTAGGGGAAAGACAGAGCAGAGTAATCCAGAGGGCAAAAACAAAGTCAGGATCAGGCAATCGAGCCACTGTCACACCTTGACGATTCAGACCAGTGTATGCCCGACGTACGAAAAATCTGGCAAAAAGCGCTGTCATACGTTGGATAAGTTATAAGCACACTGAGGTATGCTGAAGCACGCTGGTACACGTCGACATACAGCGAGTACGTCGAGAAATTTTCCGCATGCTCAAAACTAAGTTACAATAAGTTATCTGATTGTTGACATACATTAAGAGTAAGTTACTCATAAGTCATGGTGTCTAACCAATCCAAAACCTATGAGTAACTTATCACTTACTTATCTGCATAAATTATCAAGAACGTATCTCCAACACATGCCAACGTATTTGACGTGTTCCAGACGACCGCTTAACGTGTTTTCGAGGTACAGCTACTGTAATGATATATTGGCAATTTTTTGGTATAAAAGGGGGTTTCAAGGAGGAAACCGTCAGTTCTCCTCCAGGCTGCATCCGCATCATAGGGTGAGTATGAAGGTGAGTGATGGTGAGTGTGATGGATGCCCCGTGTTCACGGCCACGACCAAGAAACTTCCTTGCAGACATAACACTGAATCTGCTGCGACCGCAAACCTTCTTTCTTTTTCTTTATTCTTTCTTTTGTAAACGCGTTGTAGGTTAACACCGAATTAAAAACACCTTTTCATGGCATCCAGGGTGCTCTCCACCTGTGATACGTCCCCCCAGGAGCAGCAATGTGCCCAGGGGAGCATCTTAACCATTGCTTTTACACCAGAAATGATGCTTTCTTCTGTGCATAATTTCATGGTGATGCAATAAGGTGACTGAGACTGAGCAGGAGCATAAGAGCAGGAACACATCAGTAATCAGAAGGAGGGAAAGAGGAAAGTGAACACTCACCAGTAGATAATACTTAGATAATGTTTTATTTTCGTAGTGTCTCATCTGCTTGGTCGAATGTTTCTGGGGAAGATAAAACATTTGATTCTTTTGTAAACACATCACCCTGCTTAAACAATTCGAACATTAAAAGAATGCTTACCACAATTTTATTTTTTTCTAAAGAAGCTGTCTGTTTAAACGTCTCATAATAATTTGGTTATTTATTAAACACACAGCATTGGTACACAGCATTGGTTCAATATGTCATAGTGTATGCGTGGCCGATAAAAATGACAAAAAAATGGAAATGAAATCAAACACCTAGAAAACAGAGAATGACATAAATCAAACTGTAACTGAAATCTCAAAATGAAAACTTAAACCAAAACCAAAAAGCCCAGAAAGCTAGAATCATGCACACCAATCTATTAATATTTATAAAATCTGGTGTCTCAAACTCGAGCTATTTTTATCAGGGGCTCTGACGTTTTTAGGAACATGGAGGCCCATCCTCTATCAGGTTTTTTTTTTTTATGTCAACATCTATAGATAGTAAAAAGATCACCAGGGTTGTCAATGCTGTGAATAACAGCCAGCTTGGAATTCATACGTTCTAATACTTAAAGATGCTTATTGCCCTTCCCGGTAGGGGTGGCAAATATCTTTTTTAATCAAATATTATTCGGACTGTCATATATTGTTTACAGTATGTTCTATGTACAAAGAGGAAGGGGAAACATGGTTGAAAACCAAATTACAGTTTAAGATGGATTTTGTGTTTGAAAACCAAAGATAATCTGGAAGAATTTAGGATGTGGTCAAATTAGCTTTTCACTAACTTTGAGAAGTTGGAAAAGTTTTTCAGACTGAATTCACAAATGCAAATCTACATGAATTGAATAAAACATTATTTGGGCCAAATAATGTTTTATTAAATGATTTGCTTAATCCAGAGCCTGTAACCTTTAGTTAAATAATTCTTTACCCTCTTTGAAATAGCTAGCAGTGAATAGACATTAGGATTCCATTAAATGACTCTTGGTCATTCTTGGTAATCGAAATCTAATGAGCATATGAGGAACACATGAACACTAATGTTATATCAATGTTTAAACCCTTAAGTGAAATAAAGCTTGTCCAGCTTCGTCAACAGCTCAAAACATATTACTGTGGCATAGCATAGCATGCAGTCCTTCCTGTTAGCTTTACTCATCAGTAAATACATGAAATTATCAAAATCATCAAAAGACATGTTGTTTGTTCCGTCCCAAATTGTGCCAGACCTTCAAACCTCTGTCCTTTCTTTTGAAAGTTGATTTTCATCCATCAGCAGCTTAGGACGGCAGGCTCACAGCAAACAGAGGTTTTCTTGTACAACGTGGCTCACACCAAGGGATATTCAGGAGATGTTCTCCTCCAGTCTGGCTCTGTAAGTTCTGAAACTCAGAGAAATGTGTTGCAAAAACGTCTGTTTTGCAGCAGTTTGGTTCCCGAAAAGTAAACCTTCATGACTTATCCTTGGTCATTCTAGAGATCTGGGCCTCGACCTCAAACTCAATGGTGGCTGCCTCTTCCGATGTGGACCCCCTTGGCAGCTTCATGGAAAAGAGAGTGAAATCCTCTGTGCTATTGTCTTTACTATTGTCAACACAGAGGGGGATGGCAAGTCACACCTCTTATAGGGGGGTTGCCTTGTGGAGCACAACATCAGTGGCACACCATATTCAAAGGAACAGCAAGATCTCTGAAGATGGCTTGGTAAGTTTTTGAGCCTCTTTATTTTTTCGACAATTCGGTTCTCTTTTTTATGTTTTCAATGCTAGCATGACATGCACAGAAACACAATGCAAGGATTGTATCTACCCCCTCCTTTTTTATTAGGTTTTATATATGATTTTTTATAAGGTAATTTTATTTAAATTATGTTCAAACTGTCGTATTAGCAAACAAACAGCATACATTAATGTATACTACTATAAGCATGCATATGATGATTCCAATGTCCATTGTATCTATTGAATTCAATTCAGTTTATTTATATAGCGCCAACTGAACCAGAAACAATTCAACCAGATCAAATTGATTCAAGTTTTTTATCTAAGGGAAACGAGTTGATTGCATTGACTCATTGACTCGAGGGCAATCCCTCACATCAAAAATGCTTATAGGGACAGTGGAGACAAAAAAGCTCAATTTTAACAGGAAGAAACCTCCAGCAAAACCAGACTCAGTGTGAGCGGCCATCTGCTGCCTAGGCCAACTAGGATTCAAGCAGACAGAGGCAGACATACAGAAAGAAGCAGAGATACAAACGAACGTGTCAACATGCTCCACAGGCCGTCCTGTCCAGGAAACACACAGACAGGCAGGCCGAGCTCCAATCCCGAGGTCTAAAAGCATGCCTTTAACTTTGGCAGAGTTTAATTCCCCTTAGAGCAGTACTATACCAAGATTGTCAATAAAAATTTAGACATTTTGGCATTTTAGATAAAGACTTTTTCCTCTGTCAATATACTCATCCACAACTCCTCAAGTGGAAAAGATTTAGTTTCACCTGGTTTGATTTTGTAAAAACTCTTCTTTAAAGAAACTATGGCTTTCAAGTTATTAATCGACCAATCGAAAAGAATTTGACAGATTAATCAAATAGCAAAATAATTGTTAGTTGCAGCCCTAATTTATTGTATAGATTACTCTTGAGAAACTCTCAACAATAGAAGCTTAAGTATCTAATCCAAATCTGCATTTTTGTATTATTAAGTGTCTGACACTTATTTTACTGAGATTGAAAAGTATGAATGATTAACTGTAAGATTATGCACCTCTGCCATAACATTCAGATAGATAGATAGATAGATAGATAGATAGATAGATAGATAGATAGATAGATAGATAGAAACAAATAAATAAAGAAAGCTTTTAAGAGCTTTTCTTTTTTCTTTTTCTCCAAATATTCACAAGTTCTTGCATTAGTTTCACATTTTGGAGAGAAGGTTTTTCAAAGCCTTTATTCATTTTGTTGCATTTCCCCCACACTTATTTTCTGTTGACCTTTTACCCACACTGCACAGTAACTGGACATTTCAGTGTTTGCTGAAAAAAGTGACAAGAAAAGAGTGGGATCAGTAAAGAATCTATAACACAGGTCAGCCCAGTTGGAGTATGCAGCACCGCCCTTCTATGACAAGCTGTAGGCTGGATGCAAGAAAGCTGATTCATTGTCATTGTGCTTAGGGCAAAAAAACAAAGTTCAGCTGTAAGGGGGAACACACAACAAAAAAACAAAATTTAAAAAATGATGCAAACGTGTGAAACTAAAAGAGCACCCAAACCACTGTTGTTGACTTAAAATGTTATAACAATTTCCAGAGAAAGGCTACTAACTAATGAGTTAAAGTCATAAAATAAAGAGAAAAAAGTCGTAATGAGAATAGCCATAAAATTACAAGAATAAAGTTGTAACTTTTTGAGAATAAAGTAATATAATTACGAGAATAAAGTCATAACATTACGAGAATAACTTTAGACAACTTTAATTGTCATTTTGTATACACAGTGTATAATTTCATTTAGTCGAGCTTTCCACACAGTAAGTAAACATTTCCATTCCAGAAAATATACGAGTATAAAGTCATAAAATTACGAGAATAAAGTTTTAACATTACAAGACTTTATTCTCATAATGTTACAACTTTTTTCTCAAAATAAAACACAAATGAAAAATCTATAGCTCGGCACTAATACTCCGTTGTATTATCCGAGGTTGCCCTCTTTCTTTTTAAAATCAAAAACACCCTTTTAATGCAGCCCTGAACCTTCAGGCGCCTTTGCAGCCCCCTCAGGGCAGCAATGCACCTGAGAGGGGGCATCATATCATCATTGTGTGCATGCGCGCATTTGTGGTGCAGCTGCGTGCGTTATGCATCAGTTAGGCTGTTGTTGGACATACACCCTGGACTCTTTATGAATATGTTATGCTATGTACATGCCCAAAATTGCAAAAATACATAGAAAGTTTAGCATATTCCTGTGTTTAAGAAGATTCCGGGACGTTGGGAATACTCTGGCTAAATTGGCAAGGTGTGACAGGGCCCTGAGACGATGAGGGAATGCTGGATATTTACTAACCATGGGCTTTCACGTCCCTCGTCAGAGGACGAAGAAAGCACATTCAGCCAGTCGCAGACTTGGAAACAGGACGCTACACTGAGTTTAAACATCCTATAAACAAAGGCGTTAATGGCGGCAGCAGGAAGACTCCACTCGTACCTACCAAGGATGAGTCCACATCCAAGAAGCAGGAACATGCCAGATGAAGCTTCAACAGGAAAAGCAGAGAGAGAGCATGAAGATTGAACTAACACATTCTGCGGTGGGAGAATAGAGACTAGAATGGAGCAGAATGATGAAGCCAAGGTCCCTAGCCATTGCCAGCTTGGTCTAAGCATATAGCGGCATCCCTGTGCGTACATACTAAGCAGATAGTTGAAGACAATCTGAGCCACTGTAACTACCAAGCAATCAAAAGGAAAGTTTAACCTACCACTTAAAAGTAGACAGGGTGTCTGCCTCACGGGCCAAAACTGGCAATTGGTTCCTAGGGAGAGGAGCCTGAGAACTAAAAGATCTGCCTCCCCATTCTACTTTTTTAGAAATTCACGCAAGGAACCACTGGCCCGAAGCAAACCTGCAGATTGAAAGCAAAGGGCTCTGTTGGGAACATAAGGAACAATCTCTTGGGATACAAAGATGGAGCTTATTTATTTTAAGGCTTTATATATTGAGAGAAGGATTTTAAAATTTATTCACCGGATTTAACAGGAAGACAATGAACGAGAAGCTAGGAAAGGAGAGATATGATCTCTCTTTTTTATTTAATAAGAACTCACAGCTGCAGCATTTTGCAGATTCAACTAAGGCTTTTAACTACAGATATGGACTTGATGATAGTAAAGAATTACAATAGTCCAGCCTTGAAGTAACACTATGGCGTGGACTAGTTTCTCAACATCACCCCTGGACAGGATCTTTCTAATTTTTGCAGTATTCCACAGATGAAATAATGAAATTCTAGAAATCTGTTTAATCTGTCATTTAAATGACAGGTCCTGATCAAAAATAACACCAACATTTTTTACTTTTGTTGTCTGAGGTTCAACAATTCAATCCCACCCAAATTAAGCGACTGACTAATCAGCTTCTTTTCAAAAGACTCTGGTCCAAAGAGTAAACCTTGCATGCCTGTAATCACTGCTTATAATACGCACTACTATGTATCTGGATGCAGTGATGATATTATTCATGTTGTTTACCGCCAATCAAGAGATATTTCTCCCCTTTTATACAAAGTGACATTCCTGCACTCTCTGTTCATACATTAGTTTTTCCATTAAAAGTATCTTCTCATCAGTACATAACCACTATGCCATGGTCAGTGCTTCCTCTTATACAGTAATCTAGTAATGGGGAGTATAACCCAAAATGACTCCCCACTCCTAAGGGGCGGACCCATTCATCCCGTTTAATTTGCATGTTTTCTAAGCCAAAACAAGGCTTTGTTGTTGGTCCACTTTATAAAGCCTCAAACTCAATGCTATTTATGACATATTGAATTGAAAAAGCTTTATGGATGTGTGGCGAAAACATCTTTCAAACTTGGAAACAAAGTCCAGTGGATTGTTTTTTTAACTTTTTGAAAAGTATATACAGTGCAGTGCAGAGATCACTTTACGTGGTTAGCGGTGGTAAAAAATAAAGAGCGTAGAGTGTAGCACCCTCAAGGAATACCATGGCACGAAGTTTGAGGCGAAAGACATTGTTTTTATTTCTTTTATTGACCAGTTCTCACCAGTTGTCAAGAGCAAGAATAAACCAACACAATTAAAAATAGCATCTAACCTTGCCATCAACAATTAATGTATATAAAAAAAAAAGAGAGACAAACCTCGTGAGCTGACATCCACAAGGGGCTAAAAGTTCAGTTTATGCGTCTTCTTTACTCTGCCTTCTCAGTAGTATGGCAAATAGATGTGTCACTAACCGATCCGACCAGGAAGCATGATTCATACCATCTGCTTATTTTCGCATGCTCAATCAGATTTTATTTTGCAAAAAATACCTAAATAATGTTTTTCCCTCCCAAAAATAGTAAGCATACTTAACTATGATGTATTAAAGGCTAATGATGTGTTTCCTTTGAAAATAAATGCCTTAAAATCCTTTCTGTTTTATCGCTCGTCTGTGCTCGATCTGCACCTGAAATAGAATCCTATGCCACTGAGCTGACTTTCTTGGCTTTTGGATTTCAACATAAATTTAGTATATACTTTTTGAGTTGTACGTTTTCCTTTCATGTTGACATTATGGTATATAGTGTATATCTCAAGTAAGAAACAACTAAAATGGAGTTAAACATGGTCAATCATATTTTGCCAGACCGCTCTTAGCATTTCCATTGATGCCAGAGAAGCAGTGTAATGTAAAAAGCATCAAAATTGTCTCAGAAAACATTTTTAAAGATGGGTATTAGCCATCTTTAGTGAGTTAAGGATAGAAAGAAATTATTTTTTTTACCATAACTACAATATTTATTGACATTCAGATGTATATCCGGTTGCGCATACGCAGTTGAGCTGATTGTACGGACTGTTCTACCGGGACGGATAGCGACAGGCTGTCTGTGTTCACTGAGCATGAATAATTGGTGCTGTGTGGAACCTTAATGCTATAATAATGAGTTCCTACCTTAGTAACCACCAGCTGGCACTAAGTAAATGTGGAAAAAAACATAACAGAAAATACCATGGGAGCCTGCTACACTCCCACTAATCACCTGTTATTTTGAATAACAAACAGTTGAAAATAAACTGATTATAAATAATGAGCTATTCATGAGCCTTACCCTAAACTACCAATACTGAAATGGCGGTGTGGGGTTAAACATCTTCATTCTGCTTCCAACAGAACAACTATCTTCTCATTCGGCCTCACAAGGTGGATTGGTTTCGACATGCGCCTTCCTTTTCTTATCAAGAGCTGAATCACAAATAAGTAACTTGACCTTCCTCACTCTTTCATCCTTAGAAGGATATACCTCAACAATCTTGGCTTGTTTCCACTGCTACCAAAGGAACATGTCATCCTGTGTTGGCAAGCAGTGCAACACGACAGCACCTCTTCTGAATGTAAAGTTCCTCTTAGACAAATTTCCCTGAAAGTGGGGTGATAATTGTGGATTTCATAGTAAGTATGTGGTTTGGTGTCAAGGACTCTGGGCTTGACAGGTCAGCAAGCTGGTCTGTTGTCAGTGGTCTACTATTAACCACTGCCATGACTTTGTAAAGGAATGTCCTTAATAAAGAACTGTCAAGTTGTTTGGCTCATTGTTCAAGGATAGATGTGAGTAAACCTCTTACAGATACCTGCCTTTCCCAGACACCACCCATATGACTCAATGCTGGGATGTTCATGAGAAACTCACATTCCAGTTTCCAGCATTGTAAGCTGAATCTGTACCCAGCGGAAGCTTTCATAGATTTCTTTGCAGATCAGCTTACATACTCACGTAGGTAGAATTCTTTTTTCTCAGTCGGTGTATTTTTTCTGTAAATAAAGAGTTTGAAAAGAAGTCTTCCAGTCATTGTATCGTCACCACTGAAAATTGATGGTTCTGGTACAAGTAGGTGACTTGGACTGAGAGAGTCTGCAAAGGCCTTAACAAGGTCACTTGTGCTTATTTCTTGTTTTGGAGGTGACATATTTTCAGAAAGAAAATGCAAATGAAGATGTGAATCAGTTTCAGATCTTTCTTTATTTTCAAAATCAGTCATAGGAGAATCCTGCTTTGACAACACCAAATTGTCATGTGGAAAAAAGTATTAAGCTGTACAGTTCAGTAAAAAAAAAAGCTGTACAGATCAATGGATTCACTCAGTCGGCACTTTATTTACTTTGCAAAGAAAATTGAGAACAATACATCAACAGTGTTATGCAGGTATGATGATCTGCCCTGTTCTGATCTAGACAGAGTTTGTTCCCCTTACTTACAGTAATGGAAAGTAGTCAGAGTCAAAACAATTTACAGACACTTTGGGTAAACAGTAACGTTATGAATAAACCTTAAGAAAGAATCTGGCTAGTTATGGGAATAAGTATTTCTTATCCCAAACATTTCTCTCACTTGGACACTTTGTGGCCTTGCAGGTGAAACAGACTGAGTAAAAACATTTTTCAGTAAGTAAATAGCATAAATCAATATATAAAATAAGAAATGAATAGAAATCTATATTTTCCAACCACAAGCGTTAACATTCACAGGTTTTCTCACATGCTCATTGCATTTTGACTACTAAATCATGATCAAAAGTCTTTTAATGGAACCCTCATGTCAGCTAATGTCTACCTCACCCAGAGAAGGTAAAGAATCAAATGTTTTTGGTTACTGATAAAGCAAATCATTCAATAGACGATTATTTGGTCAAAAGCATTCCAATTGTTCTAAATTAGTTAAAATATTATTTCATCACATCTCAAATTCTTCAAGATAAACTGGTTCTCAAACACAAAATCATGCTAAAATGTGACATCATTGCATCATTTCATTGATTTGCTTTTCAACAATTGCATCCTTCCTGGTCATGTCCTATTAAGTCCACTTTGGCTGGGACACAGACAGATGGTGTGATCAGATGATGATGTTCCTTGAGCTTGAAATTCACCTGTATTATTTTATATATGCTCAACTGTAGTCACAGGAGCATCAGTGTGGGAGTGAGTCATTTTAGCCTCATTGTAAATAGTATAAATACTGAGAGATATAAAATGTTGTTACCATTATAGCATTTGTTATTGCCTTTCTTCATCCAGTTTGTCTGTCTACCGATTCTATTACCATTATTTTGGTGATATTTAGTTTTATTAACTATTCTTGACCTAATTAAAATCTAGGTAGTTAAAGCTAATGATAAATTAATTTAGGTTTATATGCAGCAGTCATAGTGCCCAATAAATGTTTAAAAAGAATAAAACCAGGAAAACATAATTTCTTATAAGGAGAAAATTGTTAAAATGTATAACTACAAACTTCTAAGCACTTGGAGATAGTAGATCTTCAAGCAAGGTGAATATATTTGGATTGCAAAATTCAATATAAAGACAATTCAGTGCTCTACATGAATGAAGTGGAACAATAGAAGCAAAATAAAAGCAAATACAGAAAAAAAACTCAATAAAAGCAGGTAGTAAAGCAACTCAAAAATCATTGGACCACAGCCTTAGGACATGGGAAATCTGCTTATCTTCATCAAGCAACAATTTCAGTGTTTTCCTGCCTGCACTTCAATCCTTTCATAGCAAAGCTAAAGCATGTTTTTTGGAAAACCTTAGAACCCAAGGACTTCTTTCTTCACGTGGCAACCCAACAATGTATTTCCGGCTTCAACACACTCTGGTACATGTGGAGCTGAAGAAAAAAAATGAAAAATATAATTACTGACCTTATTGTCCCATAGCAACACACTGTAACTTACTGTGGGGCAAAAAGTATTTTGACAGCCACTGATTGAGCAAGTTCTCTGACTTAGAAAGATGAGCGAGCTCTTTAAATTTGATCAAAGGTACACTTGTGGTGTACATGTTTGGGTGGTGTCTCTCACCCAGCAGGCTTTAGGGGCATGTTCTTAGCCCTCATGTTGTTTTCATGTTGCTTTCTGGGATTGTTATGTTGGTGCGGAAAGACAATCTGTTGGCGTTTTTAGCTAAAAAAGCTCTGCATGTAACGAAATGATTTTTCGATGGCATCTTTTTTTTCACCATCCTATCCCCTAACTTTTACTGAAACATCTATCTATGTAGCTGCCAGTTACAATTCACTGATTGCGACTACTGAGTACAACCATGTACGCAGTAAATAGTGACTGCCAATAATACTATGACTCAAAGAGACAGTTGCGTAAAATAATTGAGCGGAAAGGGGAAAAATAGTGGAAAGTATTGGTTAGGACTGTCCCCGCCAGCCCAAATTTGGTGGGACATGGTGCTCGGGTCTGAAGATTGGAAAACCCACTCAATAACCTTGAAATGCTTTTAATGGGCCTACTCCTTCATTGCCTGGGCGATGGGTTTAGGATCATTCTCATATTATAAGACCAAACCACGTTACGTCCTCAACACAGGTGCTGGTCTGTAGTACTCTTCCTAGTGTCCTTTGACAACTCCTGGGTCTTGACCATGGTTGAGTTTGGAGTATAATTGCTTACAGCTGTGGATAGGTGTATTTTACACAGATAACAGGTACCAATGACATCTATGATACCAATAGGTAATGAGTGGAAAAAAGAGGTTAGTGTCAGGGACAGTCCTGATTAGATTAATGTCACTTGTTTTACCTTGTCTTTTCACTTCCTGTTTTATTTTGGTACTCATTTCCTCTCTCGTTTTAGGCAGCTTCACTTCCTGAGTTCCTTCCTGCAATCAGGATCTGCCACAGTCTAATGCAGTTCACCTGGTGTATGTGCTCCTCTTTTGTTTGTTAGAGTATTTAGTTGTCACCCTTGCAGCTTCCCTTTGCCAGTTCGTCTTTGTTCTTTGAGCTTAGCGTTCCAACCTCTTGCCTGTTAGACTTGAACTTTCTAGTGTTTTGACCCCCGCTTTGATTTGGACCTGCCTTTGCCTCCGTTTTTGGTACCTCTGTTTCTGCTGGAATTTTGGTGTTCAATCGATGACTGTATTAAAGGAACTTTGAATTTGAGACCACGGTGTCAGGTCTTGCTTTTGAGTCCTTTATTCCTGAGCCTTGTGACAGTTACAGGTCTATTAAGGCCACAGATCTTGCTCGTCTGTGGATGATACAATACTTACTTTTGACTAAAACGAACAAAAAACTAATGTTTAAAAATCTTAAAATGTGATTTCCTAAATGTTTCCTTACATTTTAGCCTTCCCCCCAGTTGAAATGTATGTATGATACCAATCTCTCATCTTTCCAAGTATAGCAGAACTTGCACAATTAGTGGCAGACCTAATCCTTCTCTTCCAAGAACAGTTTTTTTTAACACACCAATGACAACAGCAATTTCCTGCTGGTTATCTGTATTACCATTCTGAGCCTTTATCCATGTGGCAGTCTTCATTGTGAGAAGCTCCCACTCCTCTTTGGCATCCATCTTGAACCCATGAAGCCATATCAGAGCCAGAATGGAGGCCCACACCTCATTGTTGACCTAATTCACAGGGACAGTCAAAACAGGATAAAGAAAAGGAAAGATGTCATAATGATACTTCTTCAGTGAGAAACCATATTGAACTATTTAACTTACTTAGTAAACACCAAACTTGGTTCAGTTTGGTGTTTACTAAGTAACTATTGCTTAACTACGTTCCATATGTTTGATGTTTAGTTGATTTACTACATATTTATTTCCATCCCAAGTTTAATCCTGAAACATTGTGATTAGCTTGTCTTCTTACAGCAACAGGGTCCTGGATCCAACTCTCAATTTTCTCCAACATGTGAAGATTCCAATAATTGGTTGGAGGGAGTGGTGACCAGGATTTACCTGCCTCATCCCAACACCACTGGAGATTGACCCAAACCCCTGTCCTCTAAACTATGAATGTTCATTTCTTGCATGCCAACTCTTTATTTAAACTCTTAAATTTATTACTGTGGGGAAATTACTATGTACAATTTATTGTTCCTTGTTTTGAGTGTGACCCACCGATTTTGCCTCTGACTTCTTCACTTCCTTTTTGGTCTTTCCAAACACAGCGGCCAGATCTGCATCAAGTTGCCAGAAGCCGGATGCCTTCTGTAGGGAGACCAGCTGCAGCAGAGGGTCTTTAGGGGGCTGAATGTCCAGCTTCTCAGACTTAAGTTTAAGGCCCGTCCCTTTAAAGATTTGACTGAACATTACTAAGGAACCTCTGTCAAGGATTAATATGCAAGGAATTTTTTTTTGCATGTATAAATGTATATGACAACAGAAGAGATTATATTTTCTTTTATGATAACTAAAATGGACTAGAAAATGGCAGGCAGGACAATCTGATTGTGAACTCACTGAATAGAAAGCTACAGAAATTATTCAGGTTAACAGACATTGCAGTTTTATGTAAGCAGGCTATATCTGACAGGTTGGAATTTTACTGTGAGATTCTCTGAAACACACTTTAGAAATAAGCAAACTTATTAATAATAATAATAATAATAAAAATTACGACCGTCTTAATTAGTTGATTAAAACCTGAACTGCTAAAGTTTGTAACTGGTACCTACTAAAATGCTGCGCTGCTGCTTAAAACAGATACTAAGGCATCTGGCCCACTGTTATAAAACTCATCAAAAGTGAAGTTTCTGCAGTAGATTAGTAATAAATTAGTAGCAACATCACTTAACAATATATTGGGATATCAGTTTAGCACATTTGAAAAGACAGGAAACTAGCCATTTTCCTATTGCTCTATCAAGACCTGGCACCAACATGTATGTGCTCTTAATGTAAGAATCTTTCAGATAATGTAATGTAGTGTATTTGTTTTTTACAGAGAGATCAGGTTCTTGGGATTTTTGGCTTAAGAGTGACTGTGAGTGAATACTTGACAAAAACTCCAATCTTGGTGGATCTGGTTGCTAATTGCAAACCTGTAATCGGCAGATTATAATAATGTGTCTGATGCTAATGAAATGGAATTAAATTAAACTCACCCACAGCATCGAAATTGTTCAATGGATCTTATTTACATCCTTATCATTTTTATTTGCTTTTTGTTTACTACATTAATGTGATATCAATCTGTACTCGTCAATACTTTCTTGTGACTGCCTACTGGTTTATGACAGC
Source organism: Cyprinodon brontotheroides (assembly GCA_018398635.1). Taxonomy (NCBI): domain Eukaryota; kingdom Metazoa; phylum Chordata; class Actinopteri; order Cyprinodontiformes; family Cyprinodontidae; genus Cyprinodon; species Cyprinodon brontotheroides. The sequence continues at coordinate 3,064,326 of JAGKQL010000025.1, read as the reverse complement.
CAGTGGTGGGCTGTCAGGGCCTTCACTGCTGGCCTAAAATTTATCAGAATCACTAAGCTACATTCACAACCTAAACTTGTATTTTCTTCTTTCCAACCTGTATTAATTTATTCCAAACAATCCATTCTTCTTGGATTTTGTAGTTGATGTAGTTGTAATCATCTTGGTTCTGTTGTTTTTCTTTAAGTTTTCTGTTTCAAGTTTAGCCAGGTTTTTCATTGTTTTCTAGTTTTTTTGGTGTGTCTGGATTCATTTAAGTTGCTTAGGTTTTTCTGTCTGTCCCACTGTTGCCCTCTTTTGTGTGTCTTCTTTACCCTTGGCTTCCTCGTTAGCCTCCACTTACACCTGTTCCTAATCAGCTCGTTAGCCCTCCCTTTGTTTCAGTCAGCTATATATATGCTCTGTTCGAAATCCTGGGACGCATCCTTAGAAGGCCAGACTTGAAGGACAGATTCGAAGGACGATTACGTCATAGTGCGGCGCCCGATGTCTGCTTTCGCATTCCAAGAGTCCTCGTTATGCGACCTTAAAATGCGTCCTTCTTTTTGCCCGATTTGAAGGACGTGTCCGATGTATCCTCGGCATCCTTGGATATCCCAGGATTCATTGCGAGACCAAGCAAGCCGTGATTTGCTCCGTGATCAGAGGAAAGGTTACTTGGCACCGAACAGTGTTGAAAATTGGAAGTTTAATATAATCCAGTCTGTGAATAGTTCTGTCTGAAATGAAAAAGAAAATAGTTGTTTTAATGGTTATTGAGGTCAGATATGTGGCGGTAATGTTTGATTTATCTAAAGGTTTTAATCTGTTACTGTGTAAATGGGTTTTGGCTGTAATTTAAGGACAGATTCTAATATATCTGCAGTGTGGGGACTATAAATCTGATAGGAGTTTAATTTTTTTATTGCTGTTTTGCTCAATATGCTTAACTAAGTATTTTTTGTTGAATATAAGATATTTTGTAGATATATTTTTTATACATACATTTTTAGATTATACTTATATCTTTCTACCCCTTGTATAGAATAGAAAATCCCTTTACTGTTCCACAATGGGCAAATTTACAGCAGCAGAAAGATTATTGAAAATGGTCACACAAATGTGGACCTTAGAAAAATGTATAAGAATAACATACCATATTTTCCACGACCATAAGGCGCACCGTACTAAAAGGCGCACTCTCAGTTATGTGTCCCATTTCTGTATTTAACACACACATAAAGCGCACCGGACTATAGGGCGCGTTTTTTATATACAGGTAAATGTCCTCTACTACCTTGAAATACCTCTACTGCGTATTTAAAAATACAGCGGGAGCAAAACTGAGTATGACTGTGCTTTATTCATGTATTTATTACAAACTATTAATCAAACCTGGGTGCTGGCCGTGAGACAGACACATAGATAGATAGATAGATAGATGTACTTTATTTATCCCAAGCTGGGAAATTGCAGTGTAGCAGCAGCTTTACACATAGTGACGGTCACAACACAATAAGATAAGAAAAAAGTAAAAATAACATAACATCCACGCGTATTTACATAATAAGGGTAATTTACATAATAAGGGTAATTTACATAAGGTGCAGTGAACAGCCCTGAGGTGCAGTGAACAGATTATAAATAAGTATTAAAATATGGAGTGCAGTACAGTACAGTGCTGGTTACTGTATGCTGAAACAAGAGTTTATTTTTTTATTGTACAGTGTGATGGCATATGGTAGGAAAGATTTCCTGTATCTGTCCCTTCGACAGCGGGGCTGGAGCAGCCTGTGAGAAAAGGTGCTCCGCTGTCTGACCACTGTGTGGTGAGAGGGTGCTGATCATTGTCAATGATGGATAAGAGTTTATTCAGCGTTCTCCTCTCCACCACAGTCTCAAAAGACTCCAGCCTGAGTCCAAGTACAGAACCAGCCCTCCTGATGATTTTATCAAGTCTGTTGGTGTCGCTGGCTCTGATGCTGCTGCCCCAACACCCAGCAGCAAAGAAAATGGTGCTGGCAACAACAGACTGGTAAAAGATCTCCAACATCTTGCTGCACACATTGAAGGATCTCAGCTTCCTCAAGAAATAGAGTCTGCTCATCCCCTTCTTGTACACAGCCTCAGAGTTAGCTGTGTACAGCGCCAGATGTTGACAGCGCTGTGATCACTCCTAAATTAACTTAAAATCCTGAAACCTGCCGACGGAATATGTTCGCTTTTATTACCGGTATAAGCCTGCAGCTAAAATTATTTAGATGAAAAATACCTGCCAGCCACCGCTGTGAACCTGGAGGCTGCCCCGCCTAGAGGCTGCTGATGAAAGGATTTCTACTGTCGGTGTACCGCTGGTATGTGAGGATCTGGCGCCTCCGACAGAAATAGATAATCTGGATGAACTGACTGCAATTATGAAGTTTTCAGGTGGACTTTCTCACTTAAAACATATTAAAACTACTTTATTCCCACTGATCACAGCAAATATAGCTGCAAGATTTAGATTATTTAGATGAAAAAACACCTGCCAGCCACGCGCGTGAAGAGAGGAGACCCGCCCAGAGGCTGCTGTTGAATTAAGTTTTCAGGTAGAAAAATAGAGCGGGAGCAAAACTGAGTATGATTGTGCTTTATTCATGTATTTATTACAAAGTATTAATCAAACCCATCAAAGTCATCATCCTCTGTTTCTGAATTAAACAGCTGCGCTAAATCAGACATGCCAGTTTCCCATCTTCGCTGTCAGAGTCACTTTCGTGCGGAGGCTCCTCAGAAATAATGCCAGCTTTTCGAAAGCTTGAACAACAGAGCCAGCAGACACGCGTTAGTCCATCTACAATCCATCCGCCAAACGGTGGCGTAACTTGCCCGGCGCTGCGTTCCACTTATCCTGAAACTGTGGTCTCTGTCGGTCATCCATCGCTCCCACGCGCGCTCGCAGCCTTACTTTGAGCGGCCGCTTCACACCGATGTCGGCGGTTGAAGTTCCTTTGTCAGACCTCCGGGATACTTGGCGAGGACAGCGTTCATTTGATTCACCATGTTTTTCTCATCAGCTGTGAGATGGGCACGCATGGAGTCACAGATTAACTGCGATGGTGATGCGTGGAAAAAACACCTGTTCTCCCCACATACACCTCCCTCAGCCACGCTTTCATCATCTCCTCATCCATCCAGCCCTTTTCATTTGCGCGTTAATATCATATGTCATCAGGGCGCTGTGTCTGTCTCGCTGTCAGCTCCCAGATCAGCTTCTCTGATTGGTTGATACTGGCGCGTCCAGCAGCAAAACTTAAATTTTTCCATCTCGAGCAGCAGCAGCGGCGTTGGCGGTGCGCGTCAGATGCTTAAAGGCTGCGGGACCTTTTGCTGCACCTATGATGAGCAGCGTCAACCATTGACTTTGCATGTAAACTTGCTGCTTCTGCTGCACCTGCTGGGTCCGGTTCACACCGATGTCGGCGGTTGAACAGCGAGCACAGCGTTAATTTGTTTCCCCATGTTTTTCACATCAGCTGTGAGATGGGCACGCATGGAGTCACATATTAACAGCGATGGTGATGAGTGGAAAAAAAACACCTGGTCTCCTTACATTCAGCCACTCTTTCATCATCTCCTCAATGGGGTGGTCTCAAAAGTCGCAGTTACAACACACATAGGCGCACCGCACCAAGGCGCACGCACATTTTGAGGAAAAAAAAAAGGACGTTTAAGTGCGCCTTATAGTCGTGAAAATACGGTAATAGGGAAGAGTTAAAATATAAACAATGCAATTCTGTACAGTATTTTAACAATATAAAACTGGAGAATAAATAACCAATATGCAGCTATGGTCATTTTTACAGTAATGGATATTTGAAAATAGCAGCAACATCAGAGATGTGCAAAATGACAGCAGCATGTTATTGAACTTACTAAGGTTTATATCATTACATTTGCTTTTATTTGTTCCTGCTCCGATGGTTAGAACCTTTATTCCTCTCTTGATTCTTGTGAGGTGTAGTCTTTGTTCACTTTATAATAAAATATAAATAAATAAACAAACAGTTTTGAAAACTTGCCTTATTCATTCTTTTCCTTCTTTGTTTGTCAACTTTCACGGTTGCTAAGCAACAGAGCATGGGCGGTAAAACCCTCTGAAGGGTAGACCTGTTCGAATTCCAAAACTCTTCTTGTGTCCTTATTTTCAAGGACTTCGAAGGATCCAGTCAAGGTAGACCGCGCCTGGAGGATGCAGCCCAGGTTTTCGAACAGAGCCTGAGTGCTGCTGTACAGATTTTCTTTGCTTCCCTACCTGTGTGGGTGTTCTATAGGAAAAGTGTTTTTCACTTCTTAGTTATGCTTAACTTGATCATTATTCCAGTTTACAGTCCTTATTGACTTGAGCGGCAATATAGGGTTCGATTTCATGTCAGCCTATAAGCAGCTTTCCATGTGTTTGTAAAATATTAAAACTGATGGATTTGTGGAAACACCCCATTTAAGGTAGGGGAGAGTGGGGCAGTTGCAATATGTTATAAATTTATATCAGTTTCTCGTTGATTTATTGTATTATAATGACAATGTTTGTAAAAAAACAAAAAAAAAGATCATACCTGCCCCCTACACACCTACTCAGTTGCAAAATGTAGGGGATTAACATAAGCAAGCAATAAAAGGTTCAAAGGAGTTTGTCAAATGTTGCAACTGTCTCCATACATATGGGGTTGCAACAACAATCCTTGCACTTTGCAACTTGTACCATAGAGCTACAGCCAAGCACATGGGGTATCGATGTGTTGCCATACCAAGGACTGGATTCCTTTTCCAGTGAAGAGAAAAGAGAATCCAACTCTCACTTTTAGAGGCTCTGCAGCTGAGGTCAGCCAAACAAGTGAAATCTGCCACTCTTCCTCTTTGTTTGTCACACAACTAGTAATGCAGTTTCCCTCTATATTATCTTTAAAATACCAACAAAAACATGGTAAAATCATTGTCAGCAAATGGTTGTACGATCTGACAAGGAATTAAGGGCAGTATCTCATTTTATTGCTTATCTAAAGACCCAGAAAGGTGACAGAGATGGGCATCTGCAGTGAAGAAAGAACTGGCAACCAACTATAGCTAGCAAAATCTGCAGCAAACACTTCTTAAAGGGTTAGTAGTAATGCTAAAAGGCTTTACTCACCTTTAATGTAGGAATTTTAGCTTATATAAGCCTTTAGTCCTTTTCCTAAAAAATAAGAGTGCCGAATTACCAAATCATAGTACAAGTCGTGGTAGGCTAGGTCGGGGATGTCCGGTGGATGGCAGTCTTGAATCAGCGAAAACAAACTAGCAGGTAAATAAAAAACCTGCATCCTGCATTACAACAAAATAGCCCTGTTGTAATTCCCCATCTGAATGTTTAACATATTTAGACTTATTATATCTTTGTAGTTAATATCTCGCTCTATAATTACACTGCACTGTCTAATGTATCAGACATCCTTCCAGAGATCATGAAAAAACGCCCGACCTTGGAAAAACTCATCATACAAGCTGAAGCCTTGGGAGACGCAGCCCAGAGAAAATCAGAAATACTGAAAGAGGATTACATTCGTCTGCTGAATTTAGTTGATGGTCTTAATGTCAAGGTGTTTCTCAGCGGGCCTCACATGCCCATTAATTGTGGAGATGAAATGTTTTCCACAGTTCTGATGTTAAACAAATTGCTGAATACAACATGCAAACAAACAGCTGTAACGTTCATAGACAACTTTAACATCTTTTGGGAGAGGAGACATCTGTTCAACAGAGATGGGTTTAAATAGGTCAGGAGCAAAACAGCTGATATCAAACATTTTCTATTTTGTGAACCATGCACCATCAGCTTTGTTCCAAAACAAAGCTCAACCAGTGCCTAAACAAACGATAAGCCCAGTACAGCCCGGACAAGCCAAGATAAAGATGGCCAGAAAGATGACACAGAAAGAGCCCACGTCAGAACTACAGGAGGAATTATCCCAGATCTCAGCAGGACAAAAAGAGGACTCCCCTTTACCCCCATCCCCACAGACACCAGTCCAGATTGCACCCACCTCCCTCTCTTCTCCACAAAGCCCAGATGTTCCTTTTCTGGAATTTTCTCATAACACGAACAAAGTTTTTAAGATTGGCCTACAGTTGACATCCTCTCCACATAGCCATTCTGAAAGCCGCAGCTATGTGAAAAAAAACAGCATCTTCTAAAAGCAGCAGAGCCCCAGATCCTCCTCTACATATCACAGAACGTCAGGACCTTCAGATAACTTCTCCGTGATACACACCGGGCCCTGGCAACAAGCTTATCAGACATAACAGTTTCCAGCATCAGCTTGGGCCTTCCACCGGAGATTATGGAATATCTGTGATGATACGTGGCAGAAATAAGAAAAACAAAATGGGAATAAACAGGAACCGACACTTAAGTGTCATGATTGGTTTAATATCAAACCCACATGCAGAACACAGCGGAGGCTGGGTAAAAGTTTAACAGAGTTTATTAAAGATGTTGACACACAGAATCATGAACTGGATCAGGAACAGGTCCGGGTTGGGTTCACTGAAGTCTGCAGAGATGATAGTTTGATTAGCTGGCAGGCAGATGATTTATGAGTCCTTAGATAATTCAGATTCTACCTTGACGGGGTCCAGACTTCTCTTTGTGAGAGAGGGAACCGTTGGGTCCAGAGACTGTTGGTTCAGCAGAGTACACAAGCAGCTGCAGCGTCTAGCTTCTGACTTTGAATGGCAGACCTTGATCAGAGTTTCCAGCTCTTCACAGAGAGCAGCAGGGGAAATCCAAATAGGAATCTTCAGGTTTGGCTCACCAGGGCTGGAAGGCAGGTTAAGCTCACCCAGAGCTTCAGGCTTGAGACAGGTTTCCTGTGAGCAAAAACAGAGGAGAGTTAGAATCAGTTCTCTCACTTGAGACAACTAAGATTCTTTCAGGTATCAGAGGCTCAGGTTGCTAACCAAACTAAGGTCAACACTCTCGGCGTCGAAGGAAGGTCTGGCAGCTGCTTATAAAGGGAAGGTCTCCTGATGAGTAGATGCGTCTCAGGTGTGCTGGAGGGGCTCCAGCCCCAGGAGACCCACGGCGCACTCTGCTGGAGGAAGGTGGTGCATCCCCAGATCCCAACACATTTGGCTCTGCAGGTAAAGGAGCCGGTACAAACTATGTTTCTAAATGTTTACAGGCCTCTCCTCCTAAGTCCACGTCAAACTTTTTTAATGATTCTAGTGACCTCCTGTGTATGCTGTGTAGCTGATATGGATTGAAAAAAGGGAGTGTGAAAGCGCTGAGCGAGGTGGAAAGAGCGAAACTCCCTGGTTCACTATGACGTATAAAGAGACTTTACGAATATACTCACTGGCCGCTATTAGGTACACCAGTCCAACTGCTTGTTAACACTTATTTTCTAAGTCTAAGCAGCCAATCACATGGCTGCAACTCAGTTCATTTAGGCATGTAGACATGGTCACGGTCTCCTGCAGTTCCAACCCAGCATCGGTATGGGGAAGAAAGGTGTTTGAGTGACTTTGAGCATTGGCATGATTGTTAGTACTTAGAAGAGCTTCGGTCTGTGTATTTCGAAGTAGCGCGATCTACTGGGATTTTTCAATGCTATGGCAAACTTATCTCTGGGGTTTACAGAGAATGGTCCGAAAAAAAACATCCAGTGAGCAGCAGTTACTGTGAGAGCTGAAAATGCCTTGTTGATGCCAGAGGTCAGAGGGAGAATGGCCAGAACTGGTTCGGTGCTGATAGAAGGGCAACAGTGACTCAAATATTTTCCCGTTACAAACCAAGGTGGGCAGAAGAGCATCTCTGAGCACGAATGCACAGTACGGTGAACTTTGAGGTAGATGGGCTACAGCAGCAGAAGACCACACCCGAGGTGCCACTTCTTTCAGCCAGGAACAGGAAAACTGAGGCTACAATTACCGCACAAGCTCATCTAAATTGGACAATAGAAGATTGAAAAAACGCTGCCTGGTCTGATGAGTCTCGATTTCTGCTGAGACATTCGGATGGTAGGGTCAGAATTTGGCGTCTACAACATGAAAGCATGGACATCCTGCCTTGTATCAATCCGTTCAGGCTGGTGGTGGTGGTGTCATGGTGTGGGGAATATTTTCTTGGCACTCTTTAGGCCCCTTGGTACCAATTGAGCATCGTTGCAACGCCACAGCCTACCTGAGTATTGTTGCTGACCATGTTCATCCCTTTATGACCGCAATGTACCCAACTTCTGATGGCTACCGCAGGATACGCTACCATGTCATGCTGGAATCATCTCAGACTGGTTTCTTGAACATGACAATGAGTTCACTGTACTCAAATGGCCTCC
>JAGKQL010000025.1:3023375-3041318 GCA_018398635.1 Cyprinodon brontotheroides | reverse complement strand
AGCTCGCTGAGGCTGGAGGAATGGGGCCTGGCACCCCGCGCCCGCATGCTTGCTGCTCAGCTGGCCCAGAAGGTCGACCGCCCAGGTGGACACCAGCGGAGCCCAGGCTCGCGGGTTGAGACGGATGAACTCTGACAGGACGCCATGAACCTCCTATAGAGGAGCAAAGATTCAGTAAAAAGAATGATTCACGAAAAAAAAGGTCTTGAGATCCACTACAGAAATTGAACTAGACAATAATATTTATGTTTAGGAACTAAAAGAACCAACTACTGTAGTTGGTAATGGTGTAATAGCACAAGGATTTGTAGTTAAAGTTAATTTGGAGGCAGTTTGTCTTTTAAACACATTTTTCTTCCCATCTATTTCTCTATTAGCTATTTATCAATAACTGATAAAGAACATGATGAGATGAGATTAAGACTGCCTAATATTCCTGGATGAAGTCTCACCTGTATGATGTCCTCCAGGTTAGATGTGGCCCCAGAACTGGAACTTCCTTCTGTCTCAAGGTTGTGCAGAAACATGGACACGTGCTCGTCGTACACGCCCCTCAGATGCTCCAGCACCGCCCCCCTGCAGGCGGGGACACAGCGCAGCAGCCGCACGGCACAGCGGGCGTGCTCCCTGACGCTGAGCTTCCGGCCCTGAATAGCATCGACGCCGCTGATGAAAGACTTGATCTCCTGAGAAAGTTCCTGGGCACTGCAAAGGAGAGGAGGGAATGAGAGGGGGACAGGTTGCTAGAGTATGTTGGAGATGATGAGCTATTGCTCAGGAGAAAGAAATGTAAGGTTACCCACATAGACAGGCCTCAATGAACTACCAGAGTAAACGACAAAATACAGAAACACGTAAAACTAACTCTTCCAGGGTACTGCACTTGTAAAACAAACTTATGGAAAGTATAGTATTTTATGTGATTTTAAATGTGATTGTAAATGAAAATGAAGCAGGGTGTTTTTTTTGTTTGTTTTTTTTAGACTCTAGTGCCCTTAATTTTTGCTAATTTCTGAAAATAGGTAAACAGGGAATGGGTGTAGAAATAGGGCAAAGAAAAGCAGCTGGAACCCATGACAGACGCCTACATCATGCATGCTTAACCTCCGATAAACACAGCACCCTGAAGCAATGTTTTCAATATAATATTTGTTTTCCTTCAACTTAAAGGAATAGTACACCCAAAACATGATTAGCCTTCATTTCTACTCACCCCCCATGCTGAACAAAACTCTGGAGTACTTTTTGATATCTCAAATGCATCACGGAGATCTGGGAGGCTTCTTGCTGTCTGCTGACATTTGTCAAATAATGGAGGTCTATGGTGACCCGAGGACAGAAAGGTCATAAAAGTCCACAAAAAGCGTGTCAATATTCCTCCATACTGCTCGAGTCCAATGTATTCCAAGTGTCCTGAGTGGGTGGCGTCCAGAATTTACTCAAAGCGAAGTCATTTACAGAATGTTTTTAGAGCATAAACAGTAGTGTATAGGATTTCCTAAAAGCGTCGCCTGAGAGTTCCGCGGCCTTCACGAAACGCGGCAGACCAAACCAGACGAAAGTGGCGCATTCAGCTCGGCAAGAGGCACATGCTCTTCCTCAACACTGAAGTCCTCCAGACATTTTTCTTTTGTTGTTTCTTTCTTTGCACAGGTAAACAGCACATTTCTCCTTCTCACAGCTTGCATTATCGACAGAGCAGGCGGCTGAATCGCAGCACTTTTCATCTGGTTTTGGTCTTGCGCGGGGACCGTAAAGCGTCGTGAATTCGACTGACGCGCACAGGAAATCCTACTACACTACTGTTTATGCTCTAAAAGCATTCGTAAACCCGTTTAGGAGTAAGAATTATGGGCTACCCTCGGAACACGGAATGCATTGGGCCGAGCAGTATGGAGGAATATTGACCCGTTTTTGTTGACTTTATGGACCTTTCTGCCCGCCGGGCACCATGGGCCTCCATTATTTGAATGTCGGCAGACGGCAAGACTCAGGAATCTCCAGATGCATTTGGAGATATCAAAAAGTACTCCCGAGTTTGTTCAGCATGGGGGTGAGTAGAAAATGAAGGCTAATCATGTTTTGGGTGTACTATTCCTTTAAAGACTAAAAGATGTAAGGGTTGTATTCCTCACTTCACTCTGACACCCCAAAATAAAAAAGTATGCAACCAAAGGTCTTCAGAGAGCTCCTATTTTGCACACTAATTATTTCACTTATGTAAAAACAAAGCCATGAAGCCTCAACTAAAGTTTACAGCAATTAATGTAAGTAAATGTGTTAGAAAGAGCTCTCTCCTCAATTAAGACATGTAATCATAAATAAAATGGTAAAAGCTAGGTCTCAGGGCACTCCAATGTGCTGCCCAGGGGCTCACTGAATGAACAAGGGCTGCATTTCTGCCATTCAAAATGTGAGGTGGAGCAGAAAGATGGAAAATAAGAGTAGCAATATATATTTCAACCATTTGAAATATCAGAGACACACCGATCCAATTTTTTACAATACAATCCTATACTGATACCAGGGCTAAGCATATGGCAATATCAGATCAGATTCATTAGTTGACTTAGGAAACCTTTGTCATTCTGTATATACAGACTGCATACAAAACAAAATTTCGATGCATACAGCTTTTCAAAAGTGAATGATCAGCTTACAACTGTGAAATGAACATTTCCATTGATGAGGTGCAGCAGTGATCAGAATGTAAACCGTTTAAGAGAAAAGAAAAGCAGTTTAAAGTCATGGTGCAAAAGGCATTGATAAGGAAAGAGTCAGTGCAGTGTAAAATAAATAAACATGGTGCAAAATGCAGTAGGACATTGAGTTTGTGTTATATTTAAAGGGATTATGAAAAATCTGGATTAGATTACAATGAATGAACAAAAATCTTCCCATGGGAGCGAAAGCTTTGGCCCTGACATACACATTCTTAAAAATTGTAATAAACTAACACAGATATAAATTTACTTTATATGATTTATTAAAAAATAAGCAACAAGAACAAATAAATAATGTGATGTCTGATCAAGGTATTAGATCGGTGCATTTTCTTCATGCTCTTTAATAATGAGTTTAAAGAATCAGCTATTATTTTAAATTGAAATTTTCAAACCAGGTAGAGAAATTCCCCAACATCTGTGAAGCAGGAACTGCAGCAGAGGCTGCATATGGATACAGGATTATACATTAATTCTTCATGTATTATATATACTTTTTAGATTGTTAAAAACTATTAAACGAAATCCATATCTAATCCTTAGTTTATTCATAATTCTGTTTTTTTTCTTCATTAAAAAAATAGAGTAAATGTGCTTCTAAATATCATTTTATCCTCCCAACTCTTTTTTTAATCTAATGGTTCAGTTTCTATCTAGAAATGTATTTTATATGGTTAACATTGTTCACATTTTAGTAAATTATTTTATTTGCACAGCTGCGTTAAAGTAACTTTAACTGCCCTTCTGGGCAGAATAAAGTGTCTTTCAGCTGTTGAGCTACAAAAAAATAACAGAAACCTGTTAAATACAGTCAGGATGCTAGTGAAGCTGTTCCCCACATTCATATTTTCCTTTCTTTTCTGGGATTCTTCTTGACAGAGAAGCTGTGTGCTTCCATAGTCCTGTCTGCAGAGGGCTCCTCTTACCTCAGGGCGCTCGGAGCTGTGTGGCTGTGAGAGCTCTGCATCCCTTTCAACGAACCCCCGTCAAAAACCACCGACATTGCTCACTGCTTCGGCACCGAGGCGTCACATCTAACCCAGTGCCTCGGTTTCAGGGCGTCAGGTCGGAGGTTTAGAAGGAGCTTTATGTGTGTTTTTGTTGAAATCCGGGACAAAATACAACCACAGGGCGGTTCACAATCGGAAGTAAGAACTTCTTTTGCCGTTAGAAGACGGAAGCACCATAACCGCTGGGTATCATCACTGGCGACACCTACTGGCCACATTACCTATGGGTTGGAGGCCTTCAACAGGGGGTCCGCGACCCCTAGAGGGTCCATGGAGGTACTGCATGGGGTTCGTGAAAGTTTTCTTCTTGAATTTTTTTATGGCGGTTGGAAAAACGTTAGGTCAGCATTATCGCCACCAACTTGGCGAAAGTTTTGCTTGATTAGACTTTTTTTTTTAACCCCCCCAATTCTTTCCACTAATTGAAATGTCTTTAAATACTCATTAACATGAATTCAACACAGATAAACAGAGGCAGAAGATGTCTTTCAGTCATCAATGCACACATTCAGCGACACACAGGAGCCCTTTCAAGCTGGGCACCGTTTCATGCACAACACCTTTCCCATCAACCAGGATTTAGAATCAGAAATACTTCAATAATCCAAGGGTGAAATTACTTTTGTTACATTAGTCCATCTGTAATAGAGTGACTATAGGGCAAGTTAGATGTAACACGGTTTCATCTATATGTATATAAAATTAGGGGGTCCCCGCTCCATCTCACCATATGTTTGGGGGTCCTTGGCCTGGAAAATGTTTAAAACCTCTGATCTTATCACTAGCGATATCTGGTGGTCGGTGTGGTTATTAACTTTCTATTCCTATTTCATGATGTTTGGATACAAAGGTCCAGGTGCCAACTGTCCCTTAAAAAAGGTACTGTCCTATAAAAGGAAGCATCAGAGTACTTCCTGAGTTTGGAGAACAGAAATGAAGAGGGAACCCTGACGTCAGAATCGCTGGAGTCTCTTTTATAGGCTGCTGATATTCAGGACACACAAACTCTTTCAATGAACATTCAGCTGAAGTGTAATAAATGTTGACAAGAAGTCCACAAATAATACATGCACATATGTAGCTGAAAATGTGATTTAAATTGCATCGCTTCATTCAGAGGGAATTGATGGGAATGATCTAAACCATATTACTTTATTCAGAAGGAATTACAGAGTAGCCTCCTCTAAGCAAACTGCATGAGGTCCTTGTGATTGGCCACTGAAGACATGAGTTTTTAAATCACAGATGCTAAATACATAAGAGCTTTTGGTCTAACATCATTTAGTCGCCAAGTTTTGCGTTTAGTGTTCTAGGAACAGGCACAATAACAACTATTTCCTAAGCTTGTGCAACAAAGCCGACATTAATCAAGCTCTCATATAACAGGCTGAATATAGGTCCAAGTTGTTTGTCACTTTCCTTCAGAACCCTGCCCAAGTTATGGGGTTATTTTAAACAGAGAACTTGTTGCACCTGCAGCTCTTATAATAATAAGTCTTTGTGGTAAAGAATTTCAGATACAGCTTTCGGTTTTCTGCCAGTTTAAGGTCTAGAATTTTGAACTGAAACCATTATGAATCGCAACGGGTTAAAGCAGATTTCAGCAGATTAAAGACAAGTTGCCAGAATTCCGTATAGATTTTGGAGATTTTTAATTAGAAATTTAAAAGCCTGTTTTTATTTCCAGTCACTGCATGTTGGTTGTTGTGTCAGAATGCTCTCAGAGGATTAAAGCCCCACCTTTTAAATTTAAATTCCTGACATCTTCATCATCAAACTGTTGAGGCTACAGTTGAAGGACAGCAAATATCCATAAAGTCGTTTCCTAGAAAAAGCTTTTTTTTATTGACAGCTGTGAACTTTTACAAGCCATTTCTCACAAAATTCCCTTTCAGGATCACTGTGGTAGAGCTTTATAGTAATCCTGGTTATTCAAACATAACATCATACAAAGATATAAAAAGTAGAATCGCCCATAGACAGACTTGTAAACAAACACAAACACTAATCAAGACTGCATCACACTGATAACATCATACCAAAAAGAACTCAACTCAAAATGTTTTTCTACTGCATTCTTTTTCTTTTTTTTTTTTTTTTGCACTGTTCTTGAACCTTCCACATCTAGGCACTTTTGCATCATGTTTTTCTCCCATTTTCACCAGTTTACATTTGATCACTGCTGCACTTTATGGAATGGGAATGTTCCTTTTCACTGCTAAGCCGCTGCTCATTCATTGTCTGAAAGCTGTCTAAAACAGCATTTCGTTTTGTATAACTGTCTATACAAAATGACAATAAAGTTTGTCTCAGTCTAAGTCTAAACACATACATTAGTATGTACAGAGCTGCCATCTAAGGCATTCTGGCCTGCTGCATTAATCTGAGGGACGTCGAGGTTTAAGCTGCCTAGAGGCTCTTGTGGAAGTAACCGGGTGTCCTAAAGATTAAATGGGATTAAATGTTGCTTCCATCCCTCACAGACAAACCTGTAACCATGCATGTTCACTGTCATGTCCAACTAAACCTACTGTGTTACTCCTTGGTTCGTATTCTCAACTGCTTTTTAATCCAACTTTAAGTCTATTAAGCAGGTATATAAATACAGGATGTACCTAATTATGTATTATATTAATTGCATAGGTAATTAGTTTTGACCGTAAAACTCCTTCTTCAGCTTAATAGATGTAAACACATTTATTTCAACTTCATTCATGAATCAAGACATATTGTGTTTTTTGGTGATCTTTTATTCTGCTCCAGGTTGCATGACAGGTTCTGTATCAGTGATTTCCTAATTTTATCTGAACAAACTTCTGTTAAGACTCAATAGTATAAAATTTTCAAAGGAACAACAGGGACCTATGAAAACTACGATGTGCTTGTTTGCAAGTATATAATCTAAAAGGCAGTTTACTTTAAGTTGTTGGCAAGGGCACTGTATGCAAAAGGGAACAGAAGAAATAACGAAGTGAGTAACCAATTAATCCAGATGTACAGTAATTCATAAAATGTTTTTTTATGGTTGATATTGACCTTTTAAAGTGTCTGAATTAAGCTAAATTAAAATGACAAAAAATCCAAACCCAGACCCAGATCAGCAGTCCATATGTTCTGGGAGTTCAGTGAAATTGAGGCATTTATTTTCTAAACATGACGTCCCAGTGGCTTTTAAACGCCCCACACCCAAAAGATCTGGTCCCCCAACACAAACAGAGCAACATAGCACGAGCTGGTAAACCCAAGGAGGTCTGGGGCCAGTTTAAACATCATAGAAACAAAGCAGTCACACAGAACAGCAACATTATCAGGCCAGGATTCTGCGGTTTACACTTATCTGCAGGCCAGACAACCGTCCATATTTAAACAGGGGCGGTGGGGGTCCATCCGTCTCCCTACTACAGTCCTGTTAGCACGACTGAACACTCTGAAAACATGTGGCCACCAGAGCCTTGTTTGCATGTGAGCAGGTAGTTTCAAATGTCACTATTAACTGATAGATCCACTATGCAAAATGTAGAAGGCAGAGTTTACCTGTAACTCCTCACACTGATTCTAGATTTTCCACACCGAATAACCCGTCCTGCAAAATTAATCAGCTTTTTTGGGAAAAAAAAAACCTGTGAGAAATTAAAACTGAAACAACTTGATCAAACAGAAACCTCATGGCTGCCAGCCTCTAGATTTGATGAGCAATAAAGTTTATTCTAGCCTCACCTTATATGCAGAGGGGTATTCTTCTGTTTTTTTTTTGGAGCCCTATACTGTTTAGTAAAAGTGGGAAAACAAGGAAAACTATCCTGTGATCAGAACAATTGAAACCTAAAATTCTACTGAGCTTTTTAATAACATACAAAATAAAGTTTATGTGATGGTATAAAGCAACAGTAATGCAAATAGCTTGGATATGAGGTATTTTAATTATATAAAATATTTTCAGTGGGGTTCTTGTTTCAAATAAACCAATCTACATTCCAACCTTAGATAAGGTCATTAAATATGGCCAGTGACAAAAATAATGAGGTCCTGGTTACAAGAGGAAACATGTTAGAGGAAAGATAAAGATAGATGGATAATATATTCAAGAGGCTGATCTAAACCATATTACTTTATTCAGAAGGAATTACAGAGTAGCCTCCTCTAAGCAAACTGCATGAGCTCCTTGTGATTTGCCACTGAAGACATGAGTTTTTAAATCACAGATGCTAAATACATAAGAGCTTTTGGTCTAACATTATTTAGTCATCACGTTTTGCATTTACTGTTCTGGGAACAGGAACAATAACAACCATTTCCTAAGCTTGTGCAACAAAGGCGACATTAATCAAGCTCTCATATAACTGGCTAAATATAGGTCCAAATTTTTTGTCACATTCCTTCATAACCCTGCCCAAGTTATGGGGTTATTTTAAACAGAGAACTTGTTGCACCTGCAGCCTTATAACAATAAGTCTTTGTGGTAAAGAATTTCAGATACAGCTTTCAGTTTTATGCCAGTTTAAGGTCTAGAATTTTGAACTGAAACCATTATGAATCACAATGGGTGTGAGATTTGTAGTTGTCTGGCTGAGCTGCTTGTTTTGGAGGAAACTTGTCTGCCGTGTTGTGATCATCACCCACAACATGAAGGATACATCATGGCTCCTCATGAGTTGAAACGTGCATGATTGTGTGTGTCAGGCAGGTGGTATTGTGGTAATCTGAAAACCAAATAAATCCAAACACATAAAAAATCATGTGAACATTAAAATTTAGCAAGCAGGGGTGGAGCTTTGTTTGAGAGCATGAGAACACTCAGAAATCAGTTTGTTTAGACCATGTTCTATCTATATTGACTTGTCCTCCCATCCGAGCCCAAAATTACATTTCACGTAACATTATGAGTGACGTCAGAGGGCAGAGTCCTCTAACCAAGGTGGAAGTCACTGCTACCTTCATCTGAAAAGTCAATAATGTGATGTCTCCATGATGATGATATGTCATGCTAATGTATTAAATTCAATGTTTAACTTGATCCTGTTCGGTGACATAAACATTCCTGAGTGTGAAAGTCAAATGGCCATCTGTCCTGTCTGTGCAGCTTTGAACACATGGCTGATAAACAATGGTCTAACCTGTCTAACCTGACTTTTGCAAAGAATCACATTATTATGGTTCACTGTATCAGCACTGCATCAGCACCTTTTTTTTTTTTTTTTAATATTTTTTTTTAATCACCAACTAGTTTTTAGTAGTCTGGCACTATTTTATGCTGTGAGTCACTTGATTGCTGAGTGTTGCAAAGTTCAAACGTCATAATGTCCACATAGGGTTTGTTATGATAAATAAAAAAAAACAACATCTTGACTATATATGCTATTTAGAGTTAAATGACATATTTTAATGACACTAAACTCTAATTTTAAGTTTACAAAGTTTGGAGAGTCTGTATACAGAGCAACTATTAGTCTATCTAGAGTCAAAATAATAATATTGTTAAAGAGAGCCAATAAAAATACCAGTTACAATTTGCTTAAAACCACCTCTGGAGCATCCAATGACATATAAAATAATGCTTGATCAGGAGATACCAAATATACACTGTTTGTCTCACAAAACACTGTGCAAACAGTTAACATACCATACCAGTCATGGAACAAGGTCATTATCATTTTCCTACATTGTGCGTAGCACTGCTGCCTTGCAGCAAGAAGGGTTTGATTCCTGGCCCAGGATCTTTCTGCATGTAGTTTGCATGTTTTCCAAGAGCATTTATGGGTTCTCTCCAGGTACTCCTGCTTTCCCCCAACAGTCCAAAACTATTCCAGACTATTAGGTTAATTGGCTTCTCTAATTTCTCTTTAGGTGTGAGTGTGTGCGTGAATGGTTGTATTTCCTGTTTGTCTCTATATTTCCCTGTGATGGACTGGAAAACTGTCCAGGGTGGAGCCCTCCTCTTACCTGCAGCCAGCTGGAGATAGGCACTAGCACCCTTTGCGACCCCACTTGGGATAAGCGTGACAGAAAATGGATGGATGGGATAGTTTTCCTCAGTGGGGTTAGGTCAAAATAGCTGCAGCACTTTTCAGGGTATTCTATAAAGCTTGGAATTCAACACTAATCCAGACACTTTGAATTGAAAAAGCTTCCTGGATGGGAAGCAAAATGTCTTGTCCGATGGTTTGTTTTTTCAACTTTTTTTTTGTGGCATTTTTAGGGTAATTTCCTGTTAGAAATCAGGTGGGATAAATCACAGAACTATACAGTCAGAGCTTCAGTAAATTATTCTGATCAAAGCATATCCATAACTTAGCATGACCCAGTCAAAGTCTAGGCCTAATTCAAACTGATAGGTTTTGCCAATATTTTTATAGCCTATCTGAGTTGCTTAGTAGCTTTAGATCCAATCTGACTGAGCTTTAACCCCTAGAACCCTATGGACCCAACGGTGGGTCCAGCTGCTACGTGACCTCGTGATTTTAACAAACCCCCAGTATTGATGTAAAAAACATTTGGCACAGTTTGGTGACATTTCTGGATAAATGTGCCAAAATGGCCCTCTCCGCTTCCTAAGAAATTTCTCACTAATAGCATTCTAAAATAAATATGATTCATCTGATTGAGTCCAAATTTGGTATATTTTTGCACAACATTTAGATTTTAAAGTCTGTACTTGCTTTTTTTGTGCTATAAATAATATTTTGGTAGTGTTTCTGCAATGTTTATTTCAAAGAAAATTTTGGCGAGGTTCAAAAATGCAAAAATATTTTGTATTTTGTCCCTATTATTTCAGGCAGGGTCAAAGCTAAAATGGTGCTGACACCAGAAACCATTCTATGACATCTTACCTTTACAGACGCACATTCAAAAGTTTCTTCTTAAATCTAATAGCTGTGAGGCTATAAGTGATTTACTTTTGTGTGTTTTTGTCAGGCAGAAATGTATTTTATACCCCTTTAGGGTGTAAGAGGTTAATAATTTATTTTTTAAACAAATATGGACAAACATTTATTTCTCACCATGAGACACAACCAAAATAATCCATCTGTTAGATATCTGTTGAAAAAAAATGTAGCCATGGAGACTCTTTGTGCTGATTTATGACAAATCCTAAATAATGACATTAGAATTACAATTTTAAACTGATAAAACCATCTTTTCAGATGTTGCCTAACTGCAGAGCTCCTTCAGTAACAGACTGCTGCACCCTAAATGCACCAGGGAGCTTCATCACAGATTGTTCCTCCCAGCAGCTTAGTCAATTATATAACATGCTGCTGTCATTTTCCACATCTCTGATGTTGCTACTATTTTCAAATATTCATCACTGTAAAAATGTCCATAGCTGTATATTTTTGTTATTTATTCTCCAGGTGCACAGTGTTTATATTGTTTAAAACAATTTACCGTACAGTATTTTATTTTATATTTTTCACTATTATGTTATTCTTATACACTCTTCTGAGGTCCACATTTGTGTGACTATTTTTTCGATAATATTTTTGCTGTTGTAAACGCCAGAATTTAACCGATTGTTGAACAATAAAAGGATCTTCTATTCTATTCTATTCTGTTCTATTCTATTCTATTCTGTTCTGTTATATTCTATTCTATTCTATTCTGTTCTGTTGTATTCTATTCTATTCTGTTCTGTTATATTATATTATGTTCTATTTTATTCTATTCTATTCTATTCTGTTCTATTCTATTCTATTATGTTCTGTTATATTTTAATTATATTCTGTTCTATTCTATTCTATTCTGTTATATTATATTCTATTCTGTTCTATTCTATTCTGTTCTATTCTATTCTATTCTGTTCTGTTATATTCTATTCTATTCTGTTCTATTCTATTCTATTCTGTTCTATTCTATTCTGTTCTGTTATATTCTATTCTATTCTGTTCTGTTGTATTCTATTCTATTCTATTCTGTTCTGTTATATTATATTATGTTCTATTTTATTCTATTCTATTCTGTTCTATTCTATTCTATTATGTTCTGTTATATTTTAATTATATTCTGTTCTATTCTATTCTGTTATATTATATTCTATTCTATTCTATTCTATTCTGTTCTATTCTGTTCTATTCTATTCTATTCTATTCTATTCTATTCTATTCTGTTCTGTTCTGTTATATTCTATGTATTCTATTCTAGTTCTATTCTATTCTGTTCTATTCTATTCTATTCTGTTCTGTTCTATTCTATGTTCTATTCTATTCTATTCTGTTCTATTCTATTCAGACCTGTCACAAGATGATCTATTCTGTTCTGTTGTATTCTATTCTATTCTATTCTGTTCTGTTATATTATATTCTGTTCTATTTTATTCTATTCTATTCTATTCTGTTCTATTCTATTCTATTATGTTACCATATATTTTAATTATATTCTGTTCTATTCTATTCTGTTATATTCTATTCCTGATCTCAGAACTCTATGGAAGTTCTATTTCTATTCTATTACTATTCTGTTCTGTTCTTTTCTTTTCTGTTACTATTCTGATTCTATTCTATTCTAATAAAAATTGAAATTTGTTTTTTTAACTCATTAAAAATGTTTCTTGTTAAATAAAAGAAAATTTGATGTAACACCGTAATAGAACAGAACAGGTCCAAATTTAAATTTATGGTGTACATCTGATCCTGGGAAACGGACCATGCACCATGACGTTTGACGCATGATGCTGTAGAGGTCACGTGACCAGAGCCAGCAGCTGATCGCTCATAGCTGAGCTCTGCTGTCGGCGTCATCAGTGGCGCCGTGCATTTCCAAAACAACAACCGGAGCCCATCATCTCAGGTAAGAGCAGCGGTATCATAGCTCCTCCATAGTGACCGGCTAACATCAGAATGCGAGGCTTTGCTGCGGCGTTAGAGGGCTGATCTGGGATCAGCGCAGCGGTTCATGGATGATGTAAACACATCGTTGCTATTTGCATTTAAATATTCACGTTTCCTCATGCGTTGACTTAAAAACTTTTGTAAATCTTTAAATCAGGAAATGATTTAACAATGCTCGATTTAAACCATTATGTTTATACAGCAATACATATTTAGCTATTTTTCTGTTTTTGATTTTATTACACCTTAATATTAGCTGCCTGTTGCCTGGCAGAACTGATGTTTTTCACAATAGTTTATGTAATTAAGACAGTTCTTCTGTCTGGGTATACATTTATATTATATATACAATGTTCTCAAAGAGAATCCTATTAATAATTATATTACCTAGAGGTTAATTCATAAAGCTGGCTTTTATGGGCACACTGATCCATGATTCCTTTCTGTTTGCATAAATTCTCTGTTCTAGTAAAGTTTCACACCTAAAGATAAAAAGGTACCTGACCGCATTCAACAAATATTTGTTGAGAGAGAGCGAGGGTGTAATTACTGAGATAATCTATTTTCTTTTCAAAATCTGAGGTGCTCAAACAAGGAATTTGCATTTCAGGAATGGAGTGAAAGTATGAAACAAACGGGTTTTCTTAAAAAGATGTGATGGAAGAAGGCAGGTGATTGTCATTTGGTACTTTTAATAACTGTAAATGATTGTAGACTCATTTACGAATAATAGTAATGATTGTATAAATGAAGGTGTGTGGCAGGTGTAAATGTGTGCATTGTAAAAATATTTCTTTGCTCATTAAATGGAAAATTGGAGTAGTATGGACTTGTAAGTTAAATAGGAATCGGGGCTATTGCCTATTATTCCTATTAAATGGTGATGATTAAATACGTCTCAGTTCTTCATACCTCTGTTCAGACATACACAATAAATTCTACCTATAACAATATACATGTTATTACAACATTTGCATATTAAGTTTTTTATTTCTTTTTTATTTTTATACATTTTTTTATACATTTCACATATTTAAAGGTATGATGGAAGATAAGTATATGTAAAATACAGATCTGTTGTGCTTTATCATGTTAGGGTGGTTGTAAAGTAGGCCTAACATTATATCAATAATGCATTTTATTTTATAATGCGTCTTAGTTCTAAGATCAGTTGACTACTTTATTAAACTGATCTTAGAAATAAGTAGTAAGTATCTACAGTTTTCAGCTGTTATGATAATTTGTATTGAAGGTATTTTTTTCTGCACATCTTTAAACAGAAAGTGAAAGGATTTCAAGCCACGGCAGATTAAACAAACGGCTGACATGGCTCCAACACTGGTAAGGAAGCTATATTTAAATAGAAGCTTGTCTGATGTCATGTTTTCCATCTTGTATAAAATATGAGGAACACAACCTGAAGGATCATTTTAAAAAGCAGAAAAACAAGTTATTTGTACGTCTGGCTGAATGTGCAGTCATATCAGGATGAGTTATGATTATTACTATACCTCTGTTTTCTCTGTATGTGTTTTTATTTATTTTATTCTTCAGGTAATTTACCTTTAGAGTAAAACATAAAAAAAACAAGGTTGTCCAAATGTTAATGTTTTTTTTATGACTGCATCTAATTTGATTAAAAATGTTTTGTTTATAAAATGACCAAATCCACCTCTTGTTTTGAGTCCAGTCAAGTCAAATGTTTTGCATGTTAAAAAAACCCACAGTCTGTTGCAATGTTCAGCTTCTCTCTGTCACTGCTCTAATCCTAGTTTGATGAGAAACCCGAGCCAGGGGACCTGATTGAGATCTTCCGTGGCACTTATCAGCACTGGGCTCTGTATGTGGGGGAAGGCTTCGTGGTTCACTTGGCGCCACCCTGTGAGTTAGCCAACACAGAGAACTGGTTTCCAGATTCCAAACTGAATATAAAACAGCTTATGAGCCGGCATGACGACAATGGCATGTGCTTTTTTTAGACTAGAAGGAATTTTAAAGCTGTCTTTCCTGACTATGGAGGCCAAGAGACACAACTTTTTATTTAAAAACTCAAACAATAGTTATTATAGTAAAGAAAAACTCTACAGAGTTTCTAAAGATATTTCAAAACAGCCTTTCAAGACAAGGATGTTTAATTTGTATAATCTCAAAGACAGAATTGTCAAACATTTTTATCCATGCTTTTATTGTTATTATTGTTGTCAATTCTAATCAAGAGGTCCACACAGGTCAGAGTTTCAAGTAGGAAAGTTAAAGTTTTTCCACCAATCCCATCCTCAAAATCCCAAATGGCGATGTTGTACATATATTTCAGGAAAATAAGAAAAAAAGTAACTATTTACACTCTCATTGATTTCTATCAGTCAAAGGCGGTGGAATATAAGATCTACTGATAAGCATGTTGCTAACAAACTTGAAAGCATAAACTAGAGAATCATCTTATTAGATTGTACTGCTACTAACAGTTAGCCTGATTATTTAGCAGAGTGTATGGAAAATCCCAAAGACCTTTAATATTGGAAGTAAACATTTATGTTTGGGTTCTTCCTGTTAAGGCAGCTCTCACTTTGTGCTGTAAAAAAAATTTACGATTTGATGCCGTTACCTGGACTTATATGGGTAGCTTTTCAAGGTAGAGTGGAGGATTTTCGCAAACTTTTAAAAAAAGACCTGCCCTCTTCACAAAAAAGTGAATTGGGCAACCCTGTACCTGCTCCTGAGAGGGTATTTAACGCATGACAGTGCATGCACGAGCCCATTACTCCTCGTGCAAGATCTGTTTAAAAATTTCTGTTTGCTCATAGAAGCTTACTTTCCAAAAGAAGATTTGCTATTTTTCCACTCTGTCAGACGAAAATGGGGACGAGCACGTAGGACAGCCTTACGTAAACAAATCGCCATAATAATTTGACATTTAGGAGGACCACTTATTTTGATGATCCACCTGGAAAAAGAACATGTTCCCCTATACATTTAACCAGCTGGTACTTAAAACTACATTTCTTTTTTTTAAATACGATACAACTGGAACATAATCATCTTAAGTTAACCATGTATAAGTCTGAGCTGATTTGATTCAATATTTCTGTTTCTGAACTGGATCTGTTTGTCTACCAGTGTTCACTGGAAGTATTGAACTAAATTAAATCAAATAGTATAGAAAACTTTACTCTTTGTCCCATTTTCTCTGTAACAGCACTTCAACAACAAACATACTAATATAATTCATTAAAAAATCACATAAGAAGCATCTTAACACTTAAAAGGATTATATCATTAAAGTGCATTTCTTTGATTAAAATGTATGATAAAATTATTGGGTGTTAAGGATCTTAATCCTGATGACAGAGCAGTTCATAAAGGGAGGCTTGAGGTGAACAGATTCTAATTAATGGGTTGGTTTGTGATCCTTGACAGTTTGGTTTTGGCTGTCTCTACTTTTTAGTACAGTCAAAACATTGTATTTTACCTCACATATAAACTGTTCCTGAATTTTTCACAATAGACAATACACCAATGGTCTACTGTCTGTTGCATTGTCTATTGTGTACTGCAACTTTAAATTCAAGTTTGTGTTTCATCAGCTGAAGCACCTGGTGCCGGCTCCAACAGCATGATGTCCGTCCTGACTGAGAAGGCAATGGTTAAGAAGGAGGAGCTCTGGGATGTGGTGGGAACAAACAAGTGGAAGATAAACAACAGTCTGGATGATAAGTACAAGCCCCGTCCGCCTCATGTAATTGTACAAGAGGCCTGTAACATGGTGGGTCAGGAGCTGCCCTACTGCGTCTTCAGGGGAAACTGCGAGCACTTTGTCAACGAGCTGCGCTATGGCAAGGCAGAGTCACGGCAGGTAGGTAGGGGTTACAGGCAAGAGATCTAGACAACTTATTACAGAGACATATTGGGCCTTTAACGCAACTGGACACAATTTACAGAGATCCTGATGAGATGTGTGTTGTATAAATTAAAACAACCCCCAAAACAGTTCGTCATCATCGTCCACATATGGTAGTGCCTGTTTTCTTTGACCCAAGGAAGACACAACAGTTCTTCCAAAATGGAGACATTTTAAATCAATTCACCACTAATAAACTAATAGAAAGCTCAGATTTTTCTGTTTCAGGCTGTAGTAAATGATGATCAGCATTTAACCATTTATTTACAACCCTTTCATGGTGTGACTCAGACAGCTCCACCCCTCTCTTACAAAAGAAATTTTCAGTTTAGATCTGTATACCACTATGAGTCATGGAAAAACCTAAATTATACACAGATTGTAGTCAGGACTCTTTGAGGCATTAGGAGTACCGATCACTTTGGGTAGTGCCAAGATGGCCTCTTTACATTCGGAACTGCCTTAATCCTTCGTGGCATAGATTAAACAAGGTACTGGAAACCTTCCTCAGAGAGTTTGGTCCACATTGACATGATAGCATCACGCAGATCCTGCAGATTTGTCGCCCATTCCACCGCATTCAAGAAGTGCTCTGTTGGACGGAGATCCACCTCATAGTTGGACGTGTTGTGTTCTTCTGCTTACCTCATTGTTACTGTTTCCGTTCCATCAAATCAGCATTTGCGTCCACAGAATTCCTGTTCACTGGATATCTTCTCCTTTTCAGGCCATTCTTTATAAATCCTAGAGATGGTTGTGCGTGGAAATCCAAGTAGATGAGCAGTTTCTGAAATACTTTCTTACTCAGTGTGAACTGCAGCAGTTCTTTTGTCTCCATGCCTATATGTGCTGAATTGCTGACCAGACATTTTTGTTAACGAGCCATTGGAAAAACTTAGAACATCACAAGATATGCATCATTAGCACCAGTTAATTTTCATAAATATCGAAGTCTTTCCAACACATAAAACTATATTTAGGAAAAACAACAATTCAGGAACAGTTAAGCACCAAATTATACTCCTGTGAGATTTATACTCAAGGAAATAGTCTAATTTAACCAACATCTGTTTTTCAGCTTGTTTTTACGGCACTAGTGCCTCGTTTTTCTGACAGCAAAGAGGGTATGAGAGAAGGAGAGGCATGCGGCAAAGGACCACAGGCCATATTCAAACCTGGGTCGGCCGTCTAGGAGTAAGGCCTCCGTACAAGGG
The DNA here is from genome assembly GCA_018398635.1 of Cyprinodon brontotheroides. NCBI lineage: Eukaryota > Metazoa > Chordata > Actinopteri > Cyprinodontiformes > Cyprinodontidae > Cyprinodon > Cyprinodon brontotheroides. Next base: position 3,023,648 of record JAGKQL010000025.1, on the reverse strand, counting down.
TCGTGCGCACTAATCACTGCGTCACATATATGCCCTATCTTACTTTTAAGTAGATGTGTCCCACCCTCAGTCTGATAGATTTATTGTATCAGGCTATAAATTAGGGTGTTGGCCTTCCAACCTCAATGATTTTTGTGCAAAGATAACGCGTAATAAGAAACAAATGAAGAAATGCAAAATGTTACTTGTTGATAATTAATAATTGAGCCGGATATAAAACAACATCAATATGGTGTATTTGAAATTATGTGATCCATTTTTTCCTTTTTTACA
>JAGKQL010000025.1:3005293-3022878 GCA_018398635.1 Cyprinodon brontotheroides | reverse complement strand
AAAAAGCTGTACCTTTACTTAAGGCTGATGCTCCATCAGTGGAGGGCGTGCTGGCGTTCGTCAGACCACCACCCTCAGATGATGGCCCCCCCTCGGCACCAGGATTATTGCGGATGAGTTTGGAGGTTAGCGAGGACACGCCGGTCACGGCCCAGCCAGCCCAACTAGAGGCAGCGCCTGCTGGCTGAGCGCTGGACCCCACATCTTTCTCTGAGGCAGAGCAGGAAGAAGAACCCAGAAATCAGAGATGCGCTTCTCGTCTTTTTTGTTCCTCTGTTTTCTTGATGCATTTTTCTTTTTAATTTGATTGTTATTGCTACGTTCCAACAAATCATCCAGCTCAGCACATATACTGTAACCATAGTGAACTATCTGCAGCAGGAAAACATGGCCACTGTAACCCTCCTCTGATATTAAGTTTAGAAACATTTCCAAAGTCCTTACCACTCCCCAAACTAGTTTGCTGTTTGAACCATCTGTCCCAGTGTTTTTTCTTAATTAGCTCATTGTTTGCTGCTGTTAAGATTTTGTGCTGTTTGGCAATCCTGGACTTTCTGCATCCGTTTCCTGTCCCTTCAACCCCCAGACTTCCTCACTCAAACCTCACTACTGCCTACTTCCACCCTGGTTTCTTCATCGTCTCCATTGTTCCACCAGTGATGTAAATCCCACTCATCATGGTGATTCGATTCAGTATCGATTTCCTGAGCCAACGATTCGATTATTTTCCATACTCAAGAATAAACCACGATATGATTCGATTAATTGGTTAATTTTTTTTTTTTACTTACAGGCTAGACAATGTCTCAAATTTGAAATAAATCAATTAAAGCTGCAATACCGTTATGCGTTTTATTTGAGAAACAACATCAAATAACAGAAGTAGCAAAGTTTTATTCTACCTATCCCTATGAAAACCTCATTCACTGAAAAATAATAATGCCTCTGTGTTTAGGCGAGTGTGTGTGTGCAAGCGGAAAGAGGGCAGTAGTTAAAGGAAGCGAGGTGGGAGGGCAAAATCAGTTTAGCGCCACCGCAGCGCGGGAGTCAGAATTACGTCCCAGAGCAAATGGAAAAAAATAGACCGGAGGGAAAAAAAAACATGAATCGATACTCTTACGGACGTGTCGATGCATCGGATCATCAGCTGTTGGTTTGATGCATGGATACAAAGCGATTATTATTTACACCCCTAGGTTCCACCCCACCTGGTTTCTCCCTTGTTTCACCCCATGTGCTTTGTCACAAGGAGGGGTTGCTGAAAGAATCTAATTTTTTATTTAACAATCAGGTTATTTAAACACCTAAAGTTCGATACTTAAAACCAAGTTGTTCATTATTTCATAACTTGGAATAAAAACTAAATATTTACACAAAGATTTGAGATGAAAAAAGCAACACCCCTTGCTGCAGTCGTTAAAATAATATAACATGGATTACAAAAAAATGGCGAATAAAACATTAACTGAATTTTACAAAAAAATTGAGATTGTGAGTTTTACTTTTTAGACTCACCCACCACTTTCATCTAGACATCAAAGACATTTCAAAGTAATCTGTTTTTAAAGGGTTCTTGAAGCTAAAGATGTAGAAAAAATTATATATACCGAGTTTTATATTCTCTTTTAGTAGAAAGTAGCCTAAAAAGTTTAAACTCTGGGCAATCAGAAATGTTCTCTATCATCCAACAACTAATCTGAATTGTTGAAACTGATCTGAACATGACTGGATATGATATAAATAGATCCTGACAACATTCCCACACCTAAAAGAAGCTGTATGACTGAATTTTACCGGAATAAACTGAACTTGGATCCTGTTAAACCAGACAGGAATTGGACTTCCCTGTTTTAAAAGAAAGATGCTGTTTGGAGACATTTATTGTGAAGTGATTTTATATACTGGTAAATAAGATGAATAAAAACCTCTGAAAGTTCAATTTTAACATTAGACCTGGAAATATTTGTGAAAGTGCAGCAAATGACTTTAATGTAAACTCTCTGAATATTAACCTAAATAAACAGTTTAGTGAATTTGCTTTTGTTAATCAGACAATCCAGCTTTCAGCTTTTGAAATGTAGAGTAATAGAGTTTGGATGAAGTTTGTAAGGCTGTACTTCTGAAACTTAAAACTTTAAAATCTGGGATCTGGAGGCTTTGTCCACCTTCTCCACCAGAGGGCGCACAAGATCTCCTGAGGGCTTGAGCTGACTGCAACACCTGTCTTCCATCTGCTCATCAGGAGGCCCTATTTAAGGAGGAACAGGCTGACACTTCCCTGCCAGAGTGTTTGCCAGTAATGGTACCAGCAAAACCTGAGCCTGCTTCTCTGATCTGTTTTCCCTGATTTTTGTGAATCTGCCTGACCCTGTTTCTTTCTGCCTCACAGATCCAGTCCTGTCAGATCAACCTGAAATCCTGGAGAATATCCCAGTCTGGAATCTGCCTGCCTGCACTCAGTTAGCCTCTGCCTAGCTCTCAGTCCTCCGCCTGCCTGCACTCAGTTCAGTCTCTCCTTGCCCTCAGCCCTCTGCCTGCCGACTAGCCTCTGGACCCTCAAGGTTCTCCCCCTGCTGATCAGTTCCACCTCTGAGCAGGTATTTACCCCATCATCTGATAGACGGCAGTTTACCTGGAACTCCTCTAACCTCTCTGTCCTCCTCAGTGGTGATCCTGCCGTGACCAGTCTGACCACCCAAGTTCCAGTTCACATTTTTATAAACATTATGTCAATAAACCTTTGAACTTTTTCCCTGCCTCCGAATGTTTCTTCATGTGGGTTAGACATCTAATCCCAACATGACAATTTTTCTATTAATTAGTAACCCTACTTATTAGATTATGATAAAAATATTCACACGGAAAGTGAAAAAATTCGTTCTCTGCATCTCCTTGCTTCATTTCGAATATAAGCCTTCTGTGACAATAACAGCTGCCGTAACGTGCTAATGCGCGCCACAGACCATTTAAACAACTTCTTCTTGAAACATTATGTTAAATATAGAGTCAGATACCATTAGCAAAATTGCTTTCAGGTTTGATACAAATCACTTTATGAGTGCTACTAATGGTATTTCACATGTTCTCCTCCCTACGTTATTTATTCTTTGGCGATGTAAGCGCCCCATATTGCATAGCCTTCATTGCAGAAAAAAGTACTAAATGGATAAGAGAAACCATTTAGCACGCTTTAAAGACCAAATCCTTTTAGCACGCTGTTGATACCACCAGTTTGTTTGCATTTTTAGCGCGGCGCAGGGGAAATAGCTCCACGTTTTTATACGCGCAAACCTTTGATAGATCCTGCCCTCTGTGTGTTGGAGGATCCCGTGAGGAATTTTATTGCTTGAACTGTGATGAGGACACTCCATGAGAACCACCACGTGGATTCAGCATCTACATTTCCATCAGACTGCATGGAGACCAAAGGCGCTGTGGAGGAGGCAACACGAGACTCTGATTGATTAATTAGATTGATGAGTGATAGAGACACAGAAAGAACTCATGATAGTCAGTGATGTTCATCATTTGCCTTTAACTCGGGCCAGGATAATTCTTGATTTTACCTAATTGTGATTTGTATGTTTTGATTTATTTAGATTTAGTTTTGATTAAAAACATGGAAACATTTTGCTCTAGAGCCACCAAAATCAAGTTTTATGCCACTTTGCTTTGCTGTAGAAAGACTCAGAACCTGATTGGCTTAAAGGTTCTTTAAGTAGTTGGTAATGATAATTGTCAGATTCAAAGGTTTTCTTGTTCAGATTGGCCGAGAGTGGGATTTCCCTGGGATCACCCAGGTTTTTACAACATTTTAGAGAAGGTAGGTGTCATGGTCTTGGTTCTGATTGTACTTTACTTTGCTCCTTGTTTTCTAGTTTTTATTGGTTTTAATCCCTATTTTGTTGTAATTTCTAGATTTATGTTACGTTCCCTATGTTTTCCTCAGCTCATTCCCTACTCTTGTGTGTGTGTGTGTGTTCCTTTCCCTTTGCTCCCCTCGTTGTCTCCTCACACCATGCTCCTTGTCAGCTCGCTTAAGCCTTCCTTTGTCTCTGTCAGCTATTTATGCTTACTGCCTCTGCTCTCACTCTTTGTTGGTTCCTCTGTTGTTGCTGGTCCTGTCATCGCTGCAATCATCTCCCCTCGTCTCTCCCTGGCTGGTACTTCTACGTGAGGCTTTTCCCTTGATGTGCCTCCCATGGTTCTGGTCTGTTACATTTTTTAGTTGGATTTTTGGACTGCCTTTGTTAACCATTTTTTTCATTAAAACTACAAGTATTCACCTCAGCCTCTCACTGCCTCTGCCGTTTGGGTCCTCCAAACCACTACCAAACCCTGACAGAAGGAACCAACCAAAGCATAGACTCCAGTAGAGGCAAACCCAATAAGAAGCTTCCTTTCTCTGCTGCCAATATCCACATTGGACAGCCTACCTCTCATCAGCCCCACCTTTGAAGCGGGTGAGTGCAGCTAAGCTGGTAAAGGAGAAACTGGAGAAGTTTCACGGATTTTCATGATTTTTTCCTTAAGAATGGTTACATTGCTTTAGCCGAGTGGAATATACAGGATGCCTTTTCTCAGCTTTTTAATAGACCTCCACCACCCAAACCATCATTCTGAGATATTCCCACTCAATCAATAACCTCTGATCCTGTACCTCCACCATCAATAGCTGTTGCCCTCCCCCTGCAATCTGGTGCTTCCTCTAGGCGTGGAGAACGCCCGCCAGGGAAGGCCATTCCCTCTCCAGATTAGCGGGTCAGCCCTCCTTCTCCTCCTTCCTCGGCCGGGTCAGCCTGACGAGGGTCAGCCTCTGGCCGCCTCTCTCTCCCTCCTCTCTCGATTGGGTCAGCCTGACGCCTCCTCTCATTCTCCGGCGTGTCAGCCTGGCGCCTCCCACACCCTCTCCAGCGGGTCAGCCTGACACCTCCACACCCTCTCTGGCGGGTCAGTATGGGGCTTCTTTTATGGGGAGAAGAAGATCTTTTCCCTTTTCTGCCCACCTCCATCAGGCTCCTAGCCAGTCAGGTTCCCTAGCCCCAGAGCCCATTAGTGGTCCAGTTTCCACCTAGCCCCCAGAGCCCATTAGCGGTCCAGTTTCCTAGCCCCAGAGCCCATTGGGGGCCAGTTTCCCTAGCTCCAGTGCCCATTAGGGGCCAGTTTCCCTAAGCCACGGTGCCTGAGCCCATTAAGCGGGGCAGGTTCCCCAGTGCCTTTCCCGGCCAGCTCTGTGCCGTCCAGCGACCCCTGAGCTTGCTCTGTGTGTTTAAATATATTTATTGAATTTTTGCAAGAAAATGCAAAACAATAAAGAACTCCAATTATAGTCTTTCCACTTTAAAAGGATAAGATGACGTGCCAGTAGAGTAGAAAAAGCTATCACCTTGTGACCTCCGACTGGGAGTCGAGTCCCCCCCAGGAGTACTCCCTCAGAAGTTACCTCAAATAGTGCGATTAGAGGATTAAGGGGAATCTCGACACCCAGAACAGTAGATAATGCCTCAAATACGCCTTTCCAGAATCCCTCCAAACTGGAGCAAGTCCAAAACATATGAAGCAGAGTGGCCTCATCTCTCTTACACCGGTCACATGTAGCATCCGTTTGTGGATACATTTTTGCCAGTTTAGATTTTGACATGTGTACTCTGTGAACAACTTTAAACTGGATTAGCGAGTGGCGGCACACATGGACGAGGAGTTGACACGTTTTAATATATTGGCCCATAGATTTATTATCAATAGGTGTCTGGAGGGCCATGGCCCAAGACTTCTGTATTTTAGAGTACACATGTGGACACGCAATCTAATTGTTTAGCTATAAAGGAAATTGCCCTTTCTTCTTAATTCCAAAGTTAAAAATATGATCCAGTATACCTTTTGTAGGTTTGTGCGGAAACTCTGAAATTGTCTCCTTCACGCAGTGTCTGACCTGTAGGTATCTAAAAAAGCCAGACGCAGGCAGTGAGAATTTCTGAGACAGCTGTGCAAAAGAGGCAAAAATCCCCTCTATATAGAGATCATCTATCGTTTTAATGCCTTTGTTATGCCAGGCTGTAAAAGTTTTGTCATGCATTGATGGCTGAAAGAGATGATTTTGTGATATTGGACTGAATAATCCACTTTCCAGCAGCTTATAGTACTTTCTAAATTGTATGTATATTTTGCAAGATTGTATAACTGTGGAGTCTGCATTTTTAACATCAGATAGAGTGGCTGGCATGGGGGAGGCCAAAAATGCAGACAGATTTACAGGATTACAAAAATGACGTTCCATAGTCACCCACAAAGGGCAGTCCTCCTCAGGTCTACAATGCACCCAGAACATCATGGAATGTAAATTTGCAGCCCAATAGTACAGTCTAAAATTTACCAAAGCTAGGCCTCCATTTTGTTTATTCTTTTGAAGAAAGTCCTTACGAAGGCGAGGGTTCCAGATAAACCATGAAAAGGCTGCATCTAGCTTTTTAAAGCATCTAGCTTTTTAAAGTAACTCCCAGGTATAAATAAGGGTAAACATTGAAACAAATACAAGTACTTTGGAAGTACAATCATATTGATTGAATTGATCCTGCGAATGAGTGAAATAGGGAGAACAGACCAAGATGAAAAGTCTTGTTTGGTGTCATTTAGAAGCTTTCCAAAATTATGTTAGAAAAGATTTGAGAATTTTTTTGTAATCACAACACCAAGATAGTTGAAATTATGCTGGGTGATTTTGAATGGGACTTGGATCGACTCCAGTACCGAGGCAGCTAAATTTAGAGGCATTAATTCACTTTTTTGTAAATTTAATTTATAACCTGAGACCTCCCCAAAACGTTGAACAATGTCGATGATATGAGGGATTGCGGACTCAGCATGTGAAACATATAAGAGGAGGTCGTCCGCATATAATGACAGTTTATGTACCGTATTTCCCCTAAGAATACCTGTGATATTGTGATTAGCCCTTATGGCCACAGCGAGCGGCTCTATGGCCAAAACAAACAGAAGTGGACTAAGGGGACAGCCTTGTTTGGTCCCGCGATGAAGTTGGAAAGATTCAGAATATACTTTGTTAGTCAAAACTGTAGCAGAAGGAGATAAATAAAGTATATGATTGTACAAATTTGGCAAGTGTTTGAAGAAGGAACTTCCATTCAACCCTATCGAATGCCTTCTCTGCATCCATGGAGAGAAGGCATTCGGAAATGGATTTGCAAGGAGAGTACATAATGTTTAGCAGACGTCGGATGTTAAAGAAAAGAGGCCTTTTCTTGATAAAGCCAGTTTGGTCAGGCGAAATAATACAAGGTAGTATGTCTTCCAGTCGAAGTGAAAGAATCTTTGTTAAGATTTTATAGTCTGTATTTACCAGAGAAATTGGCCTGTAGGAACCACACTCTACTGAATCCTTTCCTTTTTTCAACAGAAGTGTAATGCATGTTTGGTTAAAGGTAGTAGGAAGTTTACAGGACAGAAAGGCCTCAGCATACACCTCTGTTAGGATTGGGGATAATTGTTCATTGAAGGCCTGATAAAATTCGTTCGAGAATCCATCCAAGCCTGGGGACGTTTCAGTCCTCAATTACTTGATGGCAAAACAAACTTCTCTGTGAGTAATAGGCTGATCCAGAGAAGCCATCTGTTTTGGAGAGAGTGTAGGCAGTCCTAAATTTTTAAGAAAATCTTCAATTAAAGTAGGATTGGGATTGTTAGAGGTATACAAGTTTGCATAGAATTCCTTAAAGGCATTGTTTATTCCTTGTTGGTCTGTTTGGATTTTCCCATCTTGTGCCCGTATTCCGTTAATCTGCTGTTGTAGTAGCAGTTTTATTGTCTTATATCAGAAATCAGAATATATCCTACAACATGGCCCTACACTTACTTAGCAACCAAACTTAAAGGTCAGTTTTGAGTCTTATTTACACCATGGTCTCCAAGGCTGCATGAGGGGGTTTGGCAAAAAGAGAGAACATCATGTATAAACATTCTTTGAGGGTCGCAGTGACTTTGACGCAAATCTGCACATGTGGATTCCAGTAAGGTGTCGACAATATTCCGTTGTGCATGTGCATACACATAGTGCGAAGATGTGACTATAAATGCTCTGTGGATTGGTATGTGAGTCGAGAACTTGCAAGAGAGAAAAGACAGATATCTTCTGTTCGGATGTTTCAGCGCTGTGTTACATGTACTGAGGACAGCATGTCAATTTGATCTATAAAATAAATGCTTCTTCTCCCGTCCTGGGGCAATCAGATGATCGACTGAAGGTGTCCTGATTTTTGAGATTCTACCATTGAAAGCCACCACACTGTTTCGCCCTTGTTCCTTTCAATTGTCTGGCCAGCACCTCTCCCGCCTTGTGTCCATGTTTATACATGACACTTCTGTTTTTAGTCAAGAGATTCTCAATAGAATAAGTATAAAGCAAATCATATTCAGTCTTAAGTTTGAGTCGCTGGTTTTTCTAAATTTACAGATGGAGTTTGGGCATTTATTATATCAATCTGTGATATTTGTTTATCTAATGTTTCCTTGTTTTTTTATAGAATCTTTCCTTTTACTAGCAACATATGAGATTATCTGGCCTCTCAAATAAGCCTTCATTGCTTCCCAGATAGTTGAAAGAGACACCTCTGGGGTCCTATTAAATGCTAAAAAAGTTGATATTTCTGCTGTAATAAAGTCAACAAATCTTTCGTCTGACAAAAATAGAGGATTAAACCTCCAGTTCTTTTTTGCTTTTTTACCGCCGGGCACTTTCAGAGTCAATACCAAGGTGGCATGGTCTGAAATGATAATTGTCTTATATTCACAAGCTTGCACATATTGGGTGAGGTTGCTATCAACAAAAAAATAATCTATCCGACTATAAGAATTGTAAACATGTGAAAAAAAAGAGTACTCTCTACCATGTGAGTGCAAAAAGCGCCACACATCAAAAACTCCATACTCGGAGAGGAAGGTCTGCACACAGGTGGCTGATTTCGGCAGGAGTTCATCTCCAAGAGCCCTCTGCGGGCGCTCCAAGTCTCCAAGAGCCCTCTGCGGGCGCTCCAAGCCTCCAAGAGCCCTCTGCGGGCGCTCCAAGCCCCCTCTGAGGCTGTTCCTGAGCCGCAGTCGGCGGCCCCCTCTGCGTCTGAGACGGCGTCCCCCTCCTGAGGCATCCCTTCTTCAAAGACTGCATCGCCAGCCTCTGCCAGAGGTCCTCCTGCAGCAGCACAGATGACTCCCTCCTCTGCCGCTACATCAGAGCCGGCATCCTCCAAGGGCCCTCCTTTGTGCGCCGGCATCCTCCAGAGGCCCTCCTTCGTCAGAGACGGCGTCGCCGCCGGCGGCCTCCAGAGCTTCTGCCTCGCATCCGGCCCTGCGGCCGGCCTCCTGAGACTCTGCCTCCCCTCCGGCCCCACGGCCGGCCTCCTGAGACTTTGATTCTCCTCCGCCCACCCTGGGTGGGTTGTTTTGTTTTTTTGGACTCTGAGTTTTGTTTTGTGTTTCTTGCTCAATGTTTGCTGGTTCCCCTCCGCCCACCCTAGGTGTTGGGTTGTTTTGTTTCTGGACATTTTAGGGCGTCTGGGATCTGCTCTTAAGTGGGGGGGTACTGTCATGGTTTTGGTTATGTTGTGCTTTACTTTGCTCCTTGTTTTCTAGTTTTATTGGTTTTATTCCTTTATTTTGTTGTAATTTCTAGTATTTATGTTAGTTCTCATGTTTTCTGTTTTCCTCTGTTGCCCTCTTGTGTGTGTGTGTGTGTTTGTTTGTGTGTTCCTTTCCCCTTGGCTCCCTCGTTTCCCTCGTCTCCTCCACACTTGCTCCTTGTCAGCTCGTTAGCCCTTCCTTTGTCTCTGTCAGCTATTTATGCTCTCCCTCTGCTCTCACTTTGTTGGTTCCTCTGTTGTTGCTGGTCCTGTCATTGCTGTTTTCGTCTCCCCTCGTCTCTCCCTGGCTCCTTCTATTGTTTTCCCTTGATGTCTCCATGATGGTTCTCTTTCTGTTTACATTTTAGTTGGATTTTTGGACTGCCTTTGTTAACCATTTTTTGTTAAAAAACTACAAGTATTCACCTCAAGCCTCTCTCTGCAATTGGGTCCTCCAAACCACTACCAAGCTAGACAGTAGGGTTTTCCGATGGAAAACGGCCCGACCTGTCCTTTGACGTCCCCTACTGTGACTGAATGATTGGTAGGCCATTTGGATGGATGGTTTATCCATGATGGCGGTCACATTATGAAGGCCTCCAGGTGGGAGTAAGAGTAGATTAATTTTGCCTTATTAGATTTACAGTGGGGGAAATAAGTATTTGACCCCTCGCTGATTTTGCAGGTTTTGCCCACTTACAAAAGAATGCAACAATCTACAATTTTAATAATATGTACATTCTAACAGTGAGAGACAGAGTCCCAAAGAAAATTCCAGAAATTCACATCAGATGAATTTATAAAAATTGATAACCATCTGATGAGGAAAAACAGGTATATGAACCAAACAGCAAGTATTCTGGCTCCTACAAGCCAGTTAGTCTTTCTTTGAGACGCAGCCCCAATCCCAACCAATTATCTACATCAAATACACCTGCCTCACCTCGTTACCTGTATAAAAGACACCAGTCAACACCCAAACAACAGGCATCCAACATCACCACCATGGGCAAGACCAAAGAGCTTTCTACACACACTACGCCGTCATGGATTGAAATCCTGCAGCGCACTCAAGGTCCCCCTGCACAAGAAGAAACATATACAGGCCCACATGAAGTTCGCCATTCACCACCTGGACGACACAGAAGAGGCCTGGAAGAAGGTGATGTGGTCAGATGAGACCCAAAATATAACTTTTTGGCCTCAACTCAACCCGTCGTGTTTGGAGGGCAAAGAACACCGGGTACAACCCTAAGAACACCATCCCCACCGTCAAGCATGGTGGTGGCAACATCTTGCTTTGAGGGTGCTTTTCAGCCAAGGGGATGGGGCAACTCCATCGTATTGAGGGGAGGATGGACGGGGCCATGTATCGTGGAATTCTGGACCAACATTTCCTTCCCTCAGTGAGAGAGCTGAAGAATGGTCAAGGATGGGTGTTTCAGCACTACAACGAGAGGTTCTGGAGTGGCCTAGCCAGTCTCCAGAACTAAATCCAATTGAAAATCTTTAAGGAGGGCTTAAAATTCGAGTTGCCAGGCGACAACCTCGGAACCTGAATGATTTGGAGACTGTCTGGAGGGAGGAGTGGGCCAACATCCCTGCCGAAATGTGCACAAACCTTGTCACCAACTATAAAAACCGTTTGAAATCTGTCCTGGCCAATAATGGCTTTTCTACAAAATATTAACGTGCTGTTTGTCCAAGGGTTCAAGTACTAGTTTTTCCTCATCAGATGGTTATCAATTTTTATAAATTCAGATGATGTGATTTTCTGGAATTTTCTTTGGGGTTCTGTCTCTCACTGTTAGAATGTACATATGATTAAAATTGTAGATTGTTGCATTCTTTGTAAGTGGGCAAACCTGCAAAATCAGCAAGCGGTCTAATACCTATGTAGCCCGGTGTAAAAGTACAGGGGTTAAAGATCATTTGTAATTCAAATTAATTATTTCAATTAGTTAATGAAAGAATGTAGTAAAACAAATAAACTGAAAGCAATTTAGGGATAAAAGCAGTGAAGGATTAAATGTTATGATTAACATAAATTCATGATCAATAAAGTAAAGTGTAAATAGTTAATTAAGTACTTACATTAAACTATAAAGTAGTTGAAAAAAGGTGTGTGGTAAACCAAACATGAATATTCAGATTTGTGTTATTGGTTCATGCTGTTTCGTTTGATTGGTTGCGGGATATGTCAGTCAGTGTGTGGCCGGTTAGGATAAGCCAAGGAGGAGGAGGAGAGAAGGGAGACGGAGACATGCGGAGCTATAGAAAATGGATTAGAACGTTGGAGTATTGAAAGAGTGACTGTGTGACCTTCTAGTGAGGAACACGGAGGACCGGTCACCTGGGAGTCACGGTGGCCCAGTGGTGGGCGTCATGTCCGAAGAAAGATGGCGGGAAATCCGCCCTCGGTGGACCTCGTCGGAAGAAGGAGACGACGACAACGACACTGATCTGAGGCAAAAGCCAGTTTGTGGGATCAAGATGGCGGCTCAAGTTGTAGAGGATGAGGAAGAGCTAGAAAGTGATTCGGATATGGATAGTTGGATGCCAGTTGGTAGTTACCGGAGAAATGGAAAATTCAAAAGTAGTGAAGCGGGCAGAGCTTGTGAGAATTCAGGAAACAAAAGAAACCTTGAAGACGAAAGCACAGATGATGGAAGCAAGGGTGTACGTAAAAAAATCATGAAAGAAGAGGTGAAGATAATATTAAAATTCAGAAAGGAAGATGAAAATATTATTCTGAGCCCAGTAATAGTTTCTAAGGAACTAAAAAAGAAAGTGGGGGAAGTTGAAATGGCTAAAACTCTGAGAGATGGAAACTTGCTAATCGTCTGTAAATCAGAAGAACACAAAAGGAAGGCAATGAGTGTTGAAAGTATTGGAAAGAAAAGAGTGGAGAGTAAAAGAGTGTTGGGAGAAAAGAAAGAATCCCGAGGAGTTATTTACGGAATTCCGGTTAATGAAGATCTGGAGAAATTAAAACATAACATCCATAATGTTGAAGTCAGTGATATAAAGAGATTGCAGAAAACAGTGAACAATGAGAGAGTTGACAGCTTATCTGTGCTTCTGAAATTTTCTACTCCAGAAGTCCCGGAGAGAGTTAAAGTGGGTTTCATGTGCTATCCAGTCAGGCCTTATGTTCCTCCTCCACTTCGGTGTTACAAGTGTCAGAGATATGGTCACATTGCTGCAGTGTGCAGGGGCAAACAGAGATGTTTAAAATGTGGAGGGGAGCACAAAATACAAGAATGTGGTGAAAATACTCAGGTTAAATGCTGTAATTGTGGTGGAGAGCACAGGGCAACATATGGAGGGTGTGAATTTAGGAAGAAAGCAGTTGAGGTTCAAAAAGTGAAATCAACAAACAACCTAAGTTATGCTGAGGCGTTAAAGAAGGTTCAGGAAAAGCAAAAGGAAACTGTGAGTAACATTCAAGTATTAAGGCGAGAACCAGAGCAGCATGCCAGGGTATATAACCCTGTTGACTTTGACAAACTAGTTTTGTTTGTGGCTTATGTTATTAACTGCACGGACCAGGTTAAACATAAAAATGAGAAAATCAAAATCATTGTTAAAGGAGCTGAGAAATTCTTAGGGATGAGGAATATTTCGTGGGATCAAGTTATACAAAAACTTGAGGCAGATGGCAATAAGCCAAAGTAAGAGTGATATAAGAATCGATATGAGTAAAATAGAAGTTAAAAGTTTTTAAAAGAAAGATCTGAGAAGATTGGCAAAAACAGTGGGAAGAAGATTCAAAAGGAAGATTACTTTTTCGTTATTTATTGGCTACAGGTTTAGTGAAAAGAATTTAGGTTTTTCTCTCTTTTTTTTTTTTTTTTGAGAGAGCATGTCTGTCTTGATCCACACTCATTACTGGTTGGTGGCGGTAATGCACCTCTTAATTGTTTGCCAACCGCCATAAAACAAGAAGAAGAAGAAGAAGAAGAAGAGTGACTGTGCGGACTAAGCTAGAGCTATCGCGCTAGCAGTCAAGAGGTCTCCATTGCTGAACAGGAGGGACTGGTTGCACTTCCGGAGGAGGATTTTACTTCTGCTGCCGTTCACGTTCATCTTTATCTCTTCAGGAACTGTTTCTCCAGGACTTATTCCAGACCGTGATTTGGGGTTTTGTTTTTTGTGACTGTTGATTGCCATTGAGGATAAGGATTTGCTTGCATCGCCGCATCTGGAGCACACAGGCCTGCAACGTTTGTTATTTTGGTGTGAGTGCGTGAGAGTGTGTGTGTGGGCCCACTGTTTTGTTAGAGTTCAGTTAAGTAGTGTATTTGATATGAGTCTGATAAGTACAGAGAAATCCTACTAAAATGTTAAGCACCAGGTATTTCAGAAACCTGAGATAATTAAGTTATATAAGTTTTGAATAGTAATTGGATATTGTCAATTTTATTTTTCTTATTACAAGTGGGAATTTATAAATTGTTTTGCCAGATTTGGTAAAGGGTACTTTGTTTATAAGTTAGTATCCTAACTATGATATTTTGTTTTAAAGAAGCTTAATTTCTTCTGCTGGAAGGTTTCCTGCACCTAATTGGTATTGGGATTGGAACCTGCTGTTTCCTGTTTGGGCCTGTTCACTTCCTGTTTGGATTAACTGAGTGTTGTAGCTGTTGCAGCTATCCAGAGGATCTCCATCTGAAGTTAAGTTATTTTTTCTGTGATATCTCTGTATCTAAGTAACTCTAACTGACCACAACTACTTTAAAACATAGAGCCTTCTGCTGCACTTTTTCTACTGAGCACTTACGTCAGTTTCACCGCGGTTTTATTTCTGATAGCAAGGAGTAGCTAGCCTAGGCTTTCACCTTAGAAGCTGCCTCTCCCTCCTTTGACTCCTTTTCCAACTCTTCCTTCTTCCTCTTCTATCTCCTGCTCTCTGTGTCAGATGTTCAGTTATTCCCCTGCCTCCTTTAGTGATAATGGGATGTGGAAATAAGTGTAGTATTTTTGTAGCTTTGGAGGCAAGGGTATCAGAGTTAGAATCCAGGCTTCAGGCTGTTGAACATCCAGGAGTTAAAGTAGGCCCCCCACGTAGCTGTCCTCCAAAAGTGCCTAAGCAGCCAGGCGATTGGGTAACTGTACGCAAGAAAGCGTAGTCGTGGATCTCTGCCCACTGGTCACCACCTAACCCGTTCGCGTTTCTAACCGGTTTTTCCCCACTCCAGTGACACACCCACTAAGATGCCCACTCTGGTGATTGGCAGCTCCATAGTCAGAAACGTGGCATTAGAGACACCAGGGACCATAGTCAAATGTTTGCCGGGGCCAGAACGGGCGACATACCACAACGTCCTACCTGAAACTGCTGGCTAAATGATAAGGTTAAATACAGTAAGATTGTTATTCACGCTGGTGGTAATGACACCCGGTTACGCCGTCGGAGGTCACTAAAATTAGTGTTGCTTCGGTGTGTAAGTTTGCCAAAAAAATGTCGGACTCCGTAATTTTCTCTGGTCCCCTCCCTGATCTGACCAGTGATGACATGTTTAGCCGCATGTCGCCATTCAACTGCTGGTTGTCTAGGTGGTGTCCTGAAAACAACGTGGGCTACATTAATAATTGGCAATCCTTTTGGGGAAAGCCTGGTCTGATTCGGGGAGAGACGGCATCCATCCCACTTTGGATGGTGCAGCTCTTCTTTCTAGGAATCTGGCCACATTTATTAGTCCTCCAAAACCCTGACCACCCAGGGTGCAGACCAGGAAGCAGAGTTGTAGTTTAACACACATCTCTGCAGCTTCTCTACTGTTACCCAGCTCTCAGACTCCAGACCAGACAGCAACATGAACATCTCCCCACCGCTTCTCCCCCCAACAGTACGGCGAGCGTTACGGGACAAAATGTCTTCCACGACGTCCACATCACCTACCTTCTCAAGTGATGAGGTTTGTTTACATAGATAATTTTACAGATAGTATTTCATTAGTCTGTGTAGGGTATAGATTTCATGTAGACTTTAGATAATAAATATACCCGTTATTTTTTCTACATCGTTGTGACGTTTTGGTGAGCTGCTTTGCATGGTGATATAAACAGACGAAGTAATTGTAGTCATTAGTTTAACAGCGAGATTGTGTTCGCTGGAAGAATATATATTCCCCGTTTACAGAGTCCAAGTCTTGTTTGTGGCACGGGGGTTACAAGGCGAGGAAGAGGGAGAGGAAGAGGGGAAGAGGGCAGGGGCCGGGGTGGGCGTGCAGCTAGGGCCAGGCGAGGGAGGGGTGCCAGCGGGGTGACTAGAGCAGAGGAGGAAAGGCTTGAAGATCTCCAAAGGAGCCGGAGAGAAGTAACCGAGGTATATATCCAGAAAATTATTTTACAGAAAATTACTGAATCATTACCTATGAAACGTCAGGGACGTTGCTGAATAAGTATACTGGAGAGTAACAGCATCATCACGCAGCATGTTATTGTTTTAGACAGGTCTGAGCATCCTGTACTCCAAAAACTGCAGTGATATTAGACAATTGTGTGTGTAGGATTAATTACCTGTCCAAGAGAAAACTGGCAACTTGAGCGTCACTTTGAAAACCTTTTTCCTCCATCAGTGACTTCCATCGTGTAAATGCCGTGCCAATGTTGATCCGTGTTTTTTGTCGTTTCTTGTCACGCTTGCGTTTATTCTCGTCGTGTTTCCGCTTCTTAGATGACGGGGGTTCGGTGTCCGCCGCTTTTCGTTGTGATACAGAGTAGGCATGATCCTCCATTCGTCTGATGTTTGGCCACACAGTGCCAAACAGTTTGCAAAGTCACTCACGCCTGCCGCCTTGTTCACCTTTCTTGTTACTGAGGCGCAGTATACCTGCTTCTTCTTCTTCTTTGGTTTCAGGCAGACTAAACGCTTCTCAGGCATAATACTGCCATCTACTGTTCAGTACCGTCTCAGTTCATCTCTCTCAACTTGCCGTAGTTATTTTCGAGCGCCATGGGAGATCTCACAATCGGCTTGTTGCCTTCTGGCGCCAAGCCGAAGAAAGATGCTGCGCTTGCCATTTTTGGGTAAAGCCTGGTCTGATTCGCAAAGATGTTGGATGGTGCAGCTCATGGCGAAAAAGTTAAAACAATTAAATGTGGTCTGTTTAACATAAGATCTCTTTCCTCTAAAAGTCTGCTAGTTAATGACTTGATTTGTGATAATCATTATTGGACTTTGTGTTGCCTTACAGAAACCTGGCTGCAGCAAGAGGATTATGTGAGCATAAATGAGGCAACTCCTTCTCAAGCTTTATTTTAAATTTTCTACATACCCAGAAGTTCTGGGCGAGGAGGAGGAGTAGCAACAATCTTTCCAGTCTGACTTACTGATTACCTCCCAAAACAGTTAATACCTACAACTCTTTGAACATTTAACCCTTAATTTCCCTGATCCAAATTTCAAGGCAAGAAAACCTCTTCTTTTTGTAACTTTGTATCGTCCACCAGGTCCTTACTCTGAATTTTTAGATGAGTTTTCAGAGTTCCTTTCTGATTTGGTATTAAAAACTGACAGGGTCATCATAGTGGGAGATTTTAACATCCATGCTGACATTGAAGGTGATAGCTTAAGAGCAGCCTTTAATGCTATCTTAGACACTATTGGCTTTGTTCAAAATGTGAATAGTCCCACACATTCTCATCTTCATACCTTGGATCTTGTGCTGACGTTATCGGTATAGAATGTGAAGAAATAACAGTATTTCCTCACAACCCTGTCCTCTCTGACCACTCTCTAATAACCTTCAAGATTGCTTTTAACAGAAAGTTCTCCTCCCCCAAAAGAAGGTTCAATTTTAGTAGATCTTTATCAGATAGTGCAGTTATACATTTTTAAGAATCTGCTTCACTTTCTCTCTCCTCTGTGTCGCTGAGCAGTGCTGCAGAGTGCAAAAGCATAGCTTATTCCCCTTCACAGGTTGATGATTTTGTTGATGGGGTTGCTAGTTC
>JAGKQL010000025.1:2957815-3004042 GCA_018398635.1 Cyprinodon brontotheroides | reverse complement strand
ATCTCAATCCAATAGAGCATCTTTGGGATGTGGTGGAACGGGAGATTCGCATCATGTATGTGCAGCCAACAAATCTGCGGCAACTGTGTGATGCCATCTTGTCAATATGGACCAAACTCCCTGAGGAATGCTTCCAGCACCTTGTTGAATCTATGCCACGAAGAATTGAGGCAGTTCTGAAGGCAAAAGGGGGTCCAACCTGTTACTAGCATGGGGTACCTAAAAAAGTGGCCGGTGAGTGTAGCTTACAACTGAAAAATGCAAGAGAATCTTTCTTCTCTGAAATCATTAACAAGAACATTAATAATACTTGTGCGTTATTTGCCACAGTCGACAAGTTAACAAATCCTCTTGTACCCGTGGCTCCTGAACTCCACTCCACCAGGGCCTGCAATGAATTTGCTAATTTCTTTACTGAGAAAATTCTAAAGATCAGACGATCAGTTTATACAGGCCTCCCAAGTCCACGCCAAACTTTTTGTAATGGTTTTAGTGACCTCCCTGTCTGATATGGAAGTTGATTATGTCTGTTTAATTATTATTGTGGGAGACTTTTAACTTTCACGCTGACAACCCTGAAGACAGAAGTGCAAAAGAACTAGGACACACTTAGAAACTTTAGTTTAACTCACGCACCTTTAAGGAAAATGCCACAGAAACTTTTTTATTCAAGCTACTCTGCTACTTCAACCTTGGGTGCAACTCAGTAGATGTGCTAGTAGATAACTTTCAGTCTAAAGCTTCAGACATCATTAGCTGCATGCTCCAATTAAAGTGAAAGTCCTTTTTCTGAAAGAAAAAATCTCCTTGAGATGTGCTCCAGCAGTTAGAAATATGGGAGTGTCTGTGCTGAACGAAGGTGGAGAAAGACTTATCAAGGTCCTTAGTTCACTATGACATCTATAAAGAGAGACTTACAGATATACCACTGTGCTGGTACTATTGGTACACCAGTCCAACTGCTTGTTAACACTTAGATCACTCCATCCTGTTACAATGCCTGGAACTCTGTGCATTTAGGCATGTAGACATGGTACAGACAGTCTCCCCTGCAGTTTAAACCCAGCACTATGGGGAAGACAGGGACTTTTTGTGTCAGTACGCAACTTTGTTCAGAGATGACAAAAGCTGGTGTGGGGTTCCCCAAAAGGTCCATCCTGGGTCCCCTCCTATTCAATATCTACATGCTCCCTCTGGCTCAGTTAATGGTAAAAAACAGCATCCAGTGACCATAAGTTCTGTGGGCAGAAATGCCTTTACATCACCAGGTCAGGAGGAGAATGGCCAGACCAATTCAGGACTGATAGAAGGGCAACAGTGACTCAATAACTGGATGTGCCACCATTTTCTTCAACAGAATAGCATCTCTGAACGCATTGTGCACGCTCTAACTTGAGGCAGATGGGCTACAGCAGCAGAAGACTTCACACCGAGTGCCACCTTCGTTAGGAACAGGATCAGGCCCAAAATTGGTGTAGTACTGGATTCAAACTTGGACAACAGAAGATTTAAAAACAATTACAAGGTCGGCTGAGTTCCCCGCACCTGAAGAACATTTCAGGATTAAAATGAAATTTGTCTTCAACATGATCTGGAAAAATCCATACGTTTATTTTTAGTCAAATTGACTACTGGTACAGTGTTTTTCAATATTTCTTGGCAAAGATTGGATCAGACCAATTGAGCAGCTTAAACGCCACAGCCTACTAAGACTAAGGATGACCATGTCCATCCCTTTTACCATTAATGTACCTTATTTCTGAGCGGCTACTTTCAGCAGCGTGAAAAATGCTTTGGGCGTCATAAAGTTGGAATCATCTCAGAGTGGTTTCTTGAACATGACAATGAGTTCACTGTACTAAAATGCCTTACAGTCACCACAGATCTCAATCAACTAGAGCATCTTTTGGCGCGCGGTGGAACGGAGTATTCTGCATCATGGATGTGCAGCCAAAATGCCCCGTGCAACCGTGATGCCATCATGTCAATATGGACCAAACTCCGAGGTGAATGCGTTTGGCACCAGCAGAATCTATGCCATCAAGAATTGAGGCAGTTCTGAAGGCAAAAGGGGTCCAACTGTTACTAGCATGGGTACCTAAAAGACTGTTCTAGTTAAACAGTTCAATTAAAACTATAAAATATTTTCTTTAGTCCAACTGTTTTTAATATTCTTTTTTGTTTCTGCATTTTTTATTTATTTTTTTCCTACTTGCTTTGATTCTGTTTTATCTTCCTGTATTTTAATCATGTAAAGCACTTTGCATTGTCTTTGTACTGAATTGTGCTATACAAATAAATTTCTAAAGATCAGACTCATCAGTTTATACATCCATATCAAGCTCAGTACCAAAGTTTTCTTCAACTACAATTGATCTTGACCAAATGTCCCAATTCAGCCAAATAAACTACAAAAGCTTAGAGGAAATCATTCAGCAGCTAAGTTCCTCCTGCTGCCTTGATGTTCTACCCACAGCTTTCTTTAAGAAAGCTGTGGGTAGAACATCTCAACTGGAAATGTCATTTTAGTGTTCTTCGTGGGCCAAACCTGCTATGCTGCTGAATATAGGAGACCATTCAGCTTTTTCCAAAACTGGAATCAGCACCAATTATAGGTCTGGGACATGTAACGAGTTGGAACCAGGCTAAATGGCTGTTAAAGGTTACAGACCTCTGATCTAGAAGTTAAATATAGATGTTCTCTGAGCTATTTGAGGATGTTTATCTTATTCAGTGGATAACTCAAGAGCACATACAAGATTTTAGGTTTCAACAAAATTGTTTACTAACAGCCAATCACAGTGCTAACACACCCCTCACATACTGGGCATTTCTAATGACAAAGATGTGAGTTAGGAAAGGTACATATTTCTTTATTTGAATGCATTTTTTCATGTATTACATTGATGTTTATGGTAAAAGCCATTAGCAAAAATTATCTCTATGCCTCTTTTTCATGGATACAGACAAATATAGCGATCCCTCCCGGCATACACATGTATAGGTGTAAAATAAAAAATACAAAGCTAATTAAGATAGACTAAATCAACCATAGGTTGAATCTCAACAACTTTGTTTTATATTCCTTTGTGCAGTTTGGCGCCTCCACAGTGTTACTGAAGTCTGTTCATGGAAAACCTCAGAGGCCCAGAGCTTCTTTCTTCACGCTGCAGCCCAACAGTGTATTTCCAGCTTCCACACACTCCGACACACATGGAGCTGAAGGGAAAAATTATTGATTGGTATTAGTTTTGCTCATAGTTTGAATTTTTTTAATCACACACTGTGAATAACAGCAGTATCCTGCGGATGTTACCGTTTTGAGCTTTAATCCATGATGCAGCCTTCATAGACAGAAGCTCCCACTCCTCCTTTGCATCCAACTTAAAACCATGAAGCCAGATCAGAGCCAGAATAGAGGCCCACACCTCATTCTTGACCTAATTTACAAACACACAGAAATGGTTCATTTCAAGGTTTGTTTCATATTGATTTTTTTTTTTCTTTTAGGTATTTTATGAAATCCTGCCATGTTCACATGCTAATAATTACCAGTTTGTTATTGATGTATAAAGAATAAAACAGAATTATTATGAAGTGAGATATAAAATAATATTCTTGGTTTTACTATTTTCAGTTTGGTGGTTACTAATCTAATCTAATCTAATCTATAGAAGTTTGTAGTAATATCACTGATTAAGTTTTCAATGTTTAATAAGTAGTTGAGTATTACAGGCTCAACATTGAATATGTCTTTGGCTCAATTTCAAAACAGGAAAAAAGTCCCAGGTTCACATCTTGCCCTGTGCATTTCTTTTTTGAGTTTCAATAATCCATTCAAGCATGTGTTGGGTCCTTCTTTGTACTATGCTTTCTTCTTTCAGTGCAAAAACACAGACGGCAGACCAACTGGCCTCCAAGATGTTATCAGATGTGATTGCATGTTTGTTTTTGTTGCATCTTGTTTTTTAACTACTGGGAAGTCATAAAACCATTAGATGCAAACCTGAACATCACGAAGAAAGTCCTGACAATCAATGAAAATAGTAATTTTCACTGCTAATAATTTTTTTTACATTCAATATTTCTTGTGGGAATTTTTTGAAATTAAATTTAAAAATACTAGTATATTTGAGGGTGACCCACCGCTGCTGGCTTCGGCTTTTCCACCTCGTCGCTGGGCTTTTCCAGCACAGCAGCCAGATCTTGATCAAGCAGCCAGTAGCCAGCAGCCTTCTGCAAGGAGATGAGCTGCAGCAGAGGCTCTTTAAGAGGTGGCAGGTCTCGAATTTCTTCTACCTCATATTCATCTGGAGATGAAGAGGAAGATTGATACAAGTCTAAATATCACTGAAACCAAGTTGTTGTGTCACTCTGACAGTTATACTGTAAATTCCAACCAAAGTTAAATAGGGAAACAAATAATTGTGATATTGCTACCAAGTACTGCAAAAATACTATTTTCAAATAATATGCAGACACTGCTGTTTATTTTTCCAGATACATTAAATTAAAATGTGTAGCCCAGTGTAAAAGTACAGGGGCTAAAGTTCATTTGTAATACAAATGAATTATTTCAATTAGTTAAAGGTACACTATGCAACCGGTGTTGATTTTCCAGCGAGGCTCCCCCCAGGGCTAAAAGTAAAAGTGCACTGTCGTGAAATATGCACAGCTGTTCTCCTGGTTTCTCCATCAAGCCAGGCGCGGTTGTTTTGAGCTTAGCAGCGAATGACTAATGCTGCGCTCACACTGGACGTAGCTGGCGCTGACAGAAGCAGCGAGTTTACATGCAAAGTCAATGGTTGACGCTGCGCCAAGGCGCAGCAAAAGGTCCCAGCGGCGTTTTGAGCAGCAGGCGCGAGCACGTCTGAGCAGCTGAAGCAGCTCGCCGCGGCGTCGGGCTAAGCATCTGACGCAGGGAGAGAGACACAGCGCTGATGATCACTCCTCTTAAACAGTTTATTGACGCCTAAATTAACTTAAAATGCAGAAATCTGCCGGCAGAATATGCAGTTTGGATTATTTAGATGAAAAACACCTACCAGCTGCCGTGGTGAACCGCGAGGAGGCAACCGGCCAGAGGCTGCTGATGAAGGGATCCCTTCTGTCAGCGCACCGCTGGTATGTGGGGGTCTGGCGGCTCCGACAGAAATAACATTGGGAGGCAGGATTGTAATCTGGAGGAACTGACTGCACTGATTACGTTTCAGGTGTATTTTTTCTCACTTAAACACATATTAAAACTACTTTATTCCCACTGATCACAGCAAATATAGCTGCAAGGCAGAGAAAGGATAGTGAAGCTCTGCCCAACGCGCGTCAGACACACTTTTGCACCGCGCAGCCAGGCAGCAAAGCTGCTTCAGCAGCCACGTCAGAACTACTAACTGGTACAAGCAGCAAAAAATGAAGCAGCAGACACGATTTTGCTGCTGCTTTTGCTGTGTGAACGTAGCATAACTGCACAAAGATTGCCACTGTGCTAGCAGCGAGAATGCTTTTAACTGGGGGCGTGTAGCAGTTCTCGCCGTAAAGCAAGACTGACTCTCACGCAGACTTCTGAGCCTGTGGGTGCTGGTCGGTGCTCCTGCAGTTGCAAGTGCAGTATTTCCCCACAGACCACCAGGGCGGCCGAGAATACCTTTGTTCAACCTGAAATGACTCATTTAATCATCCAAAACGTTATGGAACACATTAATTAACTGAAAAATGTTGCATAGTGTGCCTTTAATGAAAGAATGTAGTAATACAAATAAACTGAAAGTAATTTAGGGATAAAAACAGTGAAGGATTAAATGTTATGAATAACACAAATTAATGATAAATAACATAAAGGGTAAATAGTTATTTAAGTAGTTACATTAAACTGTATAGTAGCAGAAAAAAGGTGTGTGGTAAACCAAACATGAATATTCAGATTTGTGTTAATGGTTCATGCTGTTTCGTTTGATTGGTTGCGGGATATGTCAATCAGTGTAGGGCCGGTTGGGGCAGGCCGAGGTGGAAGAGGAGAGAAGGGAGACGGAGACAGGCAGAGCTAGTGAAAAGTTAAGAAATAACGCGTTGGAAAATAACCGGGCTGAACGTTTAAGTAACGTAAGAAGCTGCAGTTGCGGACAGTAACGTGCTTTTCTTGCCTAATCACAGTGGATTAAGGTGTTGGAGTAGTGCAAGAGTGACTGTGCGGACTAAGCTAGAGCTATCGCGCTAGCAGTCAAGAGGTCTCCATTGCTGAACAGGAGGGACTGGTTGCACTTCCGGAGGAGGATTTTACTTCTGCTGCCGTTCACGTTCATCTTTATCTCTTCAGGAACTGTTTCTCCAGGACTTATTCCAGACCGTGAGTTGGGGTTTCGTTTTTTGTGACTGTTGATTGCCATTGAGGATAAGGATTTGCTTGCCGCACTGCATCTGGAGCACACAGGCCTGCAACGTTTGTTATTTTGGTGTGCGGGTGTGAGGTTGTGTGTGGGCCCACTGTTTTGTTAGAGTTCAGTTAAGTAGTGTATTTGTTATGAGTCTGATAAGTACAGAGAAATCCTACTAAAGTTTTAAGCACCAGGTATTTCAGAAACCTGAGATAATTTAAGTTTTGAATAGTAATTGGATATTTTTCTTATTACAAGTGTGAATTTATACATTGTTTTGCCAGATTTGGTAAAGGGTACTTTGTTTATAAGTAGGCATCCTAACTATAAGAATTTGTTTTAAAGAAGCTTAATTTGCGTAATTGTTAATGTTGTTTGTTAACTAAAAGCATAAGTATTCTGTGTTGAACTGAAAACACAACTGTTTAGTAAAATATTATTTCATTTAGTTTGGAAGAGTTGTCTGGGGTCAGTTATTTAACATAGTGTAGTGAATAGAGCCACTGCTAAGTCTAACAGTGTTGTGTTTATTCCCAAGGTAGTAGGCTATATAAAGTTCCACACAAAACAGGTAAACCTTCGTGGTAGCTACCTTCAAATATCGAACCCGAACACCCCACCATTCAAGTCCACAGTGAGTTCCTTTTACTTAGGTATTTACTGAGTGTTGGGATGCTACAAATGTATTTTTTTAACTCAATCTTTGGTTATATGAATTGATCTTCAGGGATGTTATGCTACAACAACCTGTTGAAGGAGGTGGTCACATTTTCCTGCCACTGCATGAAAAGTGGGATTTTCGTCAATATACGGCACTGTAGATTGTCGTGGAACTTCAGGTTAGCGGCAGTTTACGCAATTTGCAGGCTTCGCCTAAAAACTCCCCGTAAATTGTCAGAAATTGACGTGGAATTTCTTAGGCAGTGTTCCCCCATGCCTCCCCATGGAATTCTAGGGGAGGCTTTAACATGTAAAATGAACATGCTGTGAGCTATACAAATGCAAACCCTGGGTAAGAAAATCTCTGATACAAAGAGATCAGGTATAGCCTCTTACATTTTAGCTTGAATTGATTTATTTAATTAAAGTATAGAGACCAAAACAGATCTTTAGCTGACAGAGCAATACATTTAGAGCAGTAATTATTTTTTTTTTTAAATTTGCATTTAAGATAAAAAATAAAATGTTGTCTGTCAATATGCTCAATTCACAATTACTTAAGTGGAAAAGTTTCAAGAAATGATTCTGAGATGATTCACTTTATAACATGGCGCATTATCCTGTTGGAAGTAGCCATCAGAAGATTGGTACACTGTGGTCATAAGGACATAGGTCAGCATGCTAAATTGGTTTTAAGTGGCCCAAAGTGTGGCAATAAATATCCCCCAAATAGATGGTAGAAATAGATCAGGCTCAGTATAGCCTAATTATAGACTCTTACATTTTAGCTTGAATTGATTTATTTAATTAAAGTACGCTAGATTACTGTGTATGCAAATGTTATGTAAAAAAAATACACAAAATAATTTACTTCAAAAATTAGTTTTAATCAGAATCAGTTGGCTGTAATGGTTAATTTTTTTTTTTAGATTTCCACTTTTTTTTTTTTGTTATTGAATATATAAGAAAACAATAACAATCTCAAATAACAAGTCAATAACAAATATTTCAATACAAGAAGAAATATCACAACTCCTGCTTTTGAAAAATAAAATTAAATGCACAGGCTGGAACAAAGTATAAAATAAAATAAAATAAATAAAAATAAATAAAATAATAATAGTAGTTAAAGTAAATTAATCAGTGGGGACTACCAACTGAAATTCTTCAATTAACTCAAACAATTTAATTGCATTTAAATTCTGCATCTTTCTCAGACATCTTTTGAAAAGGGAAAGTTCATTTTTGAGAGCAGAGATTGAGAGGGAGCATTTTGCATAGCGACATTTATGGATATAATACTTTGTTACAATTATTAGAATATTGATTAAAAATTCCAAATTTTTTTTCTTTAATGGATAAACCGAATTGAATGTTTTGCCAGGAAATAAAATCTAAATTTATTGTTTTAGAAGACAGAAAGGTTCGAAGTTGATCCCATAAGTTTAATACTTCTTTACATTCATAAAAAAGATGTTTAGTTGTTTCCAATTGAGTTGTACAAAAGCCACAATTCTCAACATTAAACTTAAATCTCTCTCTTAAAAACTCATTTGAAGGATATATGTTATTTATTATTTTAAATTGTAATTCTTTATATTTAGGAGGAATTGGGAATTTCAAATAATTTGTCCTAATTTTGACTATCATAGATTTCTTAAAATTTTGTAAGAGAGCTGTGCTTTTTGTTCTTCCTGGGTACATATTATTTATAGAATATTGATTCAAAAACTTGTTGTTGCATTTATTATCTCTAATGTCCACCTGCTCAAATTCAATCTTATGGAGACAAACAATTGCAATTGCAAACAATTTATAGGTGCATTACCGCCACCTTCCAGAATGGAGCGACGCGAGCTCTTCTCGCGAGTCCTTCCGTATAACAATGACGTCGTATGTGATTGGAGGAGCCTGATGAGCCTTCGGCCCCATCGTCCAATCACGTGTGAGCTTTTGTGCACTACGACTTCTCGCGAGACCAGCATATTAGCAGACATGTTTGTGTTACTATACTCAGAAGAACTTCATCTCCAGTTACCGTGTTTGTATTTTGTTGTTACGTGAACAATGGCTGCACGACGTCTCGCGTTCAACTCGCCTCCAACTGCTCTTAGTCCACAACTTTCGGCCAGCCCGCAGACTGACGAGAAGAAACTGCTGATTGCTATCAGCGGACTGTCTCGTCAGCTTGCCCAACATACTGCCGACATGAATGAGCGCCTCACTCAGCTGGAGAATTCGATGCACTCCAGGTTGCAGTCCATAGAGGACAAGATGGCGGCTCTGCAGTCGAGCAACTTTGCGGGATATACGAACTCGAGGAAGAGAAGACGGGTGCACAACGCCACGCTAGCGGTAAATATATGTTCGATTACTGGTAGCTATGCTAAAAGCAGCCTAGCTTAGCTAGGCAAGCTAAAGACAACCTAGCCTAGCTAGGTAAGCTAAAAGCAGCCTAGCCTAAAGCTTTATTAAAGTGTATTTTTTGTGATTCACAGGAAGCAATATGCCGTCTTAACAACTCGGAGACTAATTGCAGGCGCTATGAACCGGAGCAGGGGTAAGGTTTAAAGAATATGCTTTCATTCTGCGGTAAAAGGACATGGATACGGATGGATACCGACCATAGCTGTACTTTTTTTTTTTTCACAGACTACAGTCGCCTCACAATGAGGCGGTGACCTCCTATTTGCTCGGATTTGCACGATGTTGATAAAGACGACATTGTGTGTAAGTGACTTGTTTTAATGTTTTCTCCTTCCTTGTTACTGTGACTTGCGTTTGATTTTTTTTTTTTTTATTCATACCACTCTCATTTAATTGTTTTCCAGCTGCCTGTAAGACGTATTATGAGGCGGTATGCAGGAGCTTCAGATACACGCTGCTAGCCAGCACGCTGCGTGCGGAGGCTGCCAGGCTATCTGCTCGGAGTCGGGCCAGAAGAAAGAGGGTAAGACTTTATTTGGTGACTATTTTTCAGGTGCATTGATAGATGTGTTGTGTCCATATGCAGTGCGCTGATTCATTGTTTTTTTTTCAGCTGCTGAAGGCGAGGCAGAGTGTGCTGGCAGATGAGGAAGTGGAACTCTGTAAGTCCGCCACCGTCGACCTCATGTCCGGCGAAGAAGATGGCGTCGTCGGCGGTGTCTCTGGATGGATTGTACGGTCGCCGCCATTTCGTAGGCGGATCTCACTGAACTCTGTGTTAAGCTGCAGTCGGTTAGAAGCGATGCGAAGTACAGGGCCACGCACAGTATGCGTCTGCACATCCGGACCTGCCTCGGAGGGAATGCTGCCAGTTACCTCCAACCCCGAGGAAGCAAAGCGGACCGTTCACGGAGTTGTAATTTTTAGATACGCATGTGTTTGGATACGCGTTGTATATAGTTGTGTGTGTTTTAATAAAGCTCTTTCTTTGCATAAACAGCTTCCTGGCAAATCTTCATTTCCTGTATAAATTCATTCATGTCCTTGATGGTAGCATAATAATTGTGTAGTAGTGTAGGATAACATAAATACACAGCATATGAATGAATAAATATATGAATGAATAAATATATGAATATATATATATATATATGAATGAATAATATATATATATATATATATATGAATAAATATATATATGTAAATATATATATATATGCCAACCAATCACGAGCGACTTTACTTGTTTAAAAAGAAGTGGTTCCGTCCAATACTCAGTAAGAAAATTAAAGCCTGGCGTGGCCACGTGTGGTTTTGCTGCCAATCACGAGCGATTTCACTTGTTTGAGAATAGTGGTTTCAGCCAATACTGAGAAGGTTATTCAAGCCAGACCTGGCCAGCCAGCGCGGGTTTGCTGCATTCATATGCTAATTAGGGCCATTAGTACAGCTGATGCGCTCTCCACATACGTCCGCGATGCGTTTCCGACAATTTGTGTGCACGACAAGCGCGGACAAGCACGGGTTGCAAATTGTCGGAAACTGACGAAAATCAGGCAGATCTGCGGGAGTTTACGAGGGGTTTTACGGGGGCGAAAATCTCACTTTTCATGCTGTGTGCTGCTCTGCAACTCCCTGATCTCCCTGATTTGTTCCTGCTATGCTGTGTCTTATCTTTTCTGAGCTCTCTCTTCATATCACCCAAACTCAAACAATGGATCTTGTCAGCTGGTCTCTCAATGTAATTGATCAAATTTTCTCAACTGAAAGATACGGAAAAGGGAACCCATCTTGTCCTGCTGTGACATACTTCTAGGATACACCATGGACTCCTGGATGGCTTGGAGGATAGTGTGTTTTACAATGCTGTCACTGGAAAATATCGAAGATGTATGGATTTCCAGATTTATGATACTCGGATTTATCCTGTTTGGATTTGGAAGATACATGATGTATCTAAAATTACAGAGGATGTCGGCAGCAATTTGGGCATTGATCAGGCTCCCGGCAGCAGTTGATGCGCTCACAAAGGCTTTGAACGAGCAAGATCGGGAGCTGAGCCGTATGCCGGTTGCGATTGAACACAGGCTGGCTGCGGTGGCTGAACTCAAAGGTGAGATGGGATAATATCTTGGATTTGCATGCTTGCTTCAAAGTGGAAAAGCCCAACACATTTGGCATATTGGATTTGCCACAGAGTTCCTGCAAGAAAAGACTCACGTTTGACGGAAAATTCCTGTGCAGCCTGCTCTCAAAACAATAAGTGTTATTCTGGATTTGGCCTCACTCCCTTATCAAAATCTCCCCCGGCTGTTATAGCGAAAGGGCAAAGAAGAACTGCTGCCCCCTCCCCTACCTGCGAACATCTGTGGATGCACCGAGAACTGTAGTGCCAGTTGATAAACTTCCATCTCATCAGGGACAATGGCCTGTGGACAGCTACATGGACAAATTCAACACACTCATCATACCAACACAACTGTCTCAAATGTCAGATTGACTTTAATGTGGCTCCAGGCTCCGATGTAACCCTCTGCTGAAATGCCTGTCTCATGTGACGTGCCTTTCTTATTCTGAGTTTTTTTTATATCTCAAACTGTATCCTGTCAAGGAAAAAGTGTGAAAAGTGTGAAATGTGCTTTTTCCCCCCTCTCCCTCCCCAATGTGGCTCCCATCTTTCCACAGAATAAAGGCAGCACTATAGGGAACAGCCTACAGATTACAATGTAAATTGTAGTTGACAATTAAGAAATTGATTGATTGATATAAGCTATGATATTAATTTTAGACAGAACCAATGAGAGTACATATATGAGTTCATTAAATAACATTTTTATCACAACACAATCAGGGGTCCACTGGGTGGGCAATAAATATATCATATTTGCATAACAAAAATTCATATATAGATCTTTAATTTTTTTTAAAACACAGCTATAATTAAAAACTAGCTCCTCCAAATCCGAGGCCATGGTTCTCGAACTATCGAAAAGGTGGCTTGTCCCCTTCAGGTTGGAGGAGAGTCCTGCTGCCTCAAGTGGAGGAGTTCAAGTATCTTGGGGAAGAATGGAACGGAAGATTGATAGATGGATGCCGTGCTGCTGCTGCACATGCGGACGCTGCAATCGGTCTGTCGTGGTGAAGAGAGAGAAGCTGGCGAAAAGGCAAAGCTCTCAATTTACCGGTTCAGTCTGGTTCCTAGCCTCACCTATGGTCATGAAATCTGGATCATGACCGAAAGAACGAGATCCCGGATACAAGCGGCTGAAATGAGCTTTCTCCTGCGCAGCAGGGTGGCTGGGCTCTCCCTTAGAGATAGGGTGAGGAGCTTCGGTCATTCGGGAAAGGCTCAGTGTAGAGTCGGTTCTCCTCCACAGGTGTCAGTTTGAGGTGGCTCGGACATCTTCTTCGGATGCCCCCTGGGCGCCTCCCTCGAGGTGTTCCAGGCACGTCCCACCGGGAGGAGGCCCAGGGGGGCGACCCAGGACACGCTGGAGAGACTATGTTCTCGGCTGGCCTGGGAGCTTCTGGGCTTCCAACAAACAGAGCTGGAGGAGGTGTCAGTGGAGAGGGAAGTCTGGGAGTCTCTGCTTGGTCTGCTGCCCTCACGACCGTTTCCGATAAAGCGGGAGACGACGATACGAGTAATTAAAAACCAGCAAACAAGTTAGTATAAATCTGATATAAAGCTGCACAAATTCAATTATATTTTGTGCTTGGTTGTGGATTGTCTTATTTGTTTTTGAGCCTTTGATTATTTGACCTACCTGTATCTTGAAATATGTCAAAGAAATCTAAAGAGGGTTAGAAAAGACAATAGAAACATTACATACATAACTGGTGATTGGTTTTCATTTGAAAATGTTTTAACTCACATAGAAAAGAATAATTTAAAGATCTTGTATAAAACAGTTCGTCCCTGAGACAACAACTTCATATTATTATTAGTAGTAGTATCAATAATAATTAAACTGATTCATTTATATAATGATCATGTTTTTCAACTTGAGTGATCTTTTATTGATGAAACAGTAGCAGGGTTTTACTTACTCAATAATAACAAAAGATCTGCATATTTAAGTGTATAAGTATTGGCTGAAATAAAAAAGTTTGAAATACCAGTGATTTTCTTTAAATGGCTGATTGTATGGACATTGAAGTTTTAATGTACACAAACCTGCTTCTGTAAGAAGTAAAATAAAATAGAATATTGCGAAAAAAAATTAGAAGCACAAAACAGGTTACTGGTTTAAAATTAAAGCATGCAGTCAAACAGTGACTGTGCAGCAAATCTATGTGATTATTTATTGTCCGCAAAATATCATTTGAGATTTGGTGTCAATTATCATTAATGTTAATTGATACTTTAATAAATTTTAAAAACATTATCAAGAAATTATTTATTGATAATGTTTTTCAATTGAAGTGATCTATTGATGATGAAGCAGTAGGAGAGCTTTACTTACCCATAGGGACAGACAAACCAGCACTCCTTAATCTCTCTGAATCAGAGGAGATAATACTTTTAGTCTGACATTGTGAATACATCCCTGAATACCAATCTAAACACCCTCTATGGACTCAAATCAAATTTAGGTCTCACCTCTAATGACCTCAAAATTCAGACCAGAACTGGTCTGATTTTATCAATGTGAGTTGTAATATGCAGTGAAGACGAGGACGACTGTTGAAACCTTCTAAATTAGCAAAGATTACAGTTGTATTTGCAGTCAGTGGATAATGTAGTTTTTAAAATTAATCTTTGGTTATATATGAAACACTTGGTCCCTGACAACTTCATATTATTATTATTAGTAGTAGTAGTATCATTAATATTGAAACTGATTCATTTATATAATAATCATGTTTTTCAACTTGAGTGATCTTTTATTGATGAAACAGTAACAGGGTTTTACTTACTCAATAATAAAAAAGATCTGCATATTCAAGTATATAAGTATTGGCTGAAATAAACAAGTTTGAAATACCAGGAATTTTCTTTAAATGGTTTATTCTATGGACACTGAAGTTTTAATGTACACAAACCTGCTTCAGTAAGAAGTAAAATAAAATAGAATAATGTGGAAAAAAAACTGGCTAACGGTTTAAAATTAAAGCATGCAGTCAAACAGTGACTGTGCAGAAAATCTATGTGATTATTTCTTATCTGCAAAATATTGTTTGAGATTTGGTGTCAATTATCATTAATGGTAATTGATTATTTAATACATTTGAAAAAAAAAATTATCAATAAATTATTTATTGATCATGTTTTTCAATTGCAGTGATCTATTAATGATTACACTGTGGGAGAGCTTTACTTACCCATTAAATCGTCAGAAGAACAAACCGTTGTGGGCCCTAAATCAGAGGAGATAACACTTTTAGTCTGACATTGTGAACACATCCCTGAATACCAATCTAAACACCCTCTAGATGGACTCGAATCAAATTTAGGTCTCACCTCTAATGACCTCTAAATTCAGACCAGAACTGGTCTGATTTTATCAATGTGAGTTGTAATATGCAGTGAACACGAGGACGACTGTTGAAACCTTCTAAATTAGCAAAGATTACAGTTGTATTTGCAGTCAGTGGATAATGTAGTTTTTAAAATTAATCTTTGGTTATATATGAAACACTTGGTCCCTGACAACTTCATATTATTATTATTAGTAGTAGTGTCATTAATAGTGAAACTGATTCATTTATATAATAATCATGTTTTCAACTTGAGTGATCTTTTATTGATGAAACAGTAACAGGGTTTTACTTACTCAATAATAAAAAAGATCTACATATTCAAGTGTAAAAGTATTGGCTGAAATAAACAAGTTTGAAATACCAGGAATTTTCTTTAAATGGTTTATTATATGGACACTGAAGTTTTAATGTACACTAACCTGCTTCTGTAAGAAGTAAAATAAAATAGAATAATGTGAAAAAAAAACTGGCTAACTGTTTGATATTAAAGCATGCAGTCAAACAGTGACTGTGCAGAAAATCAATGTGATTATTTCTTATCTGCAAAATATTGTTTGAGATTTGGTGTCAATTATCATTAATGGTAATTGATTATTTCATACATTTGAAAAAAATTATCAATAAATTATTTATTGATCATGTTTTTCAATTGCAGTGATCTATTGATGATTACACTGTGGGAGAGCTTTACTTACCCATTAAATCGTCAGAAAAACAAACCGTCGTGGGCCCCTAAATCAGAGGAGATAACACTTTTAGTGTGACATTGTGAACAAATCCCTGAATACCAATCTAAACACCCTCTAGATGGACTCAAATCAAATTTAGGTCTCACCTCTAATGACCTCTAAATTCAGACCAGAACTGGTCTGATTTTATCAATGTGAGTTGTAATATGCAGTGAACACGAGGACGACTGTTGAAACCTTCTAAATTAGCAAAGACTACAGTTGTATTTGCAGTCAGTGGAAATGTTTTTAAATATGTTTTTTGTGAGCTGCTTAAAACATATTAATGCAACTTTGGAATATTTCCTAATTTGGCTACATTTTCTATTTTCCTTAATTTATAATAAGAGACTCAATGCAGATTGTAGCTACTATTGCTGTAAAAGAATAAAAGATGTTTTTATTGCACTTTTATCTCTGGTCAAACTTACTCTAACTGGCCTAAGACAATTTGTTTTAGCAAACCATGTTTAAAGATTTCTCAAGATTTAGAATAGATTATTTTTGTTACAATCGGATCCAGTTTGTTCTAATACTGGATTGTTGATTTTACCTGAATTCCATGAGTGTATGGTTATGCAACATATAGATACTAGTATTATATTAACATTATCCCGAAAACAAACTCTAAATAAAGTAATGGTAGTTAATGGAACATGTAAGGAGAATGGATAATGTAGTTTTTAAAATTAATCTTTGGTTATATCTGAAACATTTGCCTGACAACTTCATATGATTATTATTATTAGTAGTAGTAGTAGTATCATTAATAGTAAAACTGATTCATTTATATAATAATCATGTTTTTCAACTTGAGTGATCTTTTATTGATGAAACTGTAACAGGGTTTTACTTACTCAATAATAAAAAAAGATCTACATATTCAAGTGTAAAAGTATTGGCTGAAATAAACAAGTTTGAAATACCAGGAATTTTCTTTAAATGGTTTATTCTATGGACACTGAAGTTTTAATGTACACAAACCTGCTTCTGTAAGAAGTAAAATAAAATAGAATAATGTGGGAAAAAAACTGGCTAACGGTTTGATATTAAAGCAAGCAGTCAAACAGTGACTGTGCAGAAAATCTATGTGATTATTAATTTTTATCTGCAAAATATCTTTTGAATTTTGGTGTCAATTATTATTAATGGTAATTGAATATTTAATAAACTTCAAAAACATTATCAATAAATTATTTATTGATAATGTTTTACTTACCCATTAATTCTGTAGACATATAACCCGTCTGGGGCCCTAAATCTGAGGAGATAACACTTTTAGTCTGACATTGTGAACACATCCCTGAATACCAATCTAAACACCTTCTAGATCTCGGGTGCCCAACCAGTCGATCGCGGTCTACCAGTCGATCGTGGGCGGAACTTCAGTCGATCACGAGAAGTTTTACAATGTAGACCTATTTATGGCTGTGACAAAAAAAAGTTTTTAAAAACAATAATCAAATCATTGATCACGAGAGGCCAATGTGTATTTTCATAATAATAAAATGAAAAATAAAAAGTATGCAGGGAACCTTTTTTAATGCATGCTGATTGCTGGGCATGGTTTGCCACGGTTGCTAGGTTGTTACCAGGGACTCTAAAGCGCGAAGAGGAATCTGAAGAGATACTGATATAATGACATCTATCACAACTGATGGGGCTCCATCTATGGTTGGCCGCATTGCTGGATTCCTTGCTCTGTTCAAGCTGTCTGAAACTTTCCCGGATTTTTGGAGCTACCACTGCATCATTCATCAACAACAGCTGTGCGGCAGTATTTTAAATATGAAGCATGTCATGGACGTTGCGATGAAGATCGCTTGCACTGTTCGGGCCAAGAGTTTTCAGAGGCATTTATTCAGTGCACAGCTCGAGGAGGCAGGTGCAGACCACACTGATCTGCTGCTGCATACACCGACGTCAGGTGGCTGAGTTGTGGCAGATTCCTCAAAAGATTTTTGGAACTTTTGCCCTGTCTGTCTCACGCCAGCTCCCATGGTTTGATTAATACTTTGTAATAAATACATGAATAAAGCACAAGCATACTCAGTTTTGCTGCTCCGCTCTATTTTAAATATGCAGTAGAGGTATTTAAACGTAGTAGAGGACATGTACGGTATATAAAAACCCGCACCCTATAATACCGCGTATGCCTTTTATGTAATGTGTTAAAATACAGTAATGGCAGACATAACTGTAGACTGCGCCTTTTAGTACGTGCGCCTTTATGGTCGTGAAAATGCGGTAGTATTATATTAACATTACACAGAACAAAATAGTTAATTTTACCTCTCAGGAGAATGGAAAATTATTTTTTTTATAAATCAATCTTTGGTTATATGAATTGATATTTAGGAATGTTATGCTATAAGCTATGATATTAATTTTAGACATTCAGAACCAATGAGAGTACAAATATGATTTGATTAAATAACATTTTTATCACAACACAATCAGGGGTCCACTGGGTGGGCAATAAATCTTACCTGAACATTGACGCACTTGACTATCTATATAGGCTTATAAAAGAAGAAAGAAACATTAGCTGCATTACTGTTAATTGGTTTTAAACATTTAAAATGTTTTAACACACAAAGAAAAGAAATAACTTAAAGATCTTGTTATGAAACATTTGGTCCCTGAGACAACTTCATACTATCATTAGTAGTAGTATCATTAATAGGGAACAGATTAATTTATATAATGAACATGTTTTTCAACTACTAAGATACCAGGAATTTCCTTTAAATGCAGTCAGTTCATTCCAAGTCCTCTCAATCAACTAATTACTCGATTCAGGTGTGTTGAACAAAAGCCATGTCTAAAAGTTGAAAGATACCGGCCCTCAGGAACTGGAATTGCCTACCCTTGCTCTAGATGGACTCAAATCAAATTTAGGTCTCACCTCTAATGACCTCTAAATTCGGACCAGAACTGGTCTGATTTTATCAATGTGAGTTGTAATATGCAGTGAACACGAGGACGACTGTTGAAACCTTCTAAATTAGCAAAGATTACAGTTGTATTTGCAGTTGTATTTTTGTGAGCAGCTAAAAACATATTAATGCAACTTTGGAATATTTCTTAATTTGGCTAAATGTTCTATTTTCCATTAATATACAATAAGAGACACAATCTATAAAAATAAAAGCTGTATTTAAAAAAACGTTTTATTTTCATTGCAATCAATTTTATCTACTTTTATCTTTGTTCAAACTAACTCTAGCTGGCCTATGCCTTTTTTGTAGTAAACTATCTTTTAAGATTCCAAATTAGTACTAACTAACTAACCAACTAACTAACTAAATATAAAATTACAATAGGAATAGGTGTTGGGGGTGATCCCAAATGATTAAGTGTGTAAATGGATATGAATGGCAATTAAAAAAAAAGAAAGAAAAAAAAAACTAATCTTGAAATAAAATATTTGGAAAGCTTCTTAATCAAAAAAGGTTTTAAGAAGAACTTGGTAGTTTCCTTAGAATATGTAAAACAAGAAACAAGAAATTCTAAGAAAGCAGCACAGTAACTTCTGAAACCTTTTTTGATGAAGCTTTGCAACGTATTATTCTGGATTGCATTTTTTTTTTCAGTTTACATAATGTGTACTTTGCTATAAACAATAATGGAAAATAATAACTCCATATTGTAATAATAGCAGCTGAAAAACCGAAAAAAGATGAAGTTCTAATCCAAGCAGTTAGAGGTAACAATGCTAATAAATTGTAATTACACTTTATTAATATAAAATATTTCATATTTTATATTAAAATCTCTGAAAGTGTTTCAAAGAAAAGTTCAATTAAACATAAAATAGTTAAAAATAATACTAAAGTGAAAAGGTTAAATACAAATGATAAAACCTGGAAAATCTGACTTGATCACCTCCTGCCCTCCCCACCTTACTTCCCCTTTCAGGTCAATTTTCTGTTTATAATTCATACTAAGAACAAAATATGAAACTTTCTTCATCTTAACCTGCTAATGCTGAAAAAATATATTGAAAAATATCACTCACCTCTGTAGAGAGGTGTTGGGATAATTCTGCACCGTAGAGGTCCTTGAACAGACTCTGGGCTATCTTTGTTTATAGCAATGAAGGCAGTAAAGAAGCTGCTCACTCCTGATTGGACACTGAGCTCCACCACCTTTTTTTTTATTTCTTCATTTTGCTGTCCATTGGGTTTCCATTCTAACTCTAGGGAACAAATCACGGTGCGAGCAGCCAACCTGTGAACCGTTAACCTGCAGACGGAAAGGAGAGAGATCTTAAGATAGAGCTCAAACAATTTTGCTTAAACACAAACTAAATTCTCTCATTTGCAACTATGTTTCTGTCATTTGTAACTTGTTTGTAACTTGATTTGTAACTAATCAACCATTTTTTTTCTCTGACTATCCTAAGTTTTACTTAAGGAGAAGGTGAAACAATTTTCTTGATTTTATGTAGAAAAATAATGACCACAGATTTAAAACAAAGAAACCAGGCCAATCATACCCTTCTGTGGGATTTTATCATCACCCAAATTAAAGAGCAAAAATTGAGGCCCCATCCACACAGACACTGGGTGTAACCGCAAATGTATTTTGTCGGTTAAGCACCGCATCAAAATGGACGTATTACATAGGGATGGAACGGTTCACAAAATCCACGGTTCGGTTCGGTTCCGCGGTTTCGTGGTCACGTTTTTCGGTTCGGTATATGTTTATTGTTACACCGAAATCCCATAAAAATTCATGAAAAAATCAAAAAAACAATTGTTATTATTTTTAATGATGGGCGGGAAACCCTGGATAATTTCCGCATGTTTTGCTGCTTTGAATTTAATCACCTCGCGCGTGCCCTCTACGATCTCCAAGGAACTCAGAGCTGAGCGGACGGCAGCCACAGTGGAGGCTGTAGGCTTTGCTTTCTGCAGGCGGTCTGTAGCGCGGCGGCTGCGGGGCGGAGCGGAGCACAGCGCTAATGTGGGATTTCGGGGTTAGCATGACATGTTGGTCATGTTGCTGTTAGCATAAATAAAACGTGTTAAGCACAATGCTTGCACTTTTATCCACAACTTTCTTTCCGCTTCATCATGGGTCACTCTAAATTCAAAGTGGTCACATACAGCAGACCTATAAAGTGCTGCTGGCGTGTCTTCCAACTGCTGTTCTTTCCTACTCGCCATACCCACACAATTCTCCACAACAACTGATTTTTCTGCTACACCCGGCTACGCTGCTTCGCTTCTTCTTGTTGTTTACTACAGGCGGTTGGCTTTGGTCGCAGTACCGCCACCTTCTGCTCTGGAGTGTACACGCTTCCCCTATGAGAAAAGGAGCAGCGCATGAACCGAACGCAACACACGTGAACCGAACCGAGACAGTCGAACCCCGAACGGTTCGGACGGTTTTTAAAAACCGTTCCATCCCTAACGTACATATATAAATAATGCCTGAATGCGGCTGGCTAGCTCAAGTGGTAAGTCACCCGTCCTTCATACTATATAGCTACTGCCTTAAACAACAATATGAAGGAGTTTTACCCAGAGTCCTCTGCAGGTTTTAGGCTGAAGTGGAGCTGGTTCTTTGAGGGATGACCTTCAAAGCTAAACTTCACCGTCACACTGCCCTCTGTTGTCTCTGAACTCTAAAAAATGATTTAATTCACAAAACATGAAAAAAATAACTTGAAAAAAATCAAAGCTTTATGATTAATTTCATATCTAAGCAGTAAAGACACTTCAGCAAGAGAGTCAGCAGTGAATCTACCTTTCCTGTAAGTTGAGCATAAATCAGGGACCTCTGACCCTGAAAGAGTGTTGTAATGGGAGGAGAGAGAATGGTGGCCGACACTCCCTTTGGTAAATCCCAAGAGACAGAAATATCCTCCACTGAAGGCTGCAGAGCAAACTTGAGTGACTGCATCACCTGTGGTTTAAAGAATAGTTGTGAAATGATTTATTGTAACATGATAATTTTCTAATTGATACTCAGATGTTTTTCTTACCTTTGGCTGCATCCTGTCAGTCCCTGTGATGAACTGAGCGTGACCTCCTCCCTCTTTGGCCATCCCGTTGATGAGAGCAGAGCTGGCACCTTCTCCGATCCCAAAGGAGAAACATCTGCAACACAAGATTTGATTTTAAACTCAATATAACATGAGAACATGATCCAGACTGGCAACAAATGTGTTTATGGTTTCACCTGTGGGAGCCTGAATTCTTCTTAACAAGGTCAATAACTTCTTTGGTGTTTACCACTTCTCCATCAGTGAAAACAAACAGCTAATGGAGGAGAAATCACACAATGTTAAGGGTCAGATTTAAACAGGACCTAGAAGTCTTTAGAATAATCTGTCAAAGAGGAGTGCATCTCTGATGTTTTAGTAGAACAAATGTTTTTTTTTTTCTTTACTATGTCCTGTCTGGCATTGTGGCAATAAGAATAATTATCTTGATGCCAAAGGAGCCCAACAGATTTTACTTTCACAAGTGTTAGCGGTATGGCAATTGCCATGCAGCTCCACTGTTCATGCATATAAATTACTTTATTATAATTATGCAGGGACTTTTACAGTTTATATGGACACTGCAATGTAAGTAGAGCAGAAAAATAGAAGAAGAAAAAGTAAAAAAAAAAAAAAAGAAAAAAAGGAGAAAAGATGAAAGAAAGAGGAGATAGAAAGTAGACAATGACAAAACATTTTCAGTCTGCTTCATCACCTGTAACGAGATGAAAAAGAACAGCACAACCAAAAGACATGGTACGAGATATACAATAAAGCAACACCTTGAAACTATCGCTAAAGTAATATTATTAAGTCTGACATGTACTCTGTGTTACCTGAAGATAGGAATGTGGGGTTTCTGTTTGGAAGTGAATCTCTAAGTACCTGAAGCCTAGCACCTGTAGTTGTTTGTGAGGGTGAACTTGTGCATGTAAAGTTTTAACCATAGAAAAAATGCTCAATAGTGGTTGTGGAGAGCCGGGAGGCACACCCATAGATATCCATAATAAAGGCTAGATGTCTTACGGCTGAGTCTCAAACGTCATCACCGGCGGCCATCTTGCCTCAGGCAGGCTTTCTGGTGTGCTCTGTGGTACCTAATGTAAGGTGAGTGATCAGCACGAACACAAATACTCTTATCTCATTGAATTCTTGACGGATTTACAAACAGTTTGGTTTCTTACAAACATTATGAACGTGGCTATTATTCTTGATGCTTGAACATGTCGAAATTGCAGATTTACTTGTCGAAAAATTACTTAATCGCGCAGCATAGTTGTGCATCACGGCTACTTGCGCTAGTTATCAAGGCTGAGACTATTGGTCAATTTTATAGGTTTTACTGACACCAATAACGATTGTATGACAATTAATCTTTGGTGTAAATTACAATCTTTGTGGATGTGGTTGTAGTTATTAGTTGGCTAATAACAATAATCTGAGTGTTGTTGTATTTTCATTATTAGCCTAACGTTAGCTGGCTAATAACAAGAAGCTACGAAGTGAGACCTAACGTTAGTAAGTTAGCAGCTAACGTTACAGTTTAGCTAGCTGCTAACGTTAACCAGCAACTTTACATCAGTGGAAGAGGCAGAATTTAACATGATTTCCAATCGATTTAGTTTGTCAACACATCTTACATTATGTAACAGGAATTTGCTGGGTTTATTAAAAGGAAGATGCCAGACTTTTGCTATGACATAATAGTATTACAACATTGTTGTTGACTCAAAGCTTTTATAAGTTTGTATTAGTTTCATTTGGACAACTTAAAGATGGTGTTTTGCCAAACATTTTCAACTTTCCAGCTCATCTTCAAAGGGCATGTGTATCATTGAAATTTAATCACATATTGATATACCAATCTTATACACCCTGAATTGTTGTTGGTCACTTTTGTTTTTGTTTCTGCAGGTTATATAATGTGTAAGCAGAAGGAGAAGATCTTCCATCCCTGTTTGCTGACATTCCTGCACTAGTACATGACCACAACTACCTTCCTGTCCGCTTTGATGGCCTTGTGGACAACGGTCTCTTGTACATTACACAGAAGCTCAATAAAACCTTCCTTTTCAAAGGGCATTAGCCAAGCTATGTTTTTTGGGTCATTTTTTAAATCTCTGTCTTCCATGTGTATACCATCACAGTAGTGTAGGTGGGGATTTCAACATGCTACATCTATATATACTTGTGAAGGGGACTATTGTACCAATTTTAATAGCAAATAAATGTCACTTTTATAATGGTTTAAAAATAGGAATTACCCCTGATATATAATCCGAATAGTCTACATGAAACTTCAAAGTGTTACCTTTAATTTGAAACCTGGATTATGCTTCTACACCAAGAGGTTGCCACACAATAAGCCTTTTTTGTCAGTATTTCATATTTTATTATAACAATTATATTCATATTATAAAAGTATGTATGTAAATATAAATACATTAGGACTGTGAAATAATTAATCACACCCAAATAAAAGGTGTTTATCTATATACATATATATATATATATATATATATATATATATATATATATATATATATATATATATATATATATATATATATATATATATATATATGTATATATATATATGTGTATATATATGTAATATATATGACCACGGTTTCCCAGCAGCCCGAGGGGCAGCACAAAGCCAGAAGCGGGAGGGAACCTTGCGTTAGCTCCCCCACCGACAGCCAAAGTAGCACAGCCCGTCCACGCCCGCCCAACCCGCCCCCCATACGCCCCCGCACCAAGGCCCCCGGCGCGCACCGGCCAGAAGCCACTCCAACCCCCCCACCTGCCCGCAGCCACACCGCCCAGCGGTCCCAGCGGCTCAAAGCAACTCAACCGTGCCTCCAAGAGGAAAACCCACCCGAATACCCAATCAGCGCAGCCAGCCCGCCCACACCGGAGCCGCCCGGACCCCACACACCAGCCAGCGCCCCAGCCAGCGGGACCCCCACCCAGCAGGCCCCGAGAAAACAGACATGCCAAAAAAAGGCCCCACAATGCGACAGTGGACACCAGACACCGAACCGCCCCCCACCGAGGAAGAAGAAAAAAAAAAATTAATAAATAAATAAGTAAATAAATAAATAAATAAATAAATTAATAATTACAATTAAAATAAATATGCAAGAGGAGAAATGAAAGCACAGCCCAGAAACCGGCATCATAGTGAAGGCACTGGCACCGACACCGAAAATCCCGAACAACACCCAGCCCCACCCCGAAGTGGATCCAGTCCGGGCCCCAGGGATCCGAGGCCCCAAAGGGTGCCGACCCCCAGACAGGAGCCCCAGCACAGCCCCGGCCGGCCGGGGCCAGCGGAGAGGCCGCCAGGAATGAGCCAGCAGCCCCCTGGGCATCCACCCCCAGACGAGCGAGCTCCACCAGTGCACCAGTGAGCCCCGGCGCCAGCCAGCGAGGAGGGAGAGCAGGTTTCCGGGGAATGGGCTCCGCACTTAAGCGTGAGACTTGAGATGTATTTGGGAGAGGGTGCGGTTGAGACCCCAACCTGGGAGAGAAAGAGAAGAGAAAAAAAAAGAAAAAAACACACACTCACCATCTCACTCATGCCTTCCCTCCCTAGTGCCCCCCCACTCATACACAGAAAAAAAATATACATATATAAATAAATAAATAAATAAATAATAATAATAAATAAAAATAACAGAAGCGGACACACATTCACACATAACACTCACATCCAATAATACCAGGACCAAAAACCCAGTGACACCGGTGGTTGGTCCCGGGACTATCGGATGACCCAATAAGTGAACCTAAAATCCGGATGTTGGGGAGGGGAGCGGCGACACCGCCACACCAACCCATCTCATTCCTGCTTCAAGCCCGGCCCCCACCCGCACACGGACCCGACCACCCCTAGCTAGAGCCCCCGGGACCGGGGCCCACCCATCCTGCGCAGGCCACCCAACCAGAACCGCCCCGAAAAAAAACAAAAGATACTTCAACCAGGCACTTCATGCCCCTCCTTCCAACCTTCTTTGGGGAGAGCAGAGGTGACAGCCCCGCCACCGGCAAGCCACCTAGGCCCTGCAGCCGGCCCCAGCCAAAACCACGGACCAGGTGCCTCACTCTTCCTCCTGGCCCCAGACTCCGGGCGGCAGCCGGAGAACAGGGGTGTGAGAAGACCCCGACCCTCCCTGCGCCTGCTCGAATGTGGTGTTGTTGCATTTTGTTCTCAAATCTAATTAAAACTGGGAGTACCAAGAGGGGTTGTCCGGCACAGTCCACCCCCCCCTCCAGGAGATACACGGTGCCAGCACACCCCCCCCTTCGACAACCCTGAACCCTCAATGTCTAGATCGCGAGAGGGATGGAGGAGGCCGACCGTGGTGGGGCCCATAAAATAAGCCCCCCCCAGGTGGCCCAGAGAGGGGGGCCCCACCAGTTTAACCACTGTAGCCCGGGGGCACGGGACCGGCAACAGGACCCTCCAGCCAGCCGGGCACGGAGCCGACACCACCACCCTCCCACCGTCCTGTCCATCCAAAAAATAATTAAATAAATAACAAAATAAATAAAAAATAAATAAATAAATAAATAAATGAATGAATAAAATAAATAATAATAAAAATAAATAAATAAATGAAAAAAAAATAATAATAATAATAATTAAATGAAAAATAAATAATAATAATAAAAAAATAAATAAATAAATAAGGTGGGGGACAACCCCAGCCGGCCAGCCCACGCGCAACACGCAGAGCCCCCACCCCGGACGAAGCCCCACCAGGGGGCAGCACGGACCAGGACCAAGACAGGGAGCCAGACCCGAAGCCCTTCCAAGATCTTCTTCCCACTATCACCACCCCCCAACCCCCCCT
The DNA here is from genome assembly GCA_018398635.1 of Cyprinodon brontotheroides. Taxonomy (NCBI): domain Eukaryota; kingdom Metazoa; phylum Chordata; class Actinopteri; order Cyprinodontiformes; family Cyprinodontidae; genus Cyprinodon; species Cyprinodon brontotheroides. Next base: position 2,977,515 of record JAGKQL010000025.1, on the reverse strand, counting down.
CCGGAGATCTAATCCCTCCCCTACAATAACAATCAAGCTACTCACCACACAAGCGACAGAAGACATCCAGGCCGAGATCATTCCCTACTCCCCCCTCCCTCCCCTTCCCCCCCACTTACAGAGTGCAAACCCGTGAGGGGGTAAGCATTTGCCATAGGTGTTAATGTCCATGCCCCCCAGCCCAACAGGCCCCGAGGCACCCCGGCACACCTGAGGCCATGGCAGCAGGGGCAGACAGCCGGGCGTACACCGGCCCAGACCCCAAGCAGCACTCCCCACAGAACCCGAAACCCCACCGGGGCCCCTGCCCAAGGGCAATGCGCCGCAGGGATCCCAGACCCCAGGACCCACCCCAGACCCACCCAGCAGTAGGGCCGGGCAATGCCCAAAAACCCCCGGCGCCGGCACCAGCACCCCCACCCCGACACCGGCCCCCGAACGACTCACCCCCGACACCGGTCCCACAACACCATTCCGAAGAAGAATAAAGACACACAACACAGCAAAGCGCAAATCCCGAGCCCCACTCCAAGCTCCGATTCCCCCTGCTCACCCCCCCTCCCTCCCACACACAAAAAAAAAAAAAAACTCCCCTCACTGAAGAAGAATGGCCGCAAACAAATGTTTTTTAACATGGATGAAGAGCAACAAAAGCTATGAAATATATGAGTGTCAAAGGAAACTGGTAAGATGATAATTGAAATGGTGAAGAAGTAGAAGTTACTTTAGGTTAAAGTGCTAAAGATAAATGGCTAGAGCAATCTTGTTGGTGCAATTAAGTGTAGTTAATTTACCTGTCGAGGGTGTGAAGGAATGCAGGGCTGGCTATAAATGTGTTGGAGAGGTTGAAGAATGTCTGTTCCTCCAAGATCGTCCTTCATCTTTTCAACCTTCCTCAGAGCCTCCTCCATAGTCATCTCATTGTATTCCACGCTCTTACTGCCGTGGAAAAACACAGGACATGTTTAAATTAAAACTTAGAAAAAAAAAAAAAGTTAACTCTCTATGGCACAAAGACAAGTCTATCTGATGTCTTTTTCAGCTGACCTTTGCAAGTCTAATTGATACGGAATTGGGTCCAGAGACAATGTCTTTGTTCCAACGTCTAACCACACACATTACATTTAGATATAGAAAGGTCCACTAAACCAAGTGCAAATTTGGTCACTGCCCCCTGCATACACATGTCTATAAGGCAGCTTTTCTAGGTTGACTGGAAGGAAAGGACCACCAGTTTTGAACCAGATTTTGGTTCCAAACATGCAAATTGAACTGGAAGAACAGGAAATACAAGACTTTGTTATGGGCCACTCTATAAAGCTTCAACCTCAACGCCAATTCTGACATTTTGAATTTAAAAAGCTTCCTGGATGGGAAGCGAAAGGTGGATTGTTTTTCAGCTTTTTTAAAATGAATCTCTGGACGTTGTCAGGCTGTGGTGGCTGACAGGACTCTTCATCATTGCGTTGGGAACATTGCACCTAGACTGGAAGACTGGGGTGGTGTTTCCCCTGCATAAGAAGGGGCACCGGAGGGTGTGTTCAAAACAATAGTGGAGAATTCTTAGCCTTCCCTGGAAGGCCTATGCCAGGGTGCTGGAAAGGAGAGTCTGGCTAATAGTCGAGCTTCAGCTTCAGGAGGAGCAGTGTGGTTTTCGTCCTTACCCGATATAATACCTTACCTGTTTAATATAAGAAACATGCAAGATGACGAGTACATACAGCAAGTGAGTACTTAGCAAGTTTAATGAAGCCAAAATTCAAAGGTTTGGAGCTTTGTGACCTCTTGAGTGTGTCATTGTTAGGTCTTTGTGTTTCTGCTTAATTTCAGGTTGGCAGGCCTGATGGGTTCCAGCTGTTACTCCTTGATGACAATCATTGGGGGCCTTTATATTGGGGCAGTTTCCTGGAGCAAGCTGCCAGTTGGCTCCGCTCTCTCAGTGGTAAAACAGGTCAAGCTCTGTTAGTGACCTAAGCTCCCAGAGTCTCCTCTAATCTCTCCTTGCTCTCGTCCTCCACAGAACCAGATCAGACGCTCACCAGTATCAGGTCCGTTTCTTCCGTCTCCTTGCTGCTCTGGAACTGTCTCCTCTCTGGTGACCCCTTACAGGAACAATCAGCCTGCCTGTCCACCCTCAATCCAACATAGGACCTTCCTCTGGAAAAGGATCCAAAACTCAGACTGAGCTCTTAGGTGACATAGGTGAATGTTAAATCTGCCTGTGTCCGCAGTTGTCGCTTGCTTAAGAGTCTGGTCTAGCACCATGTCAGTCATATACTAAGGACCTCACACTAGGAGCAGCATATGATGTGGGACTAGCTCATGAGGTCTCCATACAGAAGTCCCAGCAGTGGTCTCAGAAAACATTTAAGGTGAATATTTCCAAGACAAGCTCAAGTAAGAAAGAAGATTGTGGTAAGCCATGCTATAGATGTGCAGGCTATGGACAGATTGTTGATTGAGTAAGAAGAAAGAACAGCAGATCCAAACAAGACAGAGAGAAGGAAATACCTTACTCACGGAAAGATGTGTTCAAAGGTGGATCCAAAACTGTAAATATTGAAGTAGCACCCCATGGGTAGGCTTTTCAGAAGGAGCAGCAAAGTGTCCTAGAGAAGAGAGAATGTCAAGAAGAGTACTTTTTTTTTTAACAAGGGGTGTGAATCATTTTTGTGGCAGACAGTGGTAGGTTAAACTTGAAAAGAATGTCATTTAAAAGAGAAAGAAAAAAACTGAACAGAATATATTTTAAAAAACATGAGGTTTATGTGCAGAATTGCTCTTTTGTAGTTATGTAGCGATCCACCAAAAGTCTGATTTTGTCTTAACCGTGCTCTGATTTACTTTTCGAAAGAAGGCAGTGATGCATCAAATAAATAATTTTTTTATCACAAACTTATGAAAGAAATCACTTTGAAAGAGTTATAATCATCACATGAATATTTTAATAAATACCCTTGCGCTGCTAATGCGAGTTTCCTGCGGCCTTTTTTGATTCATGCGACAACCCATGCTTCCAGATCGATCAATCAAGAACACAAACTCTCCACATGAGGTGTGTGAGGACATCACAGATTGGGGGAACTCAGGGTACAAGCTCACCATCACCACTGGATCCCCCATCAGAGAACCTGAACATGTTGGGAAAGAAAAGTCAGAAAGGGTTCTCTCTGTGTTTCCAACATTTAAAGAATAAGTAACACATTAAAGGGCCTTCATGATGAAAAATGGACCATTTTGAACTTCTAACCATGAAATGATATTCCTTATATAATATCATGAATAAAGTGGTATTTCTCTTGATTTGTGCATCTCTGAGTAATTCTCACGAGTTCTGCTGTCTGAATAGCATCTCCCTCAATACTGTGAAAATGAGTGGATTAGGGGAAACTAGGGGTGTAAATCACACCCATCATGGCGATTCGATTCAGTATCGATTTCCTGACCCAACGATTCGATTATTTTCGATACTCAAGAATACACCACGATTCGATTGATTCGATTAATTGGTTACATTTTTTTTTATTATTATTATTTTTTACACCTTACAGGCTAAACAAAGTTTCAAGTTTGAAATAAATCAATGAAAACTGTAATATCGTTATGCATTTTATTTTAGAAACAATAGCAAATAACAGAAGTAGAAAAGTTGCATCAAAATACTGCAAAATACTGCACTTGACTTAGTGCAATGAGTTCAATGTACCTCGCTCCAGATTGTCGACGTCCCGCCCCTTGAGAGACGCTCCGCTGCTCCTCTCCCAAATTGTAGCTGACATGCCGCAGACAGGAGGCCAGTTTGTTTTGTTTTTGACCGAAATTAGCGGAAAACAACTTCGTGAAGTTTGACCTGCTAGAGAGTCCGGTGCACGGAATGCTGGGACCCTTTTTCTACCTGGATCTCCGCTCTTTTGGCCCTCATGTCCCTCCGTCGCCGGACTAAACTCGCCCCCACTTCCTCGCCGCATCGGCTGTATCTAGATCCACGGTGTGTAGCACAGACCACGCTTCAATATTGACCATAATTTAAAAATGTCTGTGTCAAGTTTACTGCAACATACTGCTGTAAGAGTATAAACAGGAGGCGAGGTAGGGGGGCAAAATAGGTTTAGCGCCACCAAAGCACGGGAGGGAGAATTACGCTCAGGAGCAAATGGATAAAAATGACCGGAGGAAAAAAAAACATGAATCGATTATCTTGCGGACGTGTCGATGCATCGGATCGTCGGCTTTTGGATCGATGCATCGATACAAAGCGATTCTTATTTACACCCCTTGGGGAAACCACATAAGGATGTCTCCTCCTGCCTTAACCATGCTGTGCCTCCATTGTAAGCAAGCTAGTGTAACCCACAGCACATAAGGCCCTACTTCCAGGTTCAATCTGAGTAGTGCGCCCTGTCCCTTTAAAAAGGGGCGGATCCCTGACCCAAACAGATTACTCCACAGATGCTACAGCCAACGCTGCTCCTCGCTGTGGTTTCTCTGTTTTTGAAAAATCCCGCCTTGACACTCCACCGCTGCTTAATTTACTCTGCCTTCACCATAGATCACTTTAGCTTCTTTCAACTCGATTTACAACTCATAACCTGGTGGACATTCCCTATATCCTCTCTTAAATGATCTACTCTTCGGTAAGGTTTTTTTGTGTGTGTGCTGGTCCTTTGACTGTCCATTGGGTGGCGAGCTACCAGAGAACCACCGCTACAGTGTGGTAGGAAAAGTTTTGTTAAAACCCGGATCCTCTGAATTTGGTTTCCCAATGGACCTCATGAGCTGTAACAACTGAACTGAAGAGTTTAATTTATTTTTTTTGCTCTCTGTTTTTTTTTCCCTTTTGAATTATCCTGTTGGAATATATTTGTTTGGTTTTTTGTTTTTGTTTTTTTCCTTTGAAATTATATTATATATTATATTATATCATCTAATTTGTGTGTGTATATTCTATTAATTCATATCCATATAAATCATATAATATAGCTCATTAACATGTATATGTAACCAATACTCTTTCTATTAGAAAAATAAATATACAACTATTAATCATAATTTTCTTTGTTGTGGTTATTCACACCCCTTGACTCTGTAGCCGAATCTACTTCTGAGCTAATTTTCAGTGCCAGTGTTTCATTGTCAGCCAAGCCCTAAGTGTTACACTACCACCTTTTGTGATCAAGGAGAGCTGATGTGAGGCGGAGTGGGATGACGACAGCTCAAAGTTGAAAAAGGGGCTCTTTTAATAGCTAATCAGCTAAGACACAGCACCATGTGTAAGTAATTAAAATCTATTTTTTAGCCTCGAGAGGTCTCCTACTTTGGTCAGCCTTAAAAAGTCAGACTTCACTTTGAGGGATATTGTTTTTCTTCAGGGTTGGAAGAAAACAAATGCATATTATAGCATATCAATAGTCCATAGTGCAAAAGGTATTATTTCATCATTCATCATACATGAACTAATCTGTTCTCACCAGGTTTGGCAGAAGCCTGTCCTGCCTCCACCACAGCAGTGGGCTGGTGGGCATCTTTGTAATAAATCAGCAGTTCAATGTCTCTGTCAAACTTGTGTCCTGCAGCCAACTTGACCTGCAGTTCAAGAACACAAATAATAGAAATAAACATTTCATCTTGTTTGGAACAAGCACATCCAGTAGTAACATTAGATCTCTACCCACTGTGGCCTGAGTTTGATCAGTGTTAAGGTACTGAAGAGGCTCCAGGGAACAACTGGACTCTACTTTAGAGATTGCATGAGGAGAGGACACTTGGACAGAAAAGGACAGACTGTAGGGAACCAGAGAGGCTGGAACTGAGGTCACCTGGACACTGGGACTTTCACTACCTGGAAAAAACATGAGAAAAAGTCATGAGAGTCATCTGGTTTTTAGTTAAAATCATTAGGTTGCATCAGTCTATATTGGCATAGCTACCCTGTGGCTGGTATCGAGGGTTGAGTACAGCAGGCAGACAGAACCTCAGCCCATCATCAGCCTGCACAGCCAACTCAGTGACGTATTCCAGCCTGATGGAGGCGCTCTCTCCTGGAGGCAGACTGCCCACCTTCAGAGAGAAGATATCTGAAATCTCCTCACTCCCCTCCAACAGGAAGGCCTGCTGCCCAGAGCTCAGAGCATCATCATACTCCTCCTTAGCCTGCAAGCCACAAAAAACATGTTTATTTTATTGTTTTATCTCCTTAATAGCTGCATCTTTATGTCCAACTCACCTGCTGTTTGTCCTTAACCTCGGCTACAATGTGTTTCTGACCAATATGAGCACTGAAATGACACACAGCAGCATCTCCAGGCAGAGGGAAGACAAACACAGCCTCTATTGGTTTATCCTCCTTGTTCTCATAGTTCAGAGTAGAAACCACTGTAGCCACATGGTCTTTCACCTCCAGCTGCACTTCAATGCTCTTCAAAGGAACTAAAGCAGCAATGTATAATGGTCGTGTATAAAAACCACACAAAGTTCTAAAATGTCTTTTTTTTTACTATTTTTGCTCATGAAATATATTTTACACACAGAAGAATGTAGCTATTTAACAAAGTGATGAACTATTATTGAGAAGAAACCAAACAACCAGATTTTAACAGCTGTGTACCTGGTTCCTCTGTGTTGGTTAGCAGACCACAGCGGTTCACCATTGTGCCTACAGGACAAAAAGGAAAACAAAAAAGATAAAGTATGTTGAAAAGTAGGCAACTACTTTGTATGATATCATTAAAAAAGATTAAGATCAAATAAGACTAATCAAAAACCATTTTCTATGGTTAAAATTTGTTTTCTGTGTGCATGACAACAAATTACTTTGAAAGTAAAAAGCTTACACTTTTCAATAAAATGTTGCTCCACTAAATTATAGCCAAAGCTACAAAGAGTTGTGTCGAAATCTACACCCTTAAGGCTTTGATGACATGAAAGATGACAGGAGAAAGTCTTAAAAAAATGAAAAGGAATGGGAGGCTGTTCTAGAACTGAAATACTGGTTTACCAATGAATCAGAGGAGCATTCCAACGCTTGTTCAAGGTTTAGTTCAAATCAGAACTCAATTTTTCAAAAAGAATATGGCATTACAGAATGACATAGGTGAATTTAAGCTAACTTTTGAGAAGTTGTTTAGAATGGTACACAAACACAAGATCCCTTTATTGTCTCTAGGCAGTGTGTAAGTCTGATTTATTTGTTGCTGCTGATTAAGCTTAACTTTCATTATTTCAATGCAGCTGTTTACTTATGATGTGCTCTTAAACATGAATGTAATAGTTTATGCTTTGAAATTACTTTAAAGAGGTTGAGATTTTAGCTGGTTTTGTTATGCTTATGATCACCTCATAAGCATTAAGTCTGGACAAAATTGTATTTCAGTTGGACAAAAATGGCTGTGATGCATACTCATCAAATAGAGAATATTCCCCCAAAATGATCTACATGGATCCTAATCAATCTGCTATTGAACGTAGGGCTGAAACAATTAATTTGATTAATCGTGATTAATCAAATGTGGAAATAATCATCAGCTAATTTCGGAATTGATTAATTGTTAAATGGAATGTAGAGACTCTAAAGCTTGCCTTTAACTGACAGAGCAACCCACTTAGAGCAGTAATTACAGCAAAATTGTGAAAAAAAAAAATATGTAAAACATTTTGCATTTTAGATAAAAAAACTTTTTCATCTGTCAATATACTCTATCCACAACTCCTCACCTGGTTTGATTTCGTAAAAGTCTTATTTAAAGATCCTATGGCTGTCCAATTACTAATCGATTAATCGAAAAAATAATCAACATATTAATAAATTAGTTGCAGCCCTAATTCATTGTATAGATTACTGCAAAGAGACTCTCAAGAATAAGAGCTTATGTATCTAATCCAAATCTGTATTTTTGTACTATTAAGTACCTGACACTTATTTTAATGCAATTGAAAAGTATGAATGATTAAATGTAAGTTTATGCACCTCTGCCATAACATTCAGATAGATAGATGATAGATAGAAAGATTTTTATTTACAGTGTCCTGTCTTGCAATGTGGCAATAGGAACAATTGTCTTGATGCCAAAAAGAGAGCCCAACAGCTTTTGCTTTCACAAGTGGAGCAGTACAGCTATGCGCCATAGTGTTCCACTTGATTTATGCATATAAATATCTTTATTATAATTCCTGCAGGGAGTAAAACAGATTGTATGGACACTGCATTTGTAGGGTTGTCAAAAGTATCGATCACTGAAAGCGTTGTATCCGGATACGATACTCGTTTTAAAAGTATTGATACAGTGCCACTACCAGTGGCACCTAAGCATTCATCTAAAGTGCAGAATAGAGGACAATGCACTTTCTGAACACCTGTGTGATTGAATAATTCTCTGCACTTTTCAGTTTCAGACTTTTTTTTTGTAGTGAGGTGCAGCTGCTGAGAATTATTTTAGTTTCTTAACCGGTTTGGCTAGTGTCATTGTTATGTGTGTGCAAAGCATAGCCAAGGAAGGAACACTTAATTTTAATAAGTTTTTTATCAAGCTTGCTTAATATTGTGCACACAGCATACAACCTCAAAATATTGTTCTTATTGTTTATTTTGTTTTATTTATTGTATTTTATTTATTAATGAAAATATTTCTGTAGAATTTTGAAGTCTTTGTTTTTATCCTTGTGTGGTATCGAAAATGGTATCGAATATTTTCCTTAGTATCGTGACAACCCTACTGCAATGTAAGTAGAACAGGGAAGGAAACACAAGAAAAAGGAGAAAAGATTTTAAAAAAAGAGGAGATAAAAGGGAGATAGTGATCAAATGTCTTCAGTCTGCTTCATCACCTGCAAAGAGAGATGTAAAAAAAAACAACATCACAACCAACGGATATAGTATGGGAGATACAATAAAGTAACCCTTTAATACTATCGCTGAAGTATAAGTAGTATTATTTAATCTGACATGTATACTGTGGTAGCAGAAGATCAAAATATGGGCTCTCTGTGTGGAAGTGAATCTCTAAGTACCGGGAACAAAGCAGCTATAATTGTTTATGAGAGTGCAGAGATAGAATGCTTTTAACAGCCTTTTCTTTGTTCTTTTTCTCCAAATATACACAAGTTCTTGAATTAGTTTCACATTTTGGAGAGAAGGTTTTTTTAAAGCCTTTATTCATTTGGTTGCATTTACACCACACTCATTTTCTGTTAAACTTTTACCCACACTGCACAGTGACTGTATATTTAAGTGTTTGCTGAAAAAAGTGACAAGAAAAGATTGGGATCAGTAAAGAATCTATAACACAGGTCAGACCGGTTGGAGTATGCAGCACCGCCCTTCCATAAACTGTCAGCTGGAAAGCCGATTCATTCTCATTGCTTCGGGCAAAAAAACAAAAAACAAAGTTCAGCTGTAAGGGGGAAAACACGACAATAAATAAATAAAATAAAAAAAAACTAAAATAAATGACCAAAACGTGTGAAACTGAAGGAGCGCCCAAACCCCTGTTGTTGATTTAAGATTAATATTTTATAACAATTAGACCTACCAGAGAATAGCTTCTAACTATTAACTTAAATGATTAAGCATTAAAAAAATAAAATAAATGAGAGAATAACTTCTATCTGTATAAGGCATGAGCATGTAGCACGTGAGATGAACTTTACTGCAAGAAAACGCAGAATATTTTGTACAGTTTGTTCGGGAATTTCAGTACGCAGAATAATACGCCAGCTTTTACGCCACTACCCAACTGTTTATTCTTCCCATTGCCAGCCTGCGGATAGCGCTGCACTAAATGAACAAAAGAAGAGACGAGAGCTCACCAATGAGAACAAATCCTTCAGCATAGACTAACGTCGGAGCTGAACTGCAGCTCTTTAAAAAACATAAATACGCCTCTTACCGGAAGCGCTCTGTTTCTGTTACTGTGCGCCTGGAATGGGCGGGGCCTTTCCAGTAACTCAGCCCTGACTGTGCAATTGTTACGACGGAGTATTATTATTATTTTATTTCAAAATTAAAATAAGTAATAGAATTACGAGAATAAAGTCGTAACGTGACAACTTAAATTTTCATTTAGTAGGCCCACAAGGCCTATGTCTAACAAGAGCAAAATATTATGGTCTATCTGACATAGCTATTCTTAGTTTATTATTCCATATATATATATATATATATATATATATATATATATATATATATATATATATATATATGTTGTTATATATATATATATATATATATATATATATGCCATATACTGTTTTCTCACCGGGTATGTGTCATCCCTCAAGCCTCGGGTCCTGGGAGTTTGAGGGTTCTGCGCGATGCATCTTAGCGTTCCTAGGACTGCGCGCTCTTCTGGACAGAAGACCTCTGATGTTTTACCTGGAATCTGCTATAGCCACTCTCCCAGTAGTTTGGGGGTCACAGCCCCCAGTGCTCCAATTACCACTGGCACTACTCTGCTCTACTTTCCACTTCTTTTCTAGCTCCTCTTTCAGCCCTTGGTATTTCTCAAGCTTCTTATAAAGTTTTAACATTACAAGACTATTCTAGTAATGTTACAACTTTGTTGTCAAAATAAAACACAAATGAAAAATCTATAGCTTGGCCCTAATTCTCAAAATAAAAAAAAATAAAAAAAATCTTTAGCCTTGCCTTATTACTCCATTGTATTATCCGAGGTTGCCCTCTTTTTTTTTAAAACCCCAAAACATCCTTTTTATGCAGCCCGGGCACCTCCAGACGCATTGCAGCCCCCCTCAGGAGCAGCAAATCACCTGGGGGGATCATCATTTCATCACCGTGTGCATAATTTCATGGGCATGACACTGCCGTGCATTATGCATAATATAGGCTGTCATTGGACATACACCCTGGACTCGTTATGAATATGCTATGTATACGCCGAAAATTGCAAAAATACATAGAAAGTTTAGCGTATCCCAGTGTTTTAGAAGATTCTGGGATGTTGGGCATAAACTGGCTAAATTGGCAAGGTGTGACAGGGCCCTGAGAAATAGAGGGAATGCTGGACATTTACTAACCATGGGCTTTAACGTCACACGTAAGAGGACGAAGAATGCACATTCAGCCAGTTGCAGTCATGGAAACAGGACTAGACGACTAGGACTGAGTTTAAACATCTATAAACAAAGGCATTGATGGCAGTAGCACAGCTGATGTTTCTCTTCAGGATGGTGTCACATCCAAACAGGAGCATGCCAGATGAAGCTACTACAGGAAAAAGCAGAGAGAGCATAAAGACTTAACTAACACATTCTGCAGAGTGGGAGAATAGAGATAGAATGAAGCAGAATGACGAGTTTTAAGTCTTAGTTTTAAGCCTACCCTTAAAAGTAGACAGGGTGTCTGCCTCACGGACTAAAACTGGTAGTTGGTTCCACAAGAGAGAGGAGCCTGATAACTACAAGATCTGCCTCCCATTCTACTTTTAGAAATTCTAGGAACCACTAGTAAACCTGCAGATTGAAAGCAATGTGCCTTAAACCAGGCTGTTAAGATACTGTCTTTAAAGCAGGTTTATTGGGGATCTTGGTGTGATATTGTGCTATTTTATGATGTTTTTTATTAAAATAAAGTTAATGAATTAATTTAACATAGTGACTGCATTATCTTATTTCCATGAAAATTGTTGCGTATGGGCGCAGTTATAGATACACCTCCGATCTTATCTGAGAACTGTTTATTTCTCTTTATCTGCATCTCTATTATTTAATGAAAAATGATTATAATTAATCTTTTTGGCAAGACAAATAACTGAATCAATAAAGGTAAAGGTGCTTTCTCAGTAGTATGGCAAATAGCTGTGTCACTAACCGATCCGACCCGGAAGCACGAATAATACCTTCTTCATTTTTTCGCATGTGCAATCAGATTTTATTTTTCAAAAAAGACCTAAATAATGTTTTTCCCCCCCAAAAATAGTAAGCATACTTAACTATAATGTGTTTCCTTCGAAAATAAATGCCTTGAAATCCTTTCTGTTTTATTGCTCGTCGGTGCTTGATCTGCACCGGAAATAGAATCCTATACCACTTCCGTACGGTTTTGGCTGAGAAGTGCAAAACACATTTACAATTAAAAAACACATTAACAAATAAAAACAAAATAACATTTGAAGAAACAAAATTATATTTTTATAAAACAAATGTATTTCTGAAAAAAGTTTAAAGATTGAGCTGTTTGTACTACAAGTCAGAGTAATCGTGACGTCACATCCGGTCACTGGGACATTCCCGCTTTCCGTGTAGCCGTCTTTTGTTAATTTGTTTTGGGCTATGTAACTGTGTTTTGCCACTTGCAGTTTTGTCTTTGCACTTGTACAAGTGTTTCCGAGCGGTCAATTTTTTTAGATGTAAATTTGTTTCCCTATAATGTATTTTTTCTCTAAAATGAAACTTTCTCTCACCTAAAATCTAACTTGTTTAAAATGTGAATTTGTTTCCTAAAATGTAAATTTTGTTTTACTTCAAAATGTAAATTTGTTTTTAAAATTTTAACTTTTTTCAAAAAATACATTTGTTTCATAAAATATAATTTTGTTTCCTCAAATGTTATTTTGTTTTTGATTTGTTTGTTAAATGTGTTTTGAATTGTAAATGTGTTTTGCACTTCTCAGCCACCGCCGTACTTCCGAGGGAGCTGACTTTTTCAGCGTTAGATTTCAACATAAATTTATTATATACTTTTTGAGTTTTCACGTTTTTCCTCTCATGTTAACATTATGGTATATAGTGTGTATCTAAAGAAAGAAACAGCTAAAATGGAGTTAAACATGGTCAATCATATTTTGCCAGACCGCTCTTAGCTCTTAGCATCAAAATTGTCTCAGAAAACATTTTTAAAGATGGGTATTAGCCTTCTTTAATGAGTTGAGGATAGAAAAAAATTATTTTTTTTACCATAACTACAATATTTATTGACATTCAGATGTATATCCGGTTGCGCATACGCAGTTGAGCTGATTGTACGGACTGTTCTACCGGGACGGATAGCGACAGGCTGTCTGTGTTCACTGAGCATGAATAATTGGTGCTGTGTGGAACCTTAATGCTATAATAATTAGTTCCTACCTTAGTAACCACCAGCTGGCACTAAGTAAATGTGGAAAAAAACATAACAGAAAATACCATGGGAGCCTGCTACACTCCCACTAATCACCTGTTATTTTGAATAACAAACAGTTGAAAATAAACTGATTATAAATAATGAGCTATTCATGAGCCTTACCCTAAACTACCAATACTGAAATGGCGGTGTGGGGTTAAACATCTTCATTCTGCTTCCAACAGAACAACTATCTTCTCATTCGGCCTCACAAGGTGGATTGGTTTCGATATTCGCCTTCCTTTTCTTATCAAGAGCTGAATCACAAATAAGTAACTTGACCTTCCTCACTCTTTCATCCTTAGAAGGATATACCTCAACAATCTTGGCTTGTTTCCACAGGTATCAAAGGAACATGTCATCCTGCAAGAGAAGAATGTCATTTTATTTGACATCTCTCTGCTCCTTAGCCCATTTCTGTCTACATTCTAGAGTCTGCTGATTCTCTTTTTCCCCCCCCTCCTTGTCCAGAAAGTGTTGGCAAGCAGTGCAACACGACAGCACCTCTTCTGAATGTAAAGTTCCTCTTAGACAAATTTCCCTGAAAGTGGGGTGATAATTGTGGATTTCATAGTAAGTATGTGGTTTGGTGTCAAGGACTCTGGGCTTGACAGGTCAGCAAGCTGGTCTGTTGTCAGTGGTCTACTATTAACCACTGCCATGACTTTGTAAAGGAATGTCCTTAATGAAGAACTGTCAAGTTGTTTGGCTCATTGCTCAAGGACAGATGTGAGTAAACCTCTTACAGATACCTGCCTTTCCCAGACACCACCCATATGACTCAATGCTGGGATGTTCATGAGAAACTCACATTCCAGTTTCCAGCATTGTAAGCTGAATCTGTATCCAGCGGAAGCTTTCATAGATTTCTTTGCAGATCAGCTTACATACTTGCGTAGGTAGAATTCTTTTTTCTCAGTCGGTGTACTTTTTCTGTAAATAAAGAGTTTGAAAAGAAGTCTTCCAGTCATTGTATCGTCACCACTGAAAATTGATGGTTTTGGTACAAGTAGGTGACTTGGACTGAGAGAGTCTGCAAAGGCCTTAACAAGGTACTTGTGCTTATTTCTTGTTTTGGAGGTGACATATTTTCAGAAAGAAAATGCAAATGAAGGTGTGAATCAGTTTCAGATCTTTCTTTATTTTCAAAATCAGTCATAGGAGAATCCTGCTTTGACAACACCAAATTGTCATGTGGAAAAAAGTATTAAGCTGTACAGTTCAGTAAAAAAAAAACAGATCAATGGATTCACTCAGTCGGCACTTTATTTACTTTGCAAAGAAAATTGAGAACAATACATCAACAGTGTTATGCAGGTATGATGATCTGCCCTGTTCTGATCTAGACAGAGTTTGTTCCCCTTACTTACAGTAATGGAAAGTAGTCAGAGTCAAAACAATTTACAGACACTTTGGGTAAACAGTAGGGCTGAACGATTTTGGAAAATAATCTAATTGCGATTTTTTTACTTTGATATTGCAATTTAATGCGATTTTTCTATCCTGGTTTAATTTCTCATGTCTTTTTAAACATATACAAACAAATCTGTTTCATAATAATCAGATTTATTTAAAGCACAGATTACAATAATAAACGAAACAAATCTGTGTGCGTTTACCTTATTAACATCTTCTCATGTTTCATGAAACGCGATATATAAACATATAGACTCCACTCCTTAAACATTGTCAGATTTTAACAGGACAGTCTATAAATAAATAAACAAAATAAGAAACGAAATAAATCACTGATCTCCAGTCAGTGGCATCAAACATACTAAAGTGCAGCATAGTATATCGAATGAATTACTTCTTTCAACCTGTAAACATTTTAATAGGTCAATCAAACTCTCAAATAAACAGAAAATAAATTAGTGTATGACCTTTTTAAATCCTAAGAAACGTTTTGAACAATCATATAAATTATATATTCACTCAGTAAGAGCAGCAAACAACTATTGTAAAGTGCAAAAAACATATGGCACTGTAAGCCACAAAGATTTGTCTCTGTATTTTTTTTAGAAGCTCACAGATTTTTTGCCAGGAAAATCAGCATGTCAACTTTTGCTGGTTTCAAAGAGGAGCGAGTGCAAGTCACTATATTCCCTCCAGCACTGAAAAGACGCTCTGAAGGAGCACTTGTGGCTGGGACACAAAGATACTTGCAGGCCATGTTGCACAGTTGTGGAAAGTTAATCCTGTGCATCTTCCACCAGGCCAAGGGGTCTTCCTCTCCATCGATGGTAGGAGTCATGAGGTAGCTGTTTAACTCTGCCTCAACAACATCTTCGGGTTGCATGCAAGAAACAGAAGAGCCCACAGCAGTCTTGAAGAAACTCCCAAGAGACTTCTTGCCCTTTTCAACAGAGGGCTGTGCATTTTTAGGCATCGTTGTGGTTTCAGTACGACTTCTCTTCTCCTGTCAGATAACAAAAAAATACAGTAATTAGTGTTGAGGTTAAATTATAACTAGAAAGATATATTGTGTTTATGGAATCATAAATGTGATAATTACCAACCTGGTTATATGCACGCCTTGCTGGTTGCATAATTTCAGTTTTGAGTCGGGTCTTAATGGTGGGAATGTTGTCTGCAGCGATGTACTTGGTTTTGAACCTTGGGTCTAGAAAGGATGCAACATCCAAAAGCTCCTGGATGCTGGGGTCACTGTACTTATCGGTGAGGTAAGCCAGGGCCTTGGTCTTAATTGACCTTGTCAGGTCAGTGTCCTCTTGGTTTTCAGCCAGGACTGATGTGGACAGAAGGTGAAGAACTGGTTTTAAGTAAGAGATGCTGACGTACTCCTCTCCAGAGAGAGCATCCGTAAACTCCTGGAGAGGATGCAGTGCCTTGTGAATGGACTCCAACACCTCAATATCCTGCCAGGTTGGGATCAGGGAGCGTGCATATCGGTCACCTGACAACACCTGAGTGATGGCTTTGAGCTGCTCTAGCACCCTGGCAATCATCATTTCTTTGGATCCCCATCTTGTAGGGCATTCAGTGATGAGGGAGTGCTCAGGAAGTTTGAGTTCCCTTTGAGCTTCAGCCATTGCTGCCTTCTTCTTCCAGCTGTGGGAGAAGTGCCCCACCAGCTTCTTGCACAGCCCTATTGCTCTGGACACTCTGTCATCTTTAAGTGCATGTCCTGCAACATAAAATTAGATTATTAGATTATATTATTATGCTGCAAATCTACACTTCATTTCTTAATAAATAATATTAAGTACATTTATATCTCGTAATTTGTTACCTTTTTTTTTTATCAATGTCTATATCAAGTCTTGCAAGTTATACAGTTAATTCATTACAACAATACCTCCAAATTGGTATTGAATATCAGCCAATATGCAGAGCACAGGTACTGGATCATAAAATGAATGGATTGGTGCATCTCTAGTGAAAAAGGATATTAACTTTCACATTCTTTTACTCAACCCCTTACATTACACACACATTCTCTCTCTGCGCATTCACAATCACTCACACACACACCCACACATAGATATTCTCTCTCTGCGCATTCACAATCACACACACACACCCACACAGAGATATCCTCTCTCTGCGCATACACACACCCACACAGATATTCTCTCTCTGCGCATTCACAATCACGCACTCTCATGCTGAGATATGTTACGTACCGATGGCAAGATGTAATCGGTGCCCAAAACACTGCAGTCTGGTCCATTCATTTAGTTGTGCTGCCAACACCATGTTTGATGCGTTGTCCGTCGTTATGCAGATGTGATTTTCTTCCGGTAAATTCCAGCTAGCCAGTCCCTCTCTCAAGCCAGCAGCAATGTTTTCCCCTGTGTGGTCGTCCGGGAAGTAGGAAGCTTGAAGGCAGCGAGCTTTAAGATTTAAGTCCTCGTCAATATAATGCACTGTTAGACTCTGGTACGGCTGCGCTGTTCGGCTTGACCACAAATCTGTAGTTGTTGCAAAAAACTCCACTGTTTTCAGCTCCGCAGCAACTCTGTCTCTGCATTTTTTGTATAGCTCAGGTATTGCGACTTGGTTAAAATATGTGTGTGAGGGCATTGAATACCGCTTATCCAACGTGTGTACCAAAGCCGTAAACCCAGGCTTGGTCACTATACTGACGGATATCATGTCTTTCGCTATAAACTCCGTAATTGCCCGAGTTATTTCAACGTGCCGTTTCGCATTATGTTCATAGGGAGTAACACTTTCAAACAGTTCGGTCAGTGATCCCTGTCGGGTGGTACTTTGCTTAACTGACGCTGAGGCACTGGTAGTTGCCATTCTAGCCATGCAGCTATCATACATAGCCTTGTGGTGTTTTTTCAAGTGCTGATAGAGGTTCGTCGTGTTACCTCGTGAGGTAGCAACCATAGCAAGGCATGTCCGGCACAACACCTGAGTTTGCGCAGCGTCTTCTTTCTTAAACCCAAAGAAATTCCACACCAATGACGTGCCGCTCCTCTTTGGTACCAGACCTTCAGTTGTGTCGGTGTTTGTGCATTCTGACGCCATTGTTCAGCAAGTTAGTCGCAGACGACATCAGCTTTCCCTCTGTGTTGTTTGGCTAGCGCGTCACCGTCACGTGACCATCACGTGACCGTCAAATCGCGTCCATTGCGGTTAGAAAATCGCGTTTTATCATATCGCGATATTATTGCAAATGCAATTAATCGTTCAGCCCTAGTAAACAGTAACATTATGAATAAACCTTAAGAAAGAATCTGGCTAGTTATGGGAATAAGTATTTCTTATCCCAAACATTTCTCTCACTTGGACACTTTGTGGCCTTGCAGGTGAAACAGACTGAGTAAAAACATTTTTCAGTAAGTAAATAGCATAAATCAATATATAAAATAAGAAATGAATAGAAATCTATATTTTCCAACCACAAGCGTTAACGTTCACAGGTTTTCTCACATGCTCATTGCATTTTGACTACTAAATCATGATCAAAAGTCTTTTAATGGAACCCTCATGTCTGCTAATGTCCACCTCACCCAGAGAAGGTAAAGAATCAAATGTTTTTGGTTACTGATAAAGCAAATCATTCAATAGACGATTATTTGGTCAAAAACATTCCAATTGTTCTAAATTAGTTAAAATATAATTTGATCACATCTCAAATTCTTCAAGATAAACTGGTTCTCAAACACAAAATCATGCTAAAATGTGACATCATTGCATCATTTCATTGATTTGCTTTTCAACAATTGCATCCTTCCTGGTCATGTCCTATTAAGTCCACTTTGGCTGGGACACAGACAGATGGTGTGATCAGATGATGGTGTTCCTTGAGATTGAAATTCACCTGTATTATTTTATATATGCTCAACTGTAGTCACAGGAGCATCAGTGTGGGAGTGAGTCATATTAGCCTCATTGTAAATAGTATAAATACTGAGAGATAAAAATGTTGTTACCATTATAGCATTTGTTATTGCCTTTCTTCATCCAGTTTGTCTGTCTACCGATTCTATTACCATTATTTTGGTGATATTTAGTTTTATTAACTATTCTTGACCTAATTAAAATCTAGGTAGTTAAAGCTAATGATAAATTAATTTAGGTTTATATGCAGCAGTCATAGTGCCCAATAAATGTTTAAAAAGAATAAAACCAGGAAAACATAATTTCTTATAAGGAGAAAATTGTTAAAATGTATAACTACAAACTTCTAAGCACTTGGAGATAGTAGATCTTCAAGCAAGGTAAATATATTTGGATTGCAAAATTCAATATAAAGACAATTCAGAGTGCTCTACATGAATGAAGTGGAACAATAGAAGCAAAATAAAAGCAAATACAGAAAAAAAACTCAATAAAAGCAGGTAGTAAAGCAACTCAAAAATCATTGGACCACAGCCTTAGGACATGGGAAATCTGCTTATCTTCATCAAGCAACAATTTCAGTGTTTTCCTGCCTGCACTTCAATCCTTTCATAGCAAAGCTAAAGCATGTTTTTTTGGAAAACCTTAGAACCCAAGGACTTCTTTCTTCACGTGGCAACCCAACAATGTATTTCCGGCTTCAACACACTCTGGTACATTTGGAGCTGAAGAAAAAAAATGAAAAATATAATTACTGACCTTATTGTCCCATAGCAACACACTGTAACTTACTGTGGGGCAAAAAGTATTTTAACAGCCACTGATTGAGCAAGTTCTCTGACTTAGAAAGATGAGCGAGCTCTTTAAATTTGATCAAAGGTACACTTGTG
Source organism: Cyprinodon brontotheroides (assembly GCA_018398635.1). Taxonomy (NCBI): domain Eukaryota; kingdom Metazoa; phylum Chordata; class Actinopteri; order Cyprinodontiformes; family Cyprinodontidae; genus Cyprinodon; species Cyprinodon brontotheroides. Next base: position 2,958,195 of record JAGKQL010000025.1, on the reverse strand, counting down.
GTGTACATGTTTGGGTGGTGTCTCTCACCCAGCAGGCTGTGGGGGCATGTTCTTAGCCCTCATGTTGTTTTCATGTTGCTTTCTGGGATTGTTATGTTGGTGCGGAAAGACAATCTGTTGGCGTTTTTAGCTAAAAAAGCTCTGCATGTAACGAAATGATTTTTCGATGGCATCTTTTTTTTCACCATCCTATCCCCTAACTTTTACTGAAACATCTATCTATGTAGCTGCCAGTTACAATTCACTGATTGCGACTACTGAGTACAACCATGTACGCAGTAAATAGTGACTGCCAATAATACTATGACTCAAAGAGACAGTTGCGTAAAATAATTGAGCGGAAAGGGGAAAAAATAGTGGAAAAATATTGGTTAGACTGT
>JAGKQL010000025.1:2920033-2951273 GCA_018398635.1 Cyprinodon brontotheroides | reverse complement strand
TTGAACAGCAGTAATAAAGACATTATTGAGAAAAAGCAGGTTTTATTGTATTTGTATTTATTTATTATATTTGTTCTACATCATGTCAACCACAAATGCAGAAAACTGGCTACCATTCATTCATCCTGTCCACTGAACTTGAGCTAGTTTTACTTACATGCCTGGAAGACGCTAGTGCTACTACCACTGGGGCTACAGTGGCGTTGGATGTAGGAGTTTGCCCTGAAAATCAAAGGGTTGATGGTTTAAGCCCCGACTCCGAATATCAGTGTCGTTGTGTCCTTGGGCAAGAAAATCAATGTGATTATTTCTTATCTGCAAAATATATTTCAGATTTGGTGTCAATGATCAAAATGTTAATTATTTAATACATTTAAAAAAACATCAGCTGTACTATAATTTATTCATAATGTTTTTCAATTGCAGTGATGTAAGTGATGATGAAGCTGTATGAGAGCTTTACTTACCCATACGTGCGGAAGTGAAAATAGCCATCTGGAGCGCTAAATCAGAGGAGATAACACTTTTAGTCTGACATTGTGAACACATCCCTGAATACCAATCTAAACACCCTCTAGATGGACTCAAATCAAATTTAGGTCTCACCTCTAATGACCTCTAAATTCAGACCAGAACTGGTCTGATTTTACCAATGTGAGTTGTAATATGCAGTGAACACAAGGACGACTGTTGAAACCTTCTAAATTAGCAAAGGCTACAGTTGTATTTGCAGTCAGTGGAAATGTTTTTAAATATGTTTTTTTGCGAGCTGCTTAAAACATATTAATTATTAACTTTGGAATATTTCCTAATTTGGCTTAATTTTCTATTTTCCTTAATTTACAATAATGAGACTCAATCCAGATTGTAGCCAATACTGCTGTAAAAAAGCTGTTTAAAAAAAACAGTCCTATTTTTATTGCATTCAATTTTAACTAATTTCATCTTCAGTCAAACTTACTCTAACTGGCCTATGACATTTTTTTAGCAACCATCTTTAAAGAATTCTCAAATTAATCTTTGGTTTTATATGAAACATTTGGTCCCTGAGACAATAACTTCATATTATTATCAGTAGTAGTATCATTAGTAGTGAAACTGATTCATTTATATAATGATCGTGTTTTTCAATTCGAGTGATGCTTTATTGATGAAACGGTAGCAGGGTTTTACTTACTCAATAATGAAAATGATCTACATATTCAAGTATATAAGTATTGGCTGAAATAAACAAGTTTGAAATACCAGGAATTTTCTTTAAATGGTTTATTCTATGGACATGAAGTTTTAATGTACACAAGTCTGCTTCTGTAAGAAGTAAAATAAAATAGAATAATGTGGAAAAAAAACTGGCTACTGGTTTAAAATTAAAGCATGCAGTCAAACAGTGACTGTGCAGCAAATCAATGTGATTATTTATTATCTGCAAAATATATTTCAGATTTGGTGTCAATTATCATTAATGTTAATTATTCAATACATTTGAAAAACATTATCATAAATTATTAATTGATAATGTTTTTCCAATTGCAGTGATCTATTGATTAAGAAGCTGTATGAGAGCTTTACTTACCCATTAATTTGTCAGAAAAACAATTCATCTGGGGCGCTAAATCAAAGGAGATAACACTTTTAGACTGACATTGTGAACACATCCCTGAATACCAATCTAAACACCCTCTAGATGGACTCAAATTAAATTTAGGTCTCACCTCTAATGACCTCTAAATTTAGACGAGAACTGGTCTGATTTTATCAATGTGAGTTGTAATATGCAGTGAACATGAGGACAACTGTTGAAACCTTCTAAATTAGCAAAGACTGCAGTTGTATTTGCAGTCAGTGAAAATGTTTTTTAATTTTGTCAAAGGGAATTGAAAAAGTTTTTTTGTGAGGTGCTTAAAACATATAAATGCCACTCTGGAATACTTTCTAATTTGGGTAAATTTTCTACTTTCCTTAATTTACAATATGAGACTCAAACCAGATTGTAGGTAATATTGCTGTAAAAGAAAAATAAAGGTGTTTATTAAAAAAAAAAAAAAAAAAAAAAGTCATATTTTTATTGCATTCCATCTGAAATTCTTTTCTCTCCGGTGAAACTTACTCTAACTGGCCTATGACATTTTGTTTTAGTAAAGCATCTTTAAAGATTGCTCAAGATTTAGAATAGATTATTTTTGATCCAATCGGATCCAGTTTGTTCTAAAACTGGATTGTTATTTTACCTGAATTCCATGAGTGTATGGTTATGCAACATATAGATACTAGTATTACATTAACATTACACCGAAAAAAAAACTGTAAATAAAGAAATGGTCGGTAATGAGACCTGTTAGGAGAATAAAAAATGTATTTTTTATAAATCAATCTTTGGTTATATGAATCGATCTTTAGGGATGTTATGCTATAAGCTATGATATTCAGTTTAGACATTCAGAACCAATGAGAGTATAAATATGATTTGATTAAATAACATTTTTATCACAACACAAGGGGTCCACTGGGTGGCCAATAAATATATATCATATTTCTATAACAAGAATTACTATACAATTCTTTAATTTTTTTAAACACAGCTATAATCAAAAATCAGCAAAGACGTTAATATAAATCTGATATAAAGCTGCACAGATTTAATATTTTATGCTTGGATGTGGATTATCTTATGTGCTTTTGAGCCTTTGATTATTTGACCTACCTGAACATTTAAGCACTCTACGGCAAGCTGAAGAGACTTAAAAAAGAAGAAAGAAACATTAGATGCATAGCTGGTGATTGGTTTTAAGCATTTGAAAATGTTTTGACCCACAAAGAAAATAAATAACTTAAAGATCTTGTTATGATAATGAAAAACATCTATATATACAAGTGTATAAGTATTGACTCAAATAAAAAAGTTTGAAATACCAGGAATTTCCTTTTAATGGCTGATTTTTAGGAAATTGACGTTTTAATGTACACAAACCTGCTTCTGTAAGAAGTTAAATAAAATAAAATATTGTGAAAAAAAATTAGAAGCAAAAAAACAGGCTACTGGTTTGATATTAAAGCATGCAGTCAAACTGTGACTGTGCAGAAAATCTTTGTGATTACTTCATATCCGAAAAATATCGTTTGAGATTTGGTGTCAATTATCTTTAATGTTAATTATTTAATACATTTGTCAGACATTTATCAATACATTATTTATTGGTAATGTTTTTCAATTGCAGTGATGTACTGATGATGAAGCTGTAGGGGAGCTTTACTTACCCATACGTGCGGAAGAAAAACGAGCGCTCCTGGGTGCTAAATCAGAGGAGATAAGACTTTTAGTCTGACATTGTGAACACATCCCTGAATACCAATCTAAACACCCTCTAGATGGACTGAAATCAAATGTAGGTCTCACCTCTAATGACCTCTATCAATGTGAGTTGTAATATGCAGTGAACATGAGGACGATTGTTGAAACCTTCTAAATTAGCAAAGACTACAGTTGTATTTGCAGTTGTATTTTTGTGAGCAGCTAAAAACATATTAATGCAAATTTTGGCTAAATGTTATATTTTCCTTTATTTGCAATAAGAGACTCAATTCAGATTATAGGTGATATTTCTGTAAAAATTGAATAAAAGCTGTATTTAAAAAAAAAAGTCTTATTTTCATTCAATCAATTTTATCTACTTCTCTCTCCAGTCAAACTTACTCTAACTGGCCTATGAAAGTTTTTTTTGTAGTAAACTATCTTTAAAGATTCCAAATTAGTACTAATTAACTAACCAACTTACTAAATATAAAATTATAAGTAAGAGTGTTGGGGTTGATCCCAAATGATCTGTAATGAGTGAATTTGGTTCCATTGTTGTTGCAAGAAAAACACATATTTTATGAATAGGAATTGGAAAAAAAAATGTAATTTTGAAATGAAATATTTGGGAAAGTTCTTAATCAAAAAGGTTTTTGAGAAGAACTTTGTAGTTTCCTTACAATAAAAGAGAGAAAAAAGAAATTTTAAGAAAGTAGCACAGTTATTCCTGAAACCTTTTATGATGAAGTTTTGCGATGTTTTATTCTGGACTGCATTTTTTTTATTTTAGTTTACATAATGTGTACTTTGCTAAAAACAACAATGGAAAAAAATAACTAAACATATTGTAACAAATAACAGCTGAAAAACCGAAAAAAGATGAACTAATCCAAGCAGTTAGAGGTAACAATGCTAATAAATTGTGAGTACAATGTAAATCAATGTCATCTATTTCATATGTTATATAAGAATCTTTGAAAGCGTTTCAAAGAAAAGTTTGATAAAACATAAAAAAGATAAAAATATTAAACGTGAAAAGGTTAAATACAAATGATAAAACCACGAAAATCTTACTTGATCACATCCTGCCCTCCCCACCTTACTTCCCCTTTCAGGTCAATTTTCTGTTTATAATTCATGCTAAGAAAAAAATATGAAACTTTCTTCATCTTAACCTGCTAAATGCTGAAAAAATATATTGAAAAATATCACTCACCTCCGTAGTGAGGTGTTGGGATAATTCTGCGCTGTAGAGGTCCTTGAACAGACTCTGGGCTATCTTTGTTTATAGCAATGAAGGCAGTAAAGGAGCTGCTCACTCCTGATTGGACACTGAGTTCCACCACCTTTTTTTTTATTTCTTCATCTTGCTGTCCATTGGGTTTCCTTTTCGACTCCAGGGAGCAAATCACGGTGCGAGCAGCCAACCTGTGAACCGTTAACCTGCAGACGGAAAGGAGAGAGATCTTAAGATAGAGCTTAAACAATTTTGCTTAAACACAAACTAAATTCTCTCATTTGCAACTATCTGTCATTTGTAACTCATTTGTAACTCAATTTGTAACTCATCAACTATTTTTTTTCTCTGACTATTCTATGTTTTATTTCAGGAGAAGGTGGGACTATTTTCTTGATTTCTGTAGAAAAATAATGACCACAGATTAAAAACAAAGAAACCAGGCCAATCATACCCTACTGTGGGATTTAATCATCACCCAAATTAAAGTCCACCATGAGCAAAACTAAGGCCCCATCCACACAGACACTTAGCCTCGTGGTAGACCATCCTGATCTGGCGAGCTTTCAAGTTGACTCGCCAGAATCAGTCTGGAGACTCTCCGTTAAAAGAAAAATTTGGAACCGTTCACCAAACGAACGTCCAAACAGCGTTGGCTTTGAGGCGGGTTGAGGTGTGGCCTTGGGGCGAAGCCGCCAACAGTTCAGTCTAAAGAACATGGCGGCTTCAGCCGATCCGAAACTAGCGTTAGCGTGGCTATCAAGCAAGTTTTGTCGGAATTACAGAGTATTTCTTCACTGAAAGAAGAGCAAAACACTGCTCTGGAGAACTTTCTCAGAGGAAAATATGTTTTGCTCTTCTCCCGACTGGTGTCAGCGAGAGTTTAATCTATCAATTGTCTCTTCTTCGTGTTTGCTCTGTTAGTGCGTCATATGCTTCGTTGATCTGATTGGCCCGTCTATCACCAATATAGGCCAATCAGCTAACCAGTATTTTTAGCCCCTTCCCAAAATTTCTTCAGCAGGAAGGTTTCCAGATGGATATCGCAGGAGCAAATCCATCTGGCGGAATCAGGTTAACAGACACTGGGTGTAACCGCAAATGTATTTTGTCGGTTAAGCACTGCATCAAAATGGACGTATGTACATATATAAATAATGCCTGAATGCAGCTGGATAGCTCAAGTCGTAAGTCACCCGTCCTTCATAGTATATAGCTGCTGCCTTAAGCTGGGCGTATACTGTGCGATTTTATTCAATCGTTGCATGCATCTGCTGCTCACACTGTACGACTAAACGCATGGTTTAGTCGTACAGTGTGAGCAGAGCTCACCATTTATGTTCGGCCTGACGCTCTGATGTGATCTACCTGCTCACACTGGGTGACTAAAAACCATATTAGACTCAGCTCCGCAGTGAGATGAAGCTGATCTGTAGCTCTCTATTCTGAAGCCAAACAAATAGAAGGGGGATATTAAGCTCACTATAGTGAACCGTGCTGCCTTGACAATTTGTGCAATTTTGTGCTGATAGTCCTAAAAAGAAAAGGCGACAACCTATTTGGAAAAAGGACATGGCTGCGCAGGCGTGGCTGCTGCGATCCATCAATTTTGCAAACGGAGCTGCATTTCACGCATTGCATCCCTGCCACAATGCTGTGTTTACTTCTGAGAGGAGGAATAAAAAGAAGAATCCTTGTTTGCACATGCGCCATGAACGATTTGCCCATGACAGTCAGGAGAAACTCAAACATGTTTGATATTCTCCTGACCTCACAATTCCTGATCAGGAGGCGGTCGTGAGAAGCTGATTGCCGCTTGTAACCCCCGTACATTACACGACTCAGGAGGCACCATCAGGCTTAAAATGCTGGCACGACTCGAAAATCACCCCGAAAATCGCACAGTGTACGCTGGGCTTCAAACAATAATCTGAAGGAGTTTTACCCAGAATCCTCTGCAGGTTTTAGGCTGAAGTGGAGCTGGTTATTTGAGGGATGACCTGCCAAGCTAAACTTCACCGTCACACTGCCCTCTGTTTTCTCTGAACTCTAAAAAAAAAGTTAAATTCACAAAACATAAAAATAAAATTAAAAAATCAAAGCTTTATGATATACTTCATATGCAGTAAAGACAAGTGACACTTAAGCAAGAGAGTCAGCAGTGAATCTACCTGTCCTGTAAGTTGAGCATAAATCAGTGACCTCTGACCCTGAAAGATTGTTGTAATGGGAGGAGAGAGAATGGTGGCAGACACTCCCTTTGGTAAATCCCAAGAGACAGAAATATCCTCCACCGCAGGCTGCAGAGCAAACCTGAGTGACTGCATCACCTGTGGTTTAAAAAATAGTTGTGAAATGATTTATTTCAATATAATCATATTCTAATGAGTTGGTTAATTATTAGTCAGATGTTTTTCTTACCTTTGGTTGCATCCTGTCAGTCCCAGTGATGAACTGAGCGTGACCTCCGCCCTCTTTGGCCATCCCGTTGATGAGAGCAGAGCTGGCTCCTTCTCCGATCCCAAAGGAGAAACATCTGCAATACAAGATTTGATTTTAAACTCAATATAACATAAGAACATTATCCAGACTGGCAACAAATGTGTTTATGGTTTCACCTGTGGGAGCCTGAATTCTTCTTAACAAGGTCAATAACTTCTTTGGTGTTTCCCACCTCTCCATCAGTAAAGACAAACAGCTGATGGAGGAGAAATCACCTGTTACACAGTGTATGAGCTTCAAAGGAAACTGGTAAGATGAACATTGAATGAAATGGTGAAGAAGTAGAAGTTACTTTAGATTAAAGTGCTAAAGTTGAATGGCTAGAGCAATCTTGTTGGTGCAATTAAGTGTAGTTAATTTACCTGTCGAGGGTGTGAAGGAATGCACGGCTGGCTATAAATGTGTTGGAGAGGTTGAAGAATCTCTGTTCCTCCAAGATCTTCCTTCATCTTTTCAACCTTCTTCAGAGCCTCCTCCATAGTCATCTCATTGTATTCCACGCTCTTACTGCCATGGAAAACACAGGACATGTTTAAATTAAAACTTATTTAAAAGAAAAAAATTAACTCTCTAGGGCACAAAGACAAGTCTATCTGACGTCTTTTTCAGCTGACCTTTGCAAGTCTAATTGATACGGAATTGGGTCCAGACAATGTCTTTGTTCCAAAGTCTTACCCTATACATTACATTTAGATATCCAAAGGTCCACTAAACCAAGTTGTGTTCACTATTACCCCGTTTACACTACCCTTAAAAAGTGTCTGGAGCCGAGACGGTCCGAAGCTTCAGTAACTGAGATAACTTGTCGTGGTGTGAACGGAAACAACCTGAACTGAACCGAGATAGACATAACCGACCGCGCTTAACTGCAGACCAGTTCCAGATGGGGTTGGCTCGGTTTTTTCCTGGCTCGGTTCTCTGATAACAACAAGCAGCGCCATGAGCAGAACAGCGTCATCGCCGACTGGCAACATGCCGATTCACACTCCATTCCAGAAAGTCGGCTTCCAAAAGCCGATTTTCTCTAAAGTACATCCGCGCCAAGGTTGCTTGCGTCTTCGCGCCTGACCCACGCAAACACGTGAAGTACAGCAATAATAATCAAGCATAACTTTCTGAATGTGACGGGCGCCGCCATTTTGATTTGCTTGATTCCTCCTCCTTCGTCTTCTTCTTCTTGGGTTTTACGGCGGTTGACAAACAGCGTTTGGTGCATTACGCCACCAGCTGCTTGGAGTCCCTCCTTCAATCTTAGCAGTAATACCGCACATCGTCACTAGGAGGCGAGGAGTCGAGGAACCGAGATAACCGGTGATAAGTGTGGCGTGTGAACGGTCGTCAAAACTGAGCTTGGCCTGGTTACCGATCCAAGCTCGGACCGTCTCTCGCCTGGATCGGTTTTTCGCTGGGTAGTGTAAATGGGGCTTATGTGTTCACTGCCCAATGCATACACATGTCTATAAGGCAGCTTTTCTAGGTTGACTGGAAGGAAAGGACCACTAGTTTTGAACCAGATTCTGGTTCCAAACATGCAAATTGAACTGGAAGATCAGGAAATACAAGACTTTTCGATGAGCTACTCTATAAAGCTTTGACCTCAACGCCAGTTCTGACGTTTTGAATTTAAAAGCTTCCTGAAGGGGAAGCGAAATGTTTTCAAACTTAGAAACAAAGTCCAGTAAATTGTTTTTTAACTTTTTTGAAATTACTCTCTGGATGTTGTCAGGCTGTCGTGGCTGACAGGACTCTTCATCATTGCGTTGGGGACATTGCACCTACACTGGAAGACTGGGGTGGTGTTTCCCCTGCATAAGAAGGGGCACCGGAGGGTGTGTTCCAAACTATAGTGGAGATTTCTCAGTGCTGGAGAGGAGAGTCTGACTAATAGTCGAGCTTCAGCTTCAGGAGGAGCAGTGTGATTTTCGTCATTATAAGAGGGATATTTCCCTAACCTATCCACTTGGACACAACAGTTTTGGCGACGAAGATAGCTAGCAGAGATAATTGACTTTTTGAAGACTAATTTTGTGCCAAAGACAAATTTTAATTGCAGAAAGATATAAGTTTATTACAAGAAACGTGCAAGGCAACAAGTCCATACAGTAAGGGAGAACATGACAAGTTTAAAGAAGCCAAAAGTCAAAGGTTTGGAGCTTTGTGACCTCTTGTGGAGTGTAACATATACTAAAGACCTCACATTAGGAGCAGCATATGATGTGGGACTAGCTCATGAGGTCTCCATACAGAAGTCCCAGCAGTGGTCCCAGAAAACATTAAAGGTGAATATTTCCAAGACAAGCACAAGTAAGAAAGAAGATTGTGGTAAGCCATGCTAATAGATGTGCAGGCTATGGACAGATTGCTGATTGAGTAAGAAGAAATAACACATTGCAAAAGTCAGCAGATCCAAACAAGATGGAGAGAACGAAATACATTGTCCACTCCCGCCAAAATGTGAACATTCTGGTTCACATCTTGGACAAAGAAGATAGGTGGTTTGAGAGGGGTGTGAAGGAAGCCATCTAGGTTAATAAAGAAAATCCAACCTTAAACAGAGAGGGTGGACTCAAAAACATACAATTCAGCAATTGAGTTGACTCTTTCCTGCTATCATCGCAACCCCCACCCCCTTACAGGGGAACAGAACACCTCGCCCTGTTCAGCCAGGCCAACAATTCCCTTTAACAACCCCCCAATATAAGACATCGACAGTTATTGGGTATTACAGGCTAACAAATAAACCAACCGTCTCCCATTCCAAAGGGGTGGACCTGTTCGTCCGGCTCAATTTGCATGTTTTCTAAGCCAGAACAAGGCTCTGTTTTTGGTCCATTCTTTAAATCCTGAACTCAACACTATTTCTGACATTTTAAATTGAAAAAGCTTCCTTGATGGGAAGTGAAACTTCTTCAAACTTGAAAACAAAAGTCCAGTGGAATTTTTTTTTTTTTTTTTTGGAATCACTTTGATTTTAGGGCTAACTTGAGTGAAGAAAGGAAGGTACAGACTACATGATCAGCCAGCTAATATCAATACCTACTCTAGCTTCTGACCCTCAGCCTACAGTAGTCAAGGAAGAGAAGACCAAGCTAAAATCTTGGTTTGTCACACAGTACCAGGCAAGTAATTTAAAGGATATAGCACTGTTTTCAGTGAAAGCTGAAAAGGAGAACAATGACTGTGAAATTGACATTTTAAAACCATATTATGTATACATAAGGGTTAATAACAAGTGTTTAAAAATGGAAGTAGTCACTGGAGCGCCTGTGTCAGTTGCCTGTACAGACACAAATTTAGGAAGCAAATCATTGAGACTGTTGGGTACCATTTGTCGTACTCGTCGTCTCCCGCTTTATTCGAACCGGTCAGGGGCAGCATACTAAGCAGAGACTCCCAGACTTCCCTCTCCGCAGAGACCTCCTCCAGCTCTGTTGGGGAAGCCTTAGGCGCCTCAGGCCAGCCGAGACATAGTCTCTCCAGCATGTTCTGGGTCGTCCCCTCGGCCTCCTCCTCCAGTGGGGCGTGCCTGGAACACCTCTCCGAGGGAGGCCAGGGGCATCCGAAGAGACTCCTCTCGATGTGGAGGAGAACCGGCTCTACACTGAGCCTCTCCCGATTGACCGAGCTCCTCACCCTATCTCTAAGGGAGAGCCCAGCCACCCTGCTATGAGAAAGCTCATTTCAGCGTTTTGTATCCGGGATCTCGTTCTTTCGGTCATGATCCAGATTTCATGACCATAGGTGAGGGTAGGGGCGTAGACCGAGCGGTAAATTGAGAGCTTTTGCCTTTTCGCTCAGCTCTCTCTTCACCACGCACAGACCGGTGCAGCGTCCGCGATTATTGCAGCAGCCGCGCAGGATCCATCTATCAATCTCCTGCTCCATTCTTCCCTCACTCGTGAACAGGACCCCAAGATACTTGAACTCCTCCACTTGAGGCAGGGACTCTCCTCCAACCTGAAGGGGACAAGCCACCTTTTTCCGGTCGAGAACCATGGCCTTGGACTTGGAGGAGCTGATTCTCATCCCGGCCGCTTCACACTCGGCTGCGAACCGCCCCAGTGCACGCTGTAGGTCTTGGCAGGAGGGAGCCAGCAGAACTACGTAATCCGCAAAAAGCAGGGACGAGATCCGCTGGTCCCCAAACCAGACCCCCTCCGGTCCTTGGCTGCGCCTAGAAATCCTATTCATAAAAGTTATGAACAGGACCGGTACTATTGCTGTCACTGTTAAACGTAATGGAGTCAGTTGTGTACTTAATCTACTAGTAGTTAAGGGAAATGGTCTGGCCTTGTTGGGAAGAGACTGGATATAAAGCAAAACTACATTTAGTAACAGGGTCTATTACAAAGTTTTTAAGCCACGCACAGTACCTTATGCTGTCAGAGAAGTTGTTGAAGCTCAACTAAAGAAATCAATTATGGTGAATGGGCTGCACCTACCGTAAATATACCAAAAATGGATTTGTGGGGAATACAAAGTGTCTATCAACCCCTGCCTTGAGGAAGATCAATACCCAATTCCCAGCTTAGACATGCCATGTTGCATAGTGAACTCAGCCAGAGGATAATAAATAAGGAAACTGTTTGGAATTCTATTTTTTGTTGTTTCTTTCCTAAGGTATAATTTCCCAACTTATTCACTTAGACACAACAGTGTACAACTTCTAAGTTTTTCAAGTTTATTTTGTAGAATTGGGAGATTTTGTTTGAATCCAAACAAAATTGCAAAGTTGTAAAACGTTTCTGACCAGCATATTGAAAAATCATCAAGTTGCTTGCAGAGACAAGATCAGATTTCCCTCTTTAGATTCTATCCTACATAAAAGAATCCAAAACATGTCTTATCAGGTTAAGTATATCTATTTTGTTGCCTACAAACAAGTTTGAGCATAGTTAGCTCTCTAGTTTCATAGCCAAGTTTGTAAGAAGAGAAAGTCATGTGCTCTTATGACCCGAAAAATCATTTCAAATGCATCTCAAAGTAAGCTAATACTTGGGTCAAAAGTTATGCAGTGTTGCTTTAAGAAAACTAAATTAAAACACTTTTTTCTTCAAACGGTGGTGAACGACAAACAGGTATTAGATTTCACTCACGGAAAGATGTGTTCAAAGGTGGATCCAAAACTGTAAATATTGAAGTAGCACCCCATGGGTAGGCTTTTCAGAAGAAGCAGCAAAGTGTCCTAGAGAAAAGAGAATGTCAAGAAGAGTAAATTTTTTTACTATTTTAACTAGGGGTGCCAATCATTTTTGTGGCAGACAGTGGTAGGTTAAACTTGAAAAGAATGTTATTCAAAAGAAAAAAAAAAACTGAACAGAATATATATATAAAAAAAACAGGAGGTTGATGTGCAGAATTGCTCTTCTGTAGTTATGTAGCGATCCACCAAAAGTCTGATTTTGTCTTAACCGTGCTCTGATTTACTTTTCGAAAGAAGGCAGTATTGCATCATATAAATATATTTTTTAACCTTATGACAGAAATCATTTTGAAAGAGTTATAATCGTCACATAAATATTTTAATAAATACCCTTGCGCTGCTAATGCGAGTTTCCTGAGGCATTTTTTGATTCATGGGACAACTCATGCTTCCAGATCGATCAACCAAGAACACAAACTCTCCACATGAGGTGTGTGAGGACATCACAGATTGGGGGAACTCGGGGTACAAGCTCACCATCACCACTGGATCCCCCATCAGAGAACCTGAACATGTTGGGAAAGAAAAGTCAGAAAGGGTTCTCTCTTTGTTTCCAACATTTAAAGAATAAGTCACACATTAAAGGGCCTACATGATGAAAAATTGACCATTTTGAACTTTTAACAATGTAATGTTATTCCTTATATAATATCGTGGATAAAGTGGTATTTCTCTTGATTTGTGCATCTCTGAGTAATCCTCACGAGTTCTGCTGTCTGAATAGCATCTCCCTCAATACTGTAAAAATGAGTGGATTAGGGGAAACCACATAAGGATGTCCCCTTCTGCTTTAACCACGCTGTGCCTCCATTGTAAGCAAGCTACCACTGAAGTCAGCAGTCAGACTTCGCTTTGAAGAAAATTGTTTTTCTTCAGGGTTGGAAGAAAACAAATGCATATTATAGCATATCAATAGTCCATAGTGCAAAAGGCATTATTTCATCATTAATCATATATTAACTAATCTGTTCTCACCAGGTTTGGCAGAAGCCTGTCCTGCCTCCACCACAGCAGTGGGCTGGTGGGCATCTTTGTAATAAATCAGCAGTTCAATGTCTCTGTCAAACTTGTGTCCTGCAGCCAACTTGACCTGCAGTTCAAAAACACAAATAATAAAAATAAACATTTCATCTTGTTTGGAACAAGCACATCCAGCAGTAACATTAGATCTCTACACACCGTGGCCTGAGTTTGATCAGTGTTAAGGTACTGAAGAGGCTCCAGGGAACAACTGGACTCTACTTTAGAGATTGCATGAGGAGAGGACACTTGGACAGAAAAGGACAGACTGTAGGGAACCAGAGAGGCTGGAACTGAGGTCACCTGGACACTGGGACTTTCACTACCTGGAAACACCATGAGAAAAAATTGGGAGTCATCTGGTTTTTAGTTAAAATCATCAGTCTATATTGGCATAGCTACCCTGTGGCTGGTATCGAGGGTTGAGTACAGCAGGCAGACAGAACCTCAGCCCATCATCAGCCTGCACAGCCAACTCAGTGACATATTCCAGCCTGATGGAGGCGCTCTCTCCTGGAGGCAGACTGCCCACCTTCAGAGAGAAGATATCTGACTCTGCTCACTCTCCTCCAACAGGAAGGCCAGGAAGGCCTGCTGCCCGGAGCTCAGAGCATCATCATACTCCTCCTTAGCCTGCAGGCCACATAAAACATGTCAAACATGTTTATGTTTTTGTCTTATCTCCCTCAAAGATGCATCTTTACGTCCAACTCACCTTCTGTTTCTCCTTAACCTCGGCTACAATGTGTGTCTGTCCAATCTGAGCACTGAAATGACACACAGCAGCGTCTCCAGGCAGAGGGAAAACAAACACAGCCTCTATTGGTTTATCCTCCTTGTTCTCATAGTTCAGAGTAGAAACCACTGTAGCCACATGGTCTTTCACTTCCAGCTGCACTTCAATGCTCTTCAAAGGAACTACAGCAGCAAAAAAAAAGGTCATGTTCAAACCACACAGAAGGTTTCATATCCTATGAAACTTTCAAAATACCCCTCTGTGCTAAAATACATTAAAGACACACAAAACATGCACTTGTTTTAAAAATTATCCATAAATCAATACTGAGAAGAAACTAAACAATCAAGCTTAAATAGATGCATACCTGGTTCCTTCCTCTCAGTGAGCAGACCACAGTGGTTCATCATCATTACTGGGAGAAAGAAGGAAGAGGCGTGGAAAGATGGTAATAATGAAAAAAAGACATTTCTGGGAAATAACGGCGCTTTATGTAAATGCTTATAAAATGTACGCATGAATGCATACTGTGCAAAAATCTAAACTATACAAACTGGGATCAAAATGAAATAAAAATCTTTCTTTTGTTTGTTTTATAATGGATTAATCTAAGCAGTAAAACAAGCGTCAGAACAGAATAAATAAATGTAGACACAGATGAGCAGAAAACTTACCAGTGAGAACAGAGGCTGTATGAAAACAAACTGGTTTAAAGTTCACTGCGGGTCTTTGTTTCTGTGTCAGACTGTTGAGAACAGAATTTGTGAACGCCGGTCTACTGTATAGTGCGCTCTATTTCCTTAGAACTGGAACTGAATAGGTGGAGCTTATAGATCAGGGGACGTTTTAAAAAAGTGAAAACACTTTTCCATGTTTCATATCATTTTCTGTTAAACTATAAGTCAAGTGATTCCAACAACGGGTTTCTGCTGTCTTTAGAAATCCGAAACTGCCTTGGGGAAAACTATCAATGTCACCACTAGTCATTCCCTGCACACTTGTTTATCTTGGGACAGCTGCAGTGGCATGGAGCTGCCACAAAGTGTCACTAAGCCGGCGGATCACTTGACGCACTATTTGAAACGGTTTGATTTCGGGGTTATTTAATTCTGGTGCTTACTTTCAATCAATGATGTTTCAAATTCACATCATTTAATAAACATTTTTTAATAATTCAAAAAAGGTATAACTTTGTGTGAGTGTTTTTTAATCATGATAAGAAAAACTAATGTGATATGAAAAAAAAAAAAAATCACATGAAAATAGGCTGGCACACTTATGAAGTCAGTTGCCATTGTTTGCCACGATAATGCCAGAGAATGCCAGGATGCTACCAAGATGCCCGACCTGCTGTCAAGGCCTTCAACATCCCACAGCAGCTACTGCTGTTTTTGTGGAATCAATGATTTTGTCAGGATAGTTTGAGCTACTGACTGTTAGTAAATAAGTACTTTCAACTTATTTCATTGTTGTTTTTGAATTAAATATGAAGTGACTGTATATTTCAGATGTAAGCTATATGTCCTGATAGTGTAGTATGTATATGATGTGTTGAAAGGATGCCAAAGACTTACTGCTCAAACAGTTGTTTGATTACAGTGTGAGAGCTTACCGTGATTTGTTACAACAAACCCCCAAAAAAAAAAAAAAAAAAAAACACTTAAAATACACTGTTCCGTGTCCACAGGATGCCAAATGTGTGTGCAAGAGTGTTTGCAGTTACATTGGCTGTGATAACTTTATTATTGAAAAACCTGCCACAAAGAGTTGTTATTGTTCCTCAAATCTTGCAAAAACCTTGAGATTTTGCACATCAATAATGACAGAGCAGAACATGTTGTAGTCATTTTTTTGTTATGCCCCAAGGTTTAGGGGTTCAAGGGAGGTAACATAAAAAGGTGTCCAGAGAAAATAAGTGGAATGTAAAATCATTTATTACAAAAGATGGTTTCACAGAACCAAAACACAATACAACTTAACCCAACTAAAACAAAAGGGGAACATGTTTAAGAATGGTTAAGGGAAAATTAAGTCACAAAATGTCACAAACAAGTCAGTCCAAGTTTAACTCAAAAGAACGCAAAAAGAAAAGACAAAGGGAGCACCAAACCTCCCGAACACAAGCTTCTAGCTGTTACAGTCAACCTAAAACAGATTCAACAATATACTGAAAAAGCGAGAGCAAAGAGGTCAAACTGCCCAAAACAGTAGTAAACACCAAAGATAAGGCAACAGCTTAACAAAACCTCTTCCTACTAGCTGTCCCCCAAACTGAAAGCTTTCCAGGAGCCTTTTATGTGGTGCAGGTGGCCCTCATCAATATCTGATTGGTTTGATAATCGGCTGGCCCAATGATGTCACTGCTCCTCTGCAGCTTTCAGGCAGCCAACAAGGAAGATTTCAATCAGAGCTGAACCTGCATAAGAAAACAAGTGTGAACTGTCCTAAAAGGCCATCGGCCGTAACACTTTTAAAAAACAAAAGTTAAAAATTCAGCTTGAGAGTTCCCATCCTAATCTCCCTCCCAATTCTGCGTGGCCTGAAGGGTCTCTGTCTGTTCTCTGTTGTCAATATAAAGTACCCTTGGAAAACTCTGCTGTACCCTCAAAAGCAAATTTTTGGCACCAATCTGCTGCAGCGTGGCTGTCATTGAAAATAGCCTTTAATTTGTTTAAAAAAGAAAAAAAAGTTTGGTGAGGGTATTTAGTATGTTGATAATAATAATTTAACTTTATTGATCTCGCATTGGAGAAATTAACTCTCTGCATTTAACCCATCCCTTTGGGAGCTGTGGGCTGCCATCATGGGGAACCTGGGGGGCAGTTTGGGGTTCAGGGTCTTGCTCAGAGACCCAGAGTGGCAGTCTGTAGGAGTGGGGCTCGAACTCAGAACCTCAGGATTCCAAGCTCTGTGCCCTAACCACTAGGCAGCCACTCCCCATTTTGCAGTTAAGGTATGATGCTGTTACCTGTTCATATTGTAACACTACTGAAATTAACCTACGTTTTAATCATATGTGTTTTAAATAATAAAACCTCTTAATAATGCTTTAAATAATACAACTCCCACATTTTAAAAAACCTGTCATTTAACATTTAACAACTATGTCAAAACTGTATTGGAACTATATATGCACACACAATATGTTCATATAGATATATATGCACACACAAATACTTCTGAGTTACTAAAGAAACAGTAATTGGTTTCAATGAAGTGGCTCTTGTTGAAAACATTTAACAGTTTATGTACCTTTAGCTTCTTTTGGTATTTTCTCATCTCTGAGAGCAAGAAAATAATTATTGCAGTATAGCATGAAAATATCTAACCTGTGTAAGTGTAAACGTTTTTTCAGCATTTGGGTAGCATGGTGCAAGCAAAGAGTCCTGCAATGACTAAGAGTCAGCAGTCAGCTGCCTGAAGAGGTGAAACACATATGCCATCACTGACGGGCAAATAGTCAAGAAGTAAGCAAATGACTGAGCAAACAAAAAATACACTATTAACAGATTCTTGTTGCTTCCACTGTGGGAAAAAGGTCACACTCCAAACTTGAAGGCCATCATCTGAAGAAATGTCAGCACAACACAAATTCAGCTCTGTATAAAATATTATTTTTATAACAAATAAAGCAACTAAGTTGTGAGAATTTCTGATATGATCATACTGTACCTGCCCCCTACACACCTATTCAGTTGCAAATGTAGGGGATTAACATGAGCAAGCAACATAAGGTTCAGAGGAGTCCGTGAAATGTTGCAACTGTCCCCATATATATAGGGGGTTGCAACAACAATCCTTGCACTTTGCAACCTGCACCACAGAGCTAGAGCCATGCACATGGGGTGTCTATGTGATATCATATCAAGCACTGGTTTCCTTTTCTGCTGAAGAGAAAAGAGAATCAAACTCTCACTTATAGAGGCTTTGAGGCTGAGGTCAGCCAAACAAGTGAAATATGTGACTCTTCCTCTTTGGTCGTCACACAACTCGCTGGTAATGCAGTTTCGCTCTATATTATCTTTGGAGAGAGGACTGGTAACTAACTAGCAGAATTTGCAGAGAACACTTCTTAAAGGGTTAGTAGTAATGCTCAAAGGCTTTACTCACCTTTATTGTAGGCATCTTAACTTTTATAAGCCTTTAGTGCTTTTCCTGAAAAATAAGTGCCGAATTACCAAATCATAGTACAAGTCGTGGTAGGCTAGGTCGGGGATGCCCGGTGGATGGCAGTCTTGAATCAGCGAAAACAAACTAGCAGATAAATAAAAAAACCTGCATCCTGCACACAAACAATGTAGCCACCACTCATGGGACCACTCATTTTGTATTACAATTTTTGTAGTTAGTGTCTCGCTCTATGATTACACTGCATGCAGGGGCTTTTTATGCCGTCCAGCCTGGCGGTGTAAAAAGACAGCAGTCACATGCCTGTGCGGAGGGTGCCTCTGAATCCAAACCTCCATGGGATCATTTAGATTTTCATTGGTCATTCTGTAATTTTGTTCTTTGCACATTCCACTATGCAACATTGAAAAAAAACTCAAATTGGAAATGTCATTTTAGTGTTCTTCGTGGGCCAAACCTGCTACGCTGCTGAATATAGGAGACCATTCAGCTTTTTCCAAAACTGGGCTCAGCACCAATTATAGGTCTGGGACATGTAAAGAGTTGGAACCAGGCTAAAGGTTACAGACCTCTGATCTAGAAGTTAAATATAAATGCATTACTCTGAGTTATTTGAGGATGTTTATCTTATTAAGTGGATAAATCTAAAGAGCACTCCGCTTTTGTTTAAAAATATATAAATATAAAAAATATAACTGGGGATGTCTGGGGACAGTGATTCGCCTACATGTTATGAATGCTGGCGTACCATAAATAATATAGCATAAATTATGAACAGTTTAGTTTGTGCCTTCAACTCGCTGCCCATAGGAAACACGTTACTTTAAGTTTTAGTTTTTAATTTTATTTTGCTTATACTTTAATAATCCCAGATGGAAATTAATTCTCTGCATTTAACCCATCCTCTTGGGGAGCCAAGGGCTGCCATTGTGCGGCACCCAGGGAGCTGCATGGGGTTAAGGGTCTTGCTCAGGGAGCCAGAGTGGCAGTCTGTGGGAGTGGGAGTTTGAACTCACATCCACAGGCTTCAAAGCCATATGCCCTAACCACTGTTATATCCCACTGCTTGGATATAACAAAACCAAATATCTTCGTAACAGCTCCAAATGACACAGAACTAATATGAGTGAGTAGAACATGATGTAATAATGTAAGATAAAGGTGTTCCTCGGTTTAGGTTGAACACAGCTATGATTAAAAATCAGCAAACAAGTTAATATAAATCTGATATAAAGCTGCACAGATTCAATATTTTGTGCTTGGCTGTGGATTATCTTATGTGTTTTTGAGCCTTTGATTATTTGACCTACCTGAACACTGAAGAAGATAGAAACATTAGATACATAACTGGTGATTGGTTTTAAGCATTTGAAAATATTTTAACCACAAAGAAAAGAAATAACTTAAAGATCTTTTTATGAAACATTTGATGTCTGAGACAACAACTTTATATAATTACGAGTAGTAGTATTATTAGTAGTGAAACTGATTCATTTATATAATGATCATGTTTTTCAATTCGAGTGATGCTTTATTGAGGAAACGGTAGCAGGGTTTTACTTACTCATAAAAAAGATCTGCATATTCAAGTATATAAGTATTGGCTGAAATAAACAAGTTTGAAATACAAGTGATTTTCTTTAAATGGCTGATTGTATGGACATTGAAGTATTAATTTACACAAACCTGCTTCTATAAGAAGTTAAATAAAATAGAATATTTTGAGACAAAAAAATAAAAGCACAAAACAGGCTACTGGTTTGAAATGAAAGCATGCAGTCAAACAGTAACTGTGCAGCAAATCTATGTGATTATTTCATATCTGCAATATAGCGTCTCGGATTTGGAGTCAACTTGTCATGAAACGGTGTTTGTTTGGAGGACCCAAATGCAGAGACCAGTTGGCAGAGGTGAAATAAATTCGGTTTATTGAGGTTCACAGGTCCAGGGGCAGGAATCAAAGTCCAACAGAAAACAACAAACGCACCTGAACCAAGGAGACATCTGGGGTAAACCAAAACTAGGAGCCAGGGAGAGACGAGGTATACAGACAGAAGTTAGACAAGGATCCAGCAAACAGGAACTGAAGAGGGAGGGCTTTTAAAGGGGAAAGAGACAAAAAGAGAGCTAACGAGGGGATTGAAAACAGGTGAAGGCAGAACAGAAAACAGAGCAAGGGAGGACACAAGAGGGCAGCAGAGGACAACAAATGGAAAACCAAGAAAAACAGGAACAAACAGACCAAGACTCTGACACAACTATTATTACTGATGGTAAATTAGATCCATTTGTTCAGTGATCATATTTTCAATGACAGTGATTGTTTATTGATTAAGTAAAAGCAGGGTTGTACTTACCAGAACGTCTTGAATGGCTTTTTGGGATCCTGCAAACTAAACCAGAAGAGATAAAAGTATTATGAAAATGAATGTTAAACATGTGAAACATTTTATCTTTAACAAAAAAAGTTAAAGTGGGACATCTGTTTTACATTGGCCCCTTGATTTCACGTTATCACATTGTGTTCTACTCGCCCGTATAAGTTTTGTGTCATTTGGAGCTGTTCTGAAAGATATTCCTCCGTTAGGTTATATCCAAGTCCCTGGAGTCCTAGAAAGCTGGAGTCCTAGAAAGCTTTCTAGTAGTATGTATGAAACTTTCTAGTAGTGTGTATGAGAGCTTTCTAGTAGTGTATATGAAAAGCAAAGCTTTTCACCAGTTTATATGAACAGTTCTCACTACTTTGTATGAGAGCTTTTGAGTAGGTTATATAAGAGGTAAATGTTTTCACTATTTTATGTGACAGCTTTTCACTTGTGTTTATGCACGTTTTTCAGTATATTATATGGAAGAGTTTGATTTAATATGTGTATATGCAAGTTAATTCAGATTTATGTCCCTGCAGGGCATCTCATATGGTTCCTTCCTCTCTTTTTTTTTTTTTTCCTGATCGGGAGTTTTTTTTTGTTTTTGTTTTTATTCAACAATTGCACAGTTTACATGAATACACGAACATTCGTCTCCATTGAGAAAGTATTACACTGTGCAGTATCCTACATTGCTGGTGTTTTAACATAAAACAAAAAACAAAAATGAAAATCATCACATTTTGCCAGGGAAAGTTCAAATTTACAAAACGATATTAAATTGTTTACACACATTTACAGTTTTTGTTGCCTTTTGATTAAGAGAATACTTAATCGTGTTGACATATTGCTTGACCTCATTGTTAAAAGCAATAAAAAATATTTTGGAATTTGTAAACTTACATTTATGAATGTAGAATTTTGCCAAGAGAATAATCAGATTAATAATGAAAGTTCAATTTGGTCTAGTCTTAGTACCGTTGAGGTCATAAAGTCCAAAAAGGACATCCTTCCAGAATAACTTAAACTTCTTTCTCAATTTTTTCTGCAATAAACTTACAAATGTCATACCAGAGATTTTGGACAAAAGAGCAATGCCAAATATGGTTCCTTCCTCTCAGTGAGCAGACCACAGCAGTTCATCATCATTACTGAAGGAAAGGAGGAAGAGGCGTGGAAAGATTGTACTAATGAAGGAATTACATTTCTGGGAAATGACGGCGCTTTATGTAAAATCGAAACTATACAAACTGGTGTGAAAATGAAATAAAAGTCAGATTGTTTTTTTTTTTTCCTTTCTAAATGGATTAATCTAAGCAGTAAAACGAGCGTCAGAATAAATAAATGTACACCCAGATGAGCAGAAAACTTACCAGTGAGAACAGAAGCTGTTTGAAAACATATGTTTTAAGTTCACTGCAAGTGTTTTTGTTTATGTGTCAGACTGTAAAGAACGGCGATATACGGTGCGCTCCATTTCCACACAACCAGAACCGAATGGGTGGAGCTTATAGATCAGGAGAGGTTTTATAAAAATAAAAACACTTTAATCATCTGATTTTTTGTTTTACAGAAGATGACATGAAAGTTAGAAAAATGTTTTAACTTAATACCAGCCCCGATCTAAACTACACTACTCCACCCATTCGGTTGAAAAGAAAAAAAGCGCACTGTAGACCCGCGTTCACATCTACTGTTCTCAACAGACTGACGCAGAAACAAGGAGCCCCAGTGAATTTATAACCTATTCATTTATAATCAGCGACTGTTCTAACTGGTGAGTTTTCTGATTATCTTGTTCTATATTTATTTATTGCTGTTCTGATGCTCTTCTTTATGGAAGCGTATTGCATTCACCAAAGAAAAAAAAATCTGACAGCTTGTCTCATAATTATGAGATCAGTATCTTTTCTCATAATGATTATTATGATGATTATTATGGTCATTATGATTATTATGATATATTATTCGATATATTATTCCCATAATTACGAGATATTATGTTATATTATATTATATTACGAGATATTATCTCACAACTATATCTTTTCTCATAATTACGAGATATTATCTCATAATTACAAGATCTTTATTCATAATTACGAGATATTATCTCATAATTACGAGATCTTTTCTCATAATTACGAGATCTTTTCTCATAATTACGAGATATTATCTCCTAATTACGAGATATTATCTCATAATTAGGAGATATTATCTCCTAATTACGAGATATTATCTCATTATTACGAGATAATATCTCGCAATTATGAGAAGAGATCTTGTAATTATGCGATCATATCTATATCTGGTTATGCTTACTTGAGCCTGTAATGTAGAATCTCTCACAAAACTGGTCTTCATGATTCCTCATTAAGAATATCTGCATCAGTTACCAGGTCTAACATGATATGCGTTGGAGTTCCGCTACAACTTCATCAATAAATCCATCTATAACCCTGGGATTACTAATTGTGGAGTAAGCATGCAGCGATATGACCATACGTGAAAATCCATCAACAGCTCTATTAATACAGATTCTGTTTGGTTTTAGTTCTCATATGAATCGACATGCACTGAAAAAAAAGATACTTTGGATGAACTTAAAAAAATTACTGTAATTTGTTACACCTAAATTTATTACTTTATCTCAAATTAACTTTCTGATGTGGTTGAAACTATACATTTTGATTTACTAGAAATAGATTTTTTACCTTAAACCAAAGAAAGAAATTGCATTCATACCAAGTAAAACTTTAATTTATGACAAAGACTATAAACAAGTTTTATACTTCGTTAAAACTTAATTTTTCAATTTAGAAAAAACTAATTTTTTACATTACAAATAAGTATAGATTCACTTTGGAATAAACTAATTGAAATGCTGTAATTTTGTTACATGAATTTTTTTTAAGTTTTTTCAACTTAAATTTCTGAATCAACACAAAGTCAATTTTTTGTTGTACCTTACTCAAAACATTATATAGTCCCAAGCTAAAGTGTTAATTTAGGTCAATGAGATTTTTTTTTGCCTTTTATAAGTGAAAATGTCACGACATTACAAGCCAAATTCCCAACAATATAAAACTAAAATTCACTGAAATGATTCACTGCAGATACAAATTAAAAACAGAAAAGTCTCTTTTAAATGCCATTTATTTTTGATGAGTCTGAAAATACCATCTTTCAAAAGGCCAGTGCATATTTTACACAAAGATTAGGGAAAAGAAATTACATGTAAAATTAAACTAAATGTGGGTTTTTCCTATTTTCAGACCTAATGAAACTGCAAAAACATAAACCTACACATCAACATGAAAAAATACTTTCTTCACCTCTTTAAAACTTCAGAGATCCAAAGTGAGAGTATTAAAACAGGATAAACATTGCTGTCATTGCTAACATTTGAAATACCCATTAAGAGTATGAAAATGAACTTTGAACCATTACAAAATTAGGAGACCCCAAAAAATTAAGAAAAAAAGGGGCTGTGCGTTAAAAAATCAATAAACGCAGTTAAAAGGGATAGTTCGGTATTTTTGACATGAATCTGTATGGCATCCCCATCACCAGCTGCATGCAATCACACTGACTTACCCCTGGCAGCGTCCTGTGAGCAGAGTTATCGGGCCCAGTTTCGGTCAAGCCAAAAGAAGTCCGACGAGTTTTAGGAACAGCGAAATAAAACTTCTCTTCCCAAAACATTATGTGTTCAAAAGAGTGATATTTTCGCATCCCAAAAACATTGTAGTGGGAAAAGTCACACGCCGTTATCAATTGGTCCTATTTTCTCTGTTCAGATCAGTGCGCGCCGCCATTCAGACAGCGCAGCCCAACAACAGCCATGTCTCCCTCCGCCCGCTTTCTTTTGGCTTGACCAAAACTGGACCATAACTCTGCTCACAGGACGCTGCCAGGGGTAAGTCAGTGGCGATTGCATGCCGCTGGTGATGGGGATGCCATACAGATTCATGTCAAAAATACTCGAACTATCCCTTTAAAGAAAGAAAAAAAAAACAGCTAGTGCTGATGTGACTTACTGAATTTAGTATTCACATTTCAAAGGTGATATATTTCTACAACAGAAATAAATCCAATAATACAAAAAATAAAAATCACAAATTAAATATTTTGAATTAAATCTAATTTTTCCCTTAGATTAACCTGCAATGCCTTTGAATACAAGCAATAAAACTGCACATGCATCCAACCGTCTTTCTTTGACCAACCCCATATTTAGAGCTTGACACTCAAACTGCACACT
Source organism: Cyprinodon brontotheroides (assembly GCA_018398635.1). Taxonomy (NCBI): domain Eukaryota; kingdom Metazoa; phylum Chordata; class Actinopteri; order Cyprinodontiformes; family Cyprinodontidae; genus Cyprinodon; species Cyprinodon brontotheroides. The sequence continues at coordinate 2,926,525 of JAGKQL010000025.1, read as the reverse complement.
CTGCGTGTCATTCTCTTTGGTTCAATCTCCATGAAGACTTTCTGCAGCGCATCAAAAGTGTGTCTGAGCTCACAGCCGGTCGAAGACTTCGATGCGAGGGAGCATTAATGGCTGACTGCAAAGTCGAAAAATGGGGTTTGATGTGACGTCACGCTGTCACGTGACAAGAAAACCTAAAGTGAAACCTAAGTAAACCTAAGTGAAAATATCATTTATTTTGAATTGTTTTATTTAATTTTATCCAGGGGGAGTGTCGTTTGCTTTGAAACCAACTGGAAATATCAAATTCAAAACGGAAACCACGATTTTTCATTCAACCAATTTAAAAATGCACTTTGAAGGAATGACAAAGTCTTTTCACTTTTTTCAGTGTGCTGCATGAAGTTGGGACCTGGTCGTTTTAAACAATTCTGAAGCTGTCATGATCTGATGATGGTTCGGTTTTTCCCTTTCCTCCTTACTCCCCTGTCTAATTGGTCCTGCAGCTGATTAACCCATATCATTTCCTATAAGGTGCCCCCAGGGACATAAATCAGAATTAACTTGCAAATACACATATTAAATTAAACTCTTCCATATAATATACTGAAAAACGTGCATAAACACTAGTGAAAAAGTCTCACATAAACTACTGAAAATATTTACGTCTTCTATAACCTACTCTCAAAAGCTCTCATACAAAGTAGTGAGAACTGTTCATATAAACTGGTGAAAAGCTTTACCTTTCATATACACTACTACAAAGCTTTCATATACACTGCTACAGAAAAACCTTCATACATACTACTTTTAAAGCTTCCATATACACTACTTGCTGATTTCAGTTAAGCGGAAGTTTTAGCACTTTTACACTTTCTCCAGTCATTCAGGTCAAAGTTGAAAAAGAAACCTTTAATAACATACACTACTAGAAAGCTTTCATATACACTACTAGAAAACTTTAATGGGACCTGGTCTAGAAAACTTTCATATTAATACACTATTTGAAAGCTTTCATGCACACTACTAGAAAGCTTTCATATACACTACTAGAAAGCTTTCATGCACACTACTAGAAAGCTTTCATATACACTACTAGAAAGCTTTCATACACACTACTAGAAAGCTTTCATGCACACTACTAGAAAGCTTTCATATACACAACTACTAGAAAGCTTTCATATACACTACTAGAAAGCTTTCATATACACTACTACAAAGCTTTCATATACACTACTAGAAAGCTTTCATATACACTACTAGAAAGCTTTCATGCATACTACTAGAAAGCTTTCATGCACACTACTAGAAAGCTTTCATACACACTACTAGAAAGCTTTCATGCACACTACTAGAAAGCTTTCATGCACACTACTAGAAAGCTTTCATACACGCACTCACTAGAAAGCTTTCATGCACACTACTAGAAATCTTTCATACACACTTTACTAGAAAGCTTTCATATACACTACTAGAAAGCTTTCATGCAACACTACTAGAAAGCTTTCATACACACTACTAGAAAGCTTTCATAAATACTACTAGAAAGCTTTCATATACACTTACTAGAAAGCTTTCATGCACACTACTAGAAAGCTTTCATGCACACTACTAGAAAGCTTTCATATACACTACTAGAAAGCTTTCATACACACTACTAGAAAGCTTTCATATTATACTACTAGAAAGCTTTCATGCACACTACTAGAAAGCTTTCATGCATACACTACTAGAAAGCTTTCATACATACTACTAGAAAGCTTTCATATACACTACTAGAAAGCTTTCATATACACTACTAGAAAGCTTTCATGCACACTACTAGAAAGCTTTCATACACACTACTAGAAAGCTTTCATGCACACTACTAGAAAGCTTTCATATACACTACTAGAAAGCTTTCATATACACTACTAGAAAGCTTTCATACACACTACTAGAAAGCTTTCATACACACTACTAGAAAGCTTTCATATACACTACTAGAAAGCTTTCATGCACACTACTAGAAAGCTTTCATACACACTACTAGAAAGCTTAATATACACACTACTAGAAAGCTTTCATATACACTACTAGAAAGCTTTCATGCACACTACTAGAAAGCTTTCATGCACACTACTAGAAAGCTTTCATGCACATAGAAATCTTTCATACACTACTAGAAAGCTTTCATATACACTACTAGAAAGCTTTCATTTCACACTACTAGAAAGCTTTCATATACACTACTAGAAAGCTTTCATATACACTACTAGAAAGCTTTCATGCACACTACTAGAAAGCATGCACACTAGGAGAAAGCATACACACTACTAGAAAGCTTTCATATACACTACTAGAAAGCTTTCATGCACACTACTAGAAAGCTTTCATATACACTACTAGAAAGCTTTCATATACACTACTAGAAAGCTTTCATACATACTACTAGAAAGCTTTCATACACACTACTAGAAAGCTTTCATATACACTACTAGAAAGCTTTCATATACACTACTAGAAAGCTTTCATATACACTACTAGAAAGCTTTCATATACACTACTAGAAAGCTTTCATATACACTACTAGAAAGCTTTCATATACACTACTAGAAAGCTTTCATATACACTACTAGAAAGCTTTCATATACACTACTAGAAAAGCTTTCATATACACTACTAGAAAGCTTTTATATACACTACTAGAAAGCTTTCATACATACTACTCAGAAGCTTCATACATACTAGAAAGCTTCATATACACTACTAGAAAGCTTTCATATACACTATTAGAAGGCTTTCATATACACTACTAGAAAAGCTTTCATATACACTACTAGAAAGCTTTCATATACACTACTAGAAAGCTTTCATATACACTACTAGAAAGCTTCATATACACTACTAGAAAGCTTTCATACACACTCCTAGAAAGCTTTCATACATACACTACTAGAAAGCTTTCATATATACACTACTAGAAAGCTTTCATAGATTACTACCAGAAAGCTTTCATACACACTACTAGAAAGCTTTCATATACACTACTAGAAAGCTTTCATACACACTACTAGAAAGCTTTCATGCACACTACACTTAGAAAGCTTTCATATAAATCCTACTAGAAAGCTTTCATATATCCAGGTACTAGAAAGCTTTCATACACATACTACTAGAAAGCTTCATCATACACTGACTACTAGAAAGCTTTCATACACATCTACTAGAAAGCTTCTCATATATACACTACTAGAAAGCTTTCATATACACTACTAGAAAGCTTCATATACACTACTAGAAAGCTTCATACATACTACTAGAAAGCTTTCATATACACTACTAGAAAGCTTTCATACACACTACTAGAAAGCTTTCATATACACTACTAGAAAGCTTTCATGCACACTACTAGAAAGCTTTCATACACACTCTTACTAGAAAGCTTTCATACACACTACTAGAAAGCTTTCATATTACACTACTAGAAAGCTTTCATATACACTACTAGAAAGCTTTCATACACACTACTAGAAAGCTTTCATGCACACTACTAGAAAGCTTTCATATACACTACTAGAAAGCTTTCATATATATACTACTAGAAAGCTTTCTATGCACACTACTGAAAGCTTTACATGCACACTACCTGAAAGCTTTCATACTGTGACATACTACTTAGAAAAGCTTTCATACATCACTTACTAGAAAGCTTTCATATACACCTAGAAAGCTTCTCATATACTACCTACTAGAAAAGTTTCATATACACACTAGAAAGCTTTCATACATACTACTAGAAAGCTTTCATACACACTACTAGAAAGCTTTCATATACACTACTAGAAAGCTTTCATATACACTACTAGAAAGCTTTCATACATACCACTAGAAAGCTTTCATATACACTACTAGAAAGCTTTCATATACACTACCAGAAAGCTTTCATGCACACTACTAAGGAAAGCTTTCATATATTATTCTACTAGAGAGCACTCATATAAATTCAACCAGAAAGCTTTCATGCACATATTAAACTATTTAGGAAAGCTAGGTCATACATACTAAGAAGGCTTTCTAATAAATACTAGTGCTTTCATATACACTACTAGAAAGCTTTAATAAAACCACTAATTGGCTCATACACTACTACTAGAAGAGCTTTCAAGTATAACACTACTAGAAAGCTTTCATATACACTACTAGAAAGCTTTCATACATATACACTACTAGAAAACTTTCATACACACTACTAGAAGCTTTTATATATTGACTACTAGAAAGCTTTCATACATACTGCTACAGTAGAAACTTTGTATACACTAGTAAGCTTTTTACATACACTACTAGAAAGCTTTGAATATACACTATTTGAAGGCTTTCATACATACTACTAGAAAAGCTTTCATATACCTTACTACTGAGAAGCTTTCACATACACTACTAGAAAGCTTTCATATACACTACTAGAAAGCTCTCATACACACTACTAGAAAGCTCTCATATATACACTACTAGAAAGCTTTCATATACACTATTAGAAAGCTTTCATACATACTACTAGAAAGCTTTCATATACCTTACTAGAAAGCTTTCATATACACTACTAGAAAGCTTTCATATACACTACTAGAAAGCTCTCATATACACACACTACTAGAAACAGCTCTCATATACACCACTAGAAAGCTATTTGCTGATTTCAGTTAAAACGGAAGTTTTAGCACTTTTAGCCCTTTCTCAGTCATTCAGGTCAAAGTTGAAAAACAAACCACTGGACTTTCTTTTCCAAATTTGAAAAGTTTTGCTTCCTATCCCTTTCTCATTTCAAAATAAGCTTTCTGGAATGGAAGTAAACTGTGTTTAATCTTGAAAAACAAAGTCCACTGGTTTGTTTTTAACTTTTTTGGAATATTTGTATATAGTTAGATAAAAATGTAAACAGAAAATACATTCCATAAAGGTAGTGAAACCAACAGTCACATTTAACCATTTTAGATTTCTAAATATCATATAATAAAGGTTTATAATGTTACATAGAATGACAACCTCAAATTTTACAGGATTTGTTTATTTTGTTCCCAAGTTATGGGGGGGTACAGAATATGTCAGGTGGCTAAAATATATGGTTCCCCTCTTATAACATCGCAAATAATGATCAAAGGTGACCAAATCTGCATATTTTAGCTGACCAAATCAGTCAGAGAAAATATATGGTTCCCTCCTTTAATTTAGGCAAACAATGCTTAAATGTCACCAAATCCACAGGGTTTGTTGTTGATGAAGAGAGGAATAAACACAGTTTAGGATTTGCAGCAAAATTAATTTGTATCCATGTTATGGAACTGCTATCAGGCAGTTTCCATCCTCTTATATCAGTAATAAAAAATGATAAATGTCTAAATTTAGTATTTGGTGACTGACGTTTATTTCTGTCAGGCTGAAGGGGAAAAAACTTGGAAAGAGACTTTATTATTCTCTTAGGTTTGAAATAAAGAAACTCTCAAACAAGCCCTAAGAAAACCTTTATTTATTTTATTTACAATTTATATAAACAACAGCTGCTGGTCGCTTCATCTTTCCAACCTCGCGAATTATGCGACGCTTTACCAGAAATGGCGTCAGGAGCCTGAAAATGATCAAGACAAACTTCTGTAGCAGCTTACCACCGCGTACCTCCCGACCTGAGTGGAACAGATTTTCAGGGGAACAAATTTTTAACACTGGAAAAGGATCTCTATTTAGAGCAAAAATACAACAACAAATAAAATAAATAAAAGTTGACCAATGCCCATCACTTCCTGTGAGTTGTTTAAAGCGTGCTTCAGGCATGAATCAGTAATTTATTTTACAATTTCGGCTGGAGATTGCACAAAATGTACGGAGCTAACCAGAATTACCTCTGTTTAAAACAAGTTCCGGTTTAATGACGTTCCTTCCTGTTTCACTGAAATGCCTTCCATTTCAACTGGAATCCCCTTATAGCTTTTCTGTAGTATGTATGTATATATATATATGTATATGAGAGCTTTCTAGTAGTGTGTATGAAAGCTTTCTAATGGTGTATATCAGGGGTGCTCAATACGTCCATCATGATCTACCAGTCGATCGCCAAGGTACTATTGGTAGATCACATGACAAGGGGAGGTGACATTGTCATGAACTGACGCTATGCAAATAAAGTTGAGTTGTTTTGATTAAGCTTGTTAGCTTTGCTAATTGTAAGTTACATCCTAATTTTTCGCACGGTTATGAAAATGAGTGGGGGAGCTGGACCAAGTAGGAAGAAAAAAATGTATCACTTTCATACGGAATGGGAGGAGGACTTTTTTTTCACGATGACATTTTCAAAGTGCCTTTGTCTCGTCTGCCAGTCTACCCTCGCAATACCAAAGAAGGGAAATGTGGAGCGGCATTTTCGGACTCTTCATGGAAAATACGACACTGAATTCTCACCGAAAAGCGAGCTGAGAAAGACAAAGGTGAAGGAGCTAAAATCCCAGTTGTTGGGACAGCAGTCATTTTTCACACAAG
>JAGKQL010000025.1:2894681-2907174 GCA_018398635.1 Cyprinodon brontotheroides | reverse complement strand
CGCTTTATTAATAATTTTATTCCATCCCAATGTTCAGGTTCTCTGATGGGGGATCCAGTGGTGATGGTGTGCTTGTACCCTGAGTTCCCCCAATCTTTGATGTCATCACTTCCCTCCTGTGGAGAGTTTGTGTTCTTGATGGATCGTTCAGGAAGTATGGGCTTTGCCCTAAGTAACAGCATAAGGCAACAAACCCGCATCAGCAGTGCAAGGGTATTTAACCACATGTTAAAGAGATGGTTGATTATTTTAAAGATTTGAGTTGATGAAATATAAATTTTGCACTGAAATTTCACAGGGAGCTGTACAAAGTAAATTAATGTATGATCCATTTATCTTACATTTCTCTGCAAACTTTGCCTGCCGGCTTTCAGTAAAAAAATCTGCACTTCAGTAACATCCAAAGCAAATCTGAAACGGCATATGTACTGAAATTCCTGAAAATAAAAAACATTTTATAACGTTAAAGACTACTTTCCCTGTTTTTCTTTTAATAATTCCTCATAAAAGAAGATTTAAGCAGCACATTTTTCCTGATGTTTTGAGGCTTACTTGCTGTAGGGGTGAAAGCTGCAGAGCAGCCGCTACTAGTGTGAAGTGAATGGACTGGCAACAGCGTTAAAAGCTGTGGGAAATGCTGCATTACACAGTACTAATGTAAACCCCTGGTTGGACCAGGGATTTAAAAAACTGGTTGAGATGAAATCTGGCGCACAGTTTCAGTGTTACAACTGATAAAATAATTTGCCATTATGGCCGGGTTCTACCCACATTTCCATGAACTTAGTGAACAATACATGAAAAAAAAGAACTACTCGATTTCAGTTTAATTTTTTGAAACTGTGAATTATCAGGTTAACTAGTACGTTACTGGGGTATGAGCTGAACTAAGTTCATTTTAAAATGTGTGAACTGGAACTGAACTTTGAACTAGTTCAAGTAGAAAAATAACTTTCCCAACACTGGGTCACATTTCATGAGTGGAAAGTTAAAGCTGAGGCAAGTATCTTTGTCAACATCAACAGTATCTATTGTACATGTAACAGTCAGAGCTGTAAAATAAAACATATTGAATTAGGATTATTCATATCACACATGACCACTGATTGAGGGACCTGAGCCAGTTCAAGCATGAGTCTACTGCAGTGGTGATTGTCAAGAACGGAGTCCTTCAGGTTTTATTTCCCCAAAGTAACAATAATCCAAACTAAGATTTCAGGGCTGTTAAAAGAAGTCATATGAGGAGACTAACTAAGGGCAAAAAATATCAAGCTCAAACATATCAAAACTCAAACTAACTGAACAAACAAAACTGACCTGACACACAGCAGACAAAGGGGACTTAAATACTGGCTGATGCAGACCAGGGCTGACACACTGAGGAAGAGGTAGGAAGAACTTCTACACCAAATTAACAAAAATAACTAAACAGTTAGATTAAGGATTAAACTTAAATGACAATCATTAAACAAATTATCAAAATGAGCAAATCACAAAAGCAAGAAGAAGAAATTATGCAACATATTTAAACTGTTGAGTCCATGGTCTACCCCCATAGTGGAACTCCAGATGGTACCACCCAATCAGTCCGTTATTATGTCAGCCACATTCTCCCAGTTGACGGCACTCCCACCACACCAGAAAAGAAAGCACAAAATATATCAAGCATTGGACAAAATTAAATATACAAAAGTAAACCAAATGTGCATGCTGCAATTGGAACTAATGTCTTTAATATTGTCAAAATAAACAAACCAATACATGTATGGTACTGTGTAGTAAAACTTATGAATATGTGGTTGTATGTGGGGTTACTGACAATGTGACCATCACACCACGTAGGTATACACCTTAATAATGTTCTTGATACATACCTACTTTTCTCTGTCTCCTTTGGAGTTGTTCAAATCTTGACAGACAATTTAACCAGATCATACAGTCAGATTGTTTCATAGACTGCCATCAACCAAACCTGCCTTCTTCACATAGTCTCTAATGGCTGTTATGGAGACTAAGATGTTTTTGTTGGAGGTCTTCAGAGTTGTTAATAGTGCTTTTAGGTTAGTGGGTCAGCTTTGAAGACTTTTTTTTAGCTCGCTTTTCTACTTTGGTCTTGGAGACAAGTCTTTTTTTGTTACACTTGTTTTGTAACACAAAAACACAACCCACACAAACTGGATTCCTAACAGTACCCCCCCTCAATGACCGCCACCCGGCGTTCCAGAAGAGCCGGAGGGCTGAGAAAGGCGGTAGTCTCTAATGAGGGAGGGGTCCAAAATAAAGGATCCAGGGACCCAGGAATGATGCTCTGGACCGTAACCCTCCCAGTCCACTAGATATTGCCACCCACGCCCACGGGGACGATCATCCACGATTCTGCGGACCGTGTAGGCGGGGTGGCCATCAATGTCTAAGGAGGGAGGGGGCTCAGCGGGTGGGCACACTGGACGAAACGGGCTTGACCTGGGACACATGGAAGGTGGGGTGTATCCTGAGAGAGGAGGGGAGACGGAGACTGACGGCAGATTCCCAAATGGTCCTTTCCACTTCGTATGGACCAATAAACCGTGGGGACATCTTTTTGGACATAGCCTTCAGAGGTATGCCCCGAGTAGAAAGCCAGACCTTCTGGTATGGGAGATAAGTAGGAGTAACCCTCCTCCTACGGTTAGCCCACCTCTGATTTTGCTCAGCAGATCTTCCCAGGGCAGTCATGGCTCGGTTCCAGAAGGTCCAACAATGGCAGATGTGGTTCTGAACTGAAGGCACCGCAATGGTAGCCTCTTCGGCCGGAAAAAGGGGCTGGTACCCAATCGAGGCCTCGAATAGGGCGAGTCCAGTAGCAGAGGAAATGTTGGCATTGTGGGCATACTCAACCCACGGGAGGAACTGGCTCCACTCTATGGGATCTGAAGCAGAGAGACATCTGAGACTGGCCTCCAACTCCTTATTCATGCGTTCAACCTGACCATTGGATTGAGGATGGTAACCAGAAGTGAGTGAGACCTTGGCCCAAAGAGCTGAACAAAAACTCTTCCATACCTGAGAGATTAATTGAGGGCCGCGGTCAGACAGTATATCTTGTGGGATCCCGTGGAGGTGAAAAACGTGCTTGACCAGGAGTTGGGCAGTTTGTAAAGCTGTAGAAAGCTTCCTCAGTGGAACTAGATGGCAGGCCTTGGAGGAACGGTCAATGATTGTTAAGATGGTGGTCATACCTTTCGAGGTGGGGAATCCTGTGATTAAAATCGATGGCTATGTGGGACCAGGGTCACTTGAGAATGGGCAAGGGTTGGAGCAGTCCAGTAGGGGGCTGATGAGAATGCTTGTTACGAGCACAGGTAGGTTAGGCCAAGACAAACTTCTTGACATCCTTCAGTAAGGAGGGCCACCAAAAATGTCAACTAATGAGGGCCACAGTTCGACTAATTTCTGGATGGCCAGAAAACTTAGAGGTGTGATCAGTCCAAACCTGAAAAGGGTGTGTAGCTCCCTCTAGCCAGTGTCTCCATTCTTCCAGGGCCAATTTTATGGCTAATAGCTCATGGTCACCGACTTCATAATTTCTCTCTTCAGGGGAGAGTCTGCGAGAGAAGAAGGCACGGGTGTAATTTGTCATCAGAATCAGAAACTTGGGAGAGAACGGCTCCAACTCCCGAATCAGAGGCGTCAACCTCCACCGCAAACTGTTTGGAGAGGTCCGGCTGTATGAGAACAGGAGCATTGGCAAAGAGTTTTTTCAAATGGACAAAGGCTGCCTCAGCCTCAGGAGACCAAACAAAAGGTACCTTAGTGGAAGTAAGGGCAGTTAGGGGTAGAGCAGTTTGGCTGTAGTTTCGAATGAATCTGGGGTAAAAATTGGCAAAGCCCAGAAAACGTTAAAACTGTTTCTGGGTCTCGGGCGTGGGCCAGTCCAGAACAGCCTTAATCTTTTCCTCAGTGGGTCTTACCTGTCAACCCTAAAGAATAAATATAAGGAAGGAAACTAAAGGTTTGTGTAACTCACATTTCTCAGCCTTGACAAAAATCATGTTTTCAAGAAGACGCTGTACAACTTGGCGGGCGTGGATTCTGTGCTCAGAGAGGTCTTTGGAAAAAATGAGGATATCATCAATGTACACAAAAACAAAGATATTCAGAAAATCTCTCAGGACGTCGTTGACCAGGGCCTGGTAACAAGCAGGGGTGTTAGTTAAACCAAAAGGCATCACCAGATACTCAAAGTGTCCAATGGGAGTTTTGAAGGCGGTTTTCAATTCGTCTCCCTCCCTAACTCGGAGCAGGTGATATGCATTTCTGAGGTCCAGTTTAATGAAGACTGTGGCACCTTGAACTGGTTCAAAAGCAAATGACAACAGAGGCAACGGATATTTGTTTTTGACAGTTATCTGATTCAAACCTCTGTAGTCTATACAGGGTCGAAGTGAGCCACCCTTCTTTCCCACAAAGAAGAAACCTGCTCCTAAAGGAGATGATGAGGGGCAGATTATGCCTGTAGCCAGGGATTCCTCTATATACTTCTCCATAGCTTCCCTTTCTGGCTTGGAGATATTGAAAAGACGAGTGCTGGGCAAAGTAGCTCCAGGAGGCAGGTCAATGGCACAGTCGGATGGTCTGTAGGAAGGCAGAGAACAGGATTTAGATTAGCTAAATACCTGGGAGAGGTCATGGTAGTCGGCTGGAACGGAAGAGAGATCAATGGCATCTGCCTCACTTAACTCTTGGGGGAACGGCAGATCTGAGACAGCGAGAGTGACAATTAACAGACCAGGAATCAACATGTCTGCTTGTCCAATTAATTGTGGGATTATGAGACTGGAGCCAATGAAAACCTAAAATTAAGGCTGAGTTAGCTGTGGGGCAAACGTAGACGAGGTGTATTCCATGTGATTACCAGAAACAGTAAGTTGAATGGGGATAGTCTGATGGGTTATCTGAGGCAAATTTCTGCCATCCAAGGCAAAAACTCGAAGGGGGTTCTGTAGAGGAATAAGTTCAATACCCATCTGTTGAGCAAAAGCAGTGTCAATAAGGTTCTGTTCACAACCAGAGTCTATGAGAGTCGTTAGGGAGAAGGATCTCTTATTTATCAACAGAGAGGCTGGGAGGAGTAGACGAGGTGAAGTAGGAGAAATCTTCTGGTCTGCCAGTAGCCCCGTTTCTACTGGTAGACCCTGGCTTTTCCCAAAAGGGGACACAAAGCAACAAAGTGGCCCGCTCTGGGCTTAAACGAGCGCTGCCAAGCTGCATAGGTTCGGGTGGAGTTGGGTGGGTTGAAAACTCAGTAGAGAGATTATTTGTAGCATGAGGTTTATTGAAAGCACAATGAGTTGGATCCAGTCTTACTCAGAACGCTGGTGAACTGGAACTGGAAGCGAGAAGGGAAGTTCAAAGTTTAATTCAGGCTCAGTGGGACACTTGAGCGACGACTTGCAAAAAACAAAAGCTGAAACGGGACTCATGTTTCCAGAAAAAGGTGTCCTTCCCAGAATCCAGTAGGTGTGGGTTATTCCAGAATTTGGTTGACTTGTTGGAGGGCGGACAGGGTTTACTCGGGTTAAATTGGTTCCTTGAGGAGCGATGGAGTTGACTGCCACTAAAATTTCCTGAAGTACTTGAACGAACCGTTCAAGTACCTATTCCCTGCTCAGTGTGAAGCTCAAACAATCCTTTCAGTGGGAGAAGGTCCAAACATCCAGTTTGCATCCCCTGCTGAGTGTGAAGCTCAAAGGATCCTTCCATAGGGGAGAAGGCCAAAACATCCAGTTAGCAGGATGACTTCCTGCCGCAGAGACAGCTGTAAAGACAAAAACAGCAAGGTTGGGGCTCAGGGAGACAAAGACTTGGTTAGACTCTGCTAAACTCAGCTTGGCTAGAGTACCCAAAACTGGCAAACACTCTTGCGTCGAGGTAGTGGCAGTCAGCAGCTTAAGAGTCCTCAGATAATGAGTCAACCATCCACAGGTGTGTGGAAGGGCCTACGAGAACCGGGCGCCGCCTAGTGGTGGAAGGAGAAAACATAAAAGCACAACCCACACAAACTGGATTCCTAACATATTGAAATTTTGTAATTAAGACTTAAAAAGATTTTAGATTTTGACCTTTTTTATATGAGCTGGTATTTTTAATTTTTTTTTAGATACATAAGATGATCTTATTGGACATCTGTAACAGTATATGTATAGAGCACCTTTAGCATTGACCTTCAGGTTAGTAATTATTTGAAGCAAACCTGACAGCAGTTATAGAATGACATAGCTGAATACAGTTGTTTTAACATAGCCAAAGTCTAAATAAAGAGATTTCATTTTACTCGGGCTAGGTATTTGTGGTTTTAATTTTTTTTTAATTTTTTTCTGTGTGGATTTAATGAATTTTGAACTTTACTTTAAGCTAAATTGTGAAAGCATTATTCTGTGGTACCTCATAGTTAATGATCTTTACTTCATGTGTCTTTCTCTAGGACACTCTGCTGCTTCTTTTGAAGAGCTTACCAATGGGCTGTTACTTCAACATCTACAGTTTTGGTTCCAGCTTTGAACATATCTTTCCGTGAGTGATATCTAACCCCTTACCCTAACATCCCTTCAACAATATTATTAGACAAATTGTGGATTTTCATATTAATTCCCATGATTTTAATTAAAGTATTTCCAACATTTCTGATGGCAGTACGAGCGTGGAGTACAATGAGAAGACCATGAATGAGGCTCTGAATAAGGTTGAAAAGATGGAGGCAAACCTTGGCGGAACAGAGATTATTCGGCCTCTCCAACACATTTATAGCCAGCCCTGCATTCCTGAACAGCCTCGACAGGTAAGCTATACCCACTTATATTGAACCGACAATAAAGACTGCACTACTCATTCAACTTTAGCACTTAAATGTAATATCAACTCTGATGGTTTAGCATAGTTGCTGGTAATTCTTCACCACTCATATTTCTCATAGTTCTGGTTGTTCTTTATCCATGTTAACACTGGTTGTCCTACTAAAACATCAGAGATACACTCCTCTTAGACATATCCTTCTAAAGACTTCCAGCTCCTGATTTAATCTGTCACTGTGTAACATTATGTGATTTCTCCTCCATCAGCTGTTTGTTTTCACTGATGGAGAGGTGGGAAACACCAAAGAAGTTATTGACCTTGTTAAGAAGAATTCAGGCTCCCACAGGTGAAACCATAAACACATTTGTCGCCAGTCTGGATCAGGTTCTCATATTATATTGAGTTTAAAATCAAATCTTGAAATGCAGATGTTTCTCCTTTGGGATCGGAGAAGGAGCCAGCTCTGCTCTCATCAACGGGATGGCCAAAGAGGGAGGAGGTCACGCTCAGTTCATCACCGGGACTGATAGGATGCAACCAAAGGTAAGAAAAAAATCAGAATAACACTTAACCAAATAATTAGAATATGATTATATTAAAATAAATCATATCACAACTATTGTTTAAACCACAGGTGATGCAGTCACTCAGGTTTGCTCTGCATCCCACTGTGGAGGATGTTTCTGTCTCTTGGGATTTACCAAAGGAAGTGTCTGCCACCATACTCTCTCCTCCAATCAGAGCAATCTTTCATGGTCAGAGGTCACTGATTTATGCTCAACTCATAGGAAAGGTATGGTAACCATCATTTAAGTTTCAGTTCTTGAGGAATTTTAAAACATGTTTTTTTCTAATTTTACTTCTGTTTTTCATTCTCAGAGTTCTGAGGCAAAGGGAAGTGTTACAGTGAAGTACAGCCTGGCAGGTCATACCTTCCAGAATCAGCTCCACTTCGATTTGAATCCTGCACAGGACTCTGGGTAAAACACCATACATCCAGCAACACTCTAAAAACTTCTATTAAATCAAGAAAATTCTGCGTTTTCTGTTTCAAGAATAGTGTTCACTCAACCTTTGTGTCTATTGCCATAGTAACATTCTCCTTAGAGCTAACCTGATCACAGCCTTATGTATTCTGACATTTGCAGCATTACACAGACTTCTTTAACAGGTATTTAATGGAGCTTCATATTGGTGAGAGCACATTGATGCATGATAACAGCATTATAAAAAACAACTGCACAGTCAAAACAGCCCATTACTATTGGAATGGAAGACAGGATCAAAATGAGGAGGAACCCCATTAGATGATGTACAGGTCTTAACTGTTTGAACAACATTTTTATACATTTTCACGTGCTGCCAGCTTTGCGTCTTCCCATGAGATTGCATCTAAATACAGTAGAATACATTGGTAGTTTTGTCATGATTCACTTCATTCACCTGCCATTCCCTCCCCGTGCTCTGATTATCACCATCTTATTCACCTGTTTGGTCTGCTTTATTTACGATTCAGCCCAGCTGTTTGGGCCATATCATTAGTTATCCATGCCAGAACCCAAGCTCCCCCCGCACGGTGAGGCAAAACCCGGAAGGCTCCACGGAGAAGAGCTGGGACATGATCAGGAGACAAACACCAAAACCTCTTAATCCATTGGCCACCAAGGACGGCAGCATGAAGCAAGGACTAAAGAAAAACTAAATGACACAGAGAACACATGGATAACTAATGATCTGAACCCTATATAAAGAAGACCAAAAAGGTGGATCAGATGAATGATAATTAGAGCACGGGATGGAACGGCAGCTTGTCAGGATTCCTGTCTGTGTATTTTGTGTTTCTGAGTTTGTCACCCAGGCTAAAGAAAAGCTGCTTCCTATCATAGTTTCTTTAGCATAGGCAGCTCATAATGTTCCTAATTGGTGCTAAAGAACTAAAATAAATCCTAGAATCTAAGCACAGCCCACTCAACAGAGATAAACATAAATCAATATATTTTTTTACGTTTTTGACTTCTAATATGCTGATGAAGGTTCTCAGTCATCCAGGTCATAGTCATTCCGTAAAATTCAAAAATATCCACTGGACTTGGTTTTCAAGATTTGAAGACGTTTCGCCACCTCTCCAGGAAGCTTTCTCAATTCAAATGTCTGGATCCGCAGTGAGTTTGAGTCTTATATAGACAACGCCTTGTATCGCTTGGAAACATGCAATGGTAACCGATGAATGGGTCATTAGTTCCATCGTTAGCCTGTAATATCTGAACCTGTCTATGATTCTAGGGGTCGGTCGTTAAAGGGGATTGCCATTAAGGGGGATTGTCTCCTGTAATACCTGAAACCTGTCTATGATTGTTAGGGTTGGTCGATTATGGAGGTATTGTTCACAGGTATTACGGGAGACAATCCCCCCCTTAATGGCAATCCCCTCTTTAACGACCGACTAGAATCATAGACGAGGTTCAGGTATTACAGGCTAGCGATGGAACTACAATCGACCCATTCATGGGTTACCATTGCATGTTTCAAAGCGATACAAGGCGTTGTCTATATAAGACTCAAACTCACTGCGGATCAGACATTTTGATTGAGAGAAAGCTCACTGGCAGAGGTGGCGAAACGTGGCCAATCTTGAAATAAGTCCAGTGGATATTTTTTTGAATTTTTACGGAATTGGCAACTCTAATAATGCATATTGATCAACATGTCAGCTTACAGCATCAATGTAAATATGCTGGAATTAGCACAACAGCATCCGCTGTCCTAAGTCAGATAAAAACTGTAAACAATAAACAAAATGCTACAGGATCACAGAATCACACCATATTTTCACGACTATAAGGTGCATATAAACGTCTTTTTTTTTCCTCAAAATGTGCGGCGTGCCCTGTAGTGCGGTGCGCCCTATGTGTGTTTTTTACTGCGGACTTTTGAGACCACCATGAGAACGTTAAAGGGGAAGTGTGGGCGTGTATGTGTATAAAAAAGAACAGGTATGTGCTTTATGCAGAATTCCTCATCTCCTCATTGAGGAGATGATGAGAAGAGTGGCTGAGTGAGGTGAATGTAAGGAGACCAGGTGGTTTTTTCCACTCATCACCATCGCTGTTAACCTGTGACTCCATTACGTGCCAATCTCACAGCTGATGTGGAAAACATGGTGAAACAAATGAACGCTGTGCTTGCTGTTATTGTGGGAGGTCTGACAAATTAACTTCAACCGCTACGACATCGGTGTGAACCGGACTCAGCGGACGCCAGCAGGCGCAGCAGAGTTTACATGCAAAGTCAATGGTTGACACGCGTCAAGGCGCAGCAAAAGGTCCCGCAGCGTGTTTTGAGCAGCAGGCGCAGCGAAGTTGGGAGCGTTTAAGCATCTGACGCCGCTTGATGCGCCGCAAACGGCTCTGCTGCTGCTCAAGATGTAAAATTGAAGTTTTGCTGCTGGACGCCGCCGCATCAACCAATCAGAGAAGCTGATCTGGGAGCTGACAGAGAGACAGACACATATTTGATGATACAGAGCGCTGTGATCGCTCCTCTGAAACAGTTTATTAACGCCTAAATTAACTTAAAATGCAGAAATCTGCCGGCAGAATATGTTACGCTTTTATTATCCTGGTGCCTGCAGTTTGGATTATTTTGATGAAAAACACCTACCAGCTGCCGCTGGTGAACCACAAGGAGGCGACCCGCCAGAGGCTGCTGTGGAATTAAGTTTTCAGGTGGATTTTCCCACTTAAACACATTAAAACTACTTTGTTCGCACTGATCACAGCAAATATAGCTGCAAGGCAAAGAAAGGATAGGATAGCTACGCCCAACACGCATCAGAACTAACTGGTACAATCTAAACTGCAGGCACCAGGATAATAAAAGCAAACATATTCTGCCGGCAGATTTCTGCATTTTAAGTTAATTTATGCGTCAATAAAACCTGTTTCAGAGGAGTGATCACAGTGCTCTGTGTCATCAGCGATGTGTCTGTCTCACCTGCCAGCTCCCAGGTTTGATTAATACTTTATAATGAATACATGAATAAAGCACAAACATACTCAGTTTTGCTCCCACTCTATTTTTAAATATGCAGTAGAGGTATTTAAGCGTAGTAGAGGACATGTACCGGTATATAAAACCTAAGCGCCTATAATCCGGTGCACCTTATGTGTGTGTTAAATACAGTAATGGCACACATAACTGAGACTGCGCCTTTACCAGAGTGCGATTAAGCCTTATGCTCGTGAAAATACGGTAGAATTAAATTCTGTTTATTTATATAGCACCAATTTACAACCACGTTATCTCAAGGCACTTTACAGAGTGAATTCAACCAGATCATACAGTCAGACTGGTTCAAAGTGTCCTATATAGGGAAAATCAGCTATTACATCGACTCATTGACTCAAAAGCAATCCCTCACACCAGGCATGCTTGTAGTGACAGTGGAGAGGAAAACTCCCTTTAACAGGAAGAAAACCTCCAGCAGGACCAGGTTCAGTGTAAGCAGCCATCTACTTAGGCCGATTAGGTTTTAAGAAGACAGAAGCAGACATACAGAAAGAAGCAGAGATTCATTAGGTAACTGTCAAGCAGCTTCTCTTCCTGGTTGTGGAAATACACAACCAGGCAGATGAGCTCTGAGCCAGTTCCCATGACAGAGGATGAAAGAGAGCACAAACAGTTAGAGAACACTAAGAGATTATAAAAGAAGAACTTTCCTCCCTAGTTTAGATAAGGGGGATACATAGATAAACACGTCCTTATCGTTCTCACGTCCTGTTTCTGGTGTGAACGGAAAACAGTTGTCTGAAATGTTTATCTGCCTGAATTGATGTCCCTGATGAACTGAAGTGTTTTTCTCAGGAAGACTCATTGTTTGTGTGTGTGGAGTCTCCCTATATGCAGGGGGTGGGAACCTACCCCACTAGAGCCACACTAACAGTTCAGCTGTTTGTATCGTTCTCCTTTGCAGAGTTAAATAAAACCTTTTCTTCTTTGCGTATCGCCTCTCAGTGCTCATTTTTAATTCACAAGCATAACTATAGAGAAAGCACAGGATATCCTGAGCCACTCAAACTATAAGCTTTATCAAAAAGGAAAGTTTTAAGGCTACCCTTCAAAGTAGACAGGGTGTCTGCCTCACGGACTAAAAAAAACTGGTAGTTGGTTCCACAGGAGAGGAGCCTGAGAACTAAAAGATCTGCCTCCCATTCTACTTTTAGAAATTCTAGGAACCACTAGTAAACCTGCAGAATGACAGCAAAGAGCTCTGTTGGGAACATAAGGAACAATCAAATCTCTGTTATTGGGTGGAACTTGGCCATTTAAGGGTTTATATGTGAGAAGAAGGATTTTAAATTCTGTTTGGAAATTAAAAGAAAGCCAATGAATAGACCCTAGGATAGGAAAGATATGATCTCTCTTTTTTTCCCCCTAAGAACTCTGGCTGAAGCATTTTGATCAGCTGAAGGCTATAGTTTGTGGACTTCCTGATAGTAAAGAATTACAATAGTCCAGCCTTGAAGAAATTGATTGACTCGTTGCTTAGCATCAATATTCTGGAGATCAGAGAAGGACTTTCTAGAAACCTATTTGATTTTGATACAAAATTGGGATTTAAATGATAGGTTCTGATAAAAAACAACACCAAGATTTATGTTAT